>CM047877.1:19318289-19443289 GCA_026212405.1 Petrea volubilis
AAAATTATTCATAATAGTATTTTGAGTTATCATTTATGTCTTGGAAAAAATTATTCTCACCCATTAAGATTAAAGCTTTTCGTTCCATTATATTCAATTGTAGTCTTATTCTGTCACAAATAATTCCGGCTCCTTAATTATTCCTTCTTTTATTATAATTAGGTATTTAATTAACTACATCTACCGAAAATTATATATTTCGTGTAAAATCACATGATTAGAAGCCAACTAATTGATTATCATGTTATATCCAAATAGGATTTGAAGATGCAGAAATCAGAAGCGGCGACCAACAAATCGAGGATCTATTCTAGAAGATCTGTGGCGGGACCCTAAAGGCTGAAGTGGACTAAAACTATCCCTAGAGGTACCGCCACGGCACTTGGACTAGTAAAATTAACATTGTTCTCTCTCTCTCTCACTTAATGCTAACATTCATTCTCTCTCTCTCTCTTAATGCTAACATTCATTGTTTCAGTTGCTCCTTTCATTATTATCCTTTACTTGTTCACCAGACATTTGCATCGCCACACCAATTCATGTAACGAAAATTAGTGGCTCAAAATTTTTGGTATGATCTAGTAACTCTATTGCTGCTGACGCTTTACCACCATGCCTTGTGGTGGGGTTGAGCACTAAAAATGAAAATAAACACCACAAGAAAGTACTTTTTTCATTTACGAAAATTTTATGCATGTTCCTCCTTATTTGCATGTTCCTCTCCCTTTTTCTTTTTAATTTGCATGTTCCTCCTTATTGACACCAATAGCAGTTACACTCTAGTAATATTATTGACAATATTTAAAAGCGTCGATCTAAAGTTATCACTAATAATTGTATTGAGTGATATAATATATTTTACTTTATCACTAATAATTTAATTTTTTTTTCTGATAACAATTAATTTTATGTTGCGATCACAATATTATTCAATGGTGATAAAAATTAATATTTTACTTGTCACAATTGACAATTAGTGACACACCTCCAAAATTGTCATTGAAATTTTGTGGCAAGATTCCATTATCACTAAATTTTTATAATAAGTGAATTAGTAATTGTTAATTTTGCATTGTGTCGTTGTCACCTTTTTCATATTATGTTGTTACCATTGAAATTGTACAATATATATTTTATGATAACATAAATTGATATTATTAAATATATATAATTAATAATAATTTTTTTAATATCATTTGTTATATTATCGTAAATTTACTCATTTTATTGTAGTAAGAAAAAAAAATGATGAAGTCAAAATTTGTGGCCAAAATTACAAAATTGAAGAAAAATTGAAACATAATCTAGAAACTAAATCCGCCACAATACACGCGGGTAGGATGAATTTTATAATTCCTATAATTAGCACTTTTTTCTTGGTTTAAGGGAAGACGTTAGCAGAATTTATTATTTAAATCATAATAGTCAAAGTTGGAGCGGGTGGGAGAGCGGATCCAAATTTGGTGGGTGTTTGTTCGATCCATTTAGACTCACTCACCCACCCATTCATTCCCATCCATCACGCCATGTTCACCGCTTTAAAAGCCTAATTAAAATTTATTTATTTTGCTCTTCCTTTAATTGTGAGGACAGGACCATAAAAAGCGTAACGGAATATGGTAAAGGCACCACCCCCCGAAACAAGTGCACTGATTGGTATCCAAAGTGTGTAAACGGTCAAGTGTTAATCCATCAGACAGGCCTCTTAGGTTTGACCACGTCTCAATCATCATCATTTGGACACGGATTAACGACTAAATCACATGACAATATTGCCTCTTTCAACGGATTCTTAATGATGTAGGAAAGTGAGTCCAATTAAAGGCGTCCTTTTTACTGTTCACTATCAATTGTGCTTGACGCTTTTACTTTATTTGTGTACAAATTAGTAAAACATAGACATTATACTTTTGCTCTTAACAAATTTTGGCAATTAAATTTTCTTCTTATCCTAATAGCTCAAAATTGTCACAAGTGTCATCATTCTAAGAGAGAATTCAATACGAAACACGAACAATAAGATTCGTTATACCGGAGCTAAGTTTTATATGTATTATTCTGAAAAAAATTAAAATTTGGCCCCAACCCTCCAAATAACGGAATTTTGTTTTATGTTCTATAGATATTTGATTTTGTATCCAAATAAAAAATTCATGGATTTCCAACAATGTTAACGGGACAGGAAAATGACATTGAATTCTGTCAGGAAGAGAGGAGAGCAAGCTGTAATTTCTGGTTAAGAGGATTTGTTGTAAAGGACAAAAAAAAAAAAAAAAAAAAAAAAAAAAAAAGACAGAGCTTACCGAATTGAAATGGGCACAAAAGATGTAATCTCACATGGGAAAGTGGTGGAGAAGTGGCTTGTGGGCCTTTTTCGCTTTTGCCCTAAAAGGCTAAGCCTCCACAATTTCACATCCTTTCTACTCAACCACCATATTCTCCATCTCGCACTTTCTTTTTCTTTTATGTGGATGTGACTTAAAATTGCATTAATTTAAATAAAGTATTTGACGATTCCTAAATTCCCGTCACTCATTTAACCTTTTCCTTAACATGTCTCGGCGAGGGCTTGAGGATTTAGTTAATGCATGCCGTTCGTTAATGGTTATTTGACGGAAATTCTTTTATGGATCGAGTTTCGAGCTCACGACGTGTTCAATAATTTGTGTCATATTTATTTTATTTAATAAAAAGAATTCATAATGTCTATGAGATTTAAAACCCGATTTATGAAAGAATTTTTCTTATTTAAGTATTTTCGGAAATTTATCAAAACTTATTTTAATTAACAAATAGATGGAAAATATGTGGATGGAGATTGTTTCTCGAAAACTGCTAATTCGGCTTTTTCAATTTTTGACACAACAAGATCTGGGGACAAACAACAGACGGAATTAAAATAAAAAAACTTGGTAAAACAAAACTGAGCTCTGTATGCTAAATGTGACGTTTTGACTCAATAAAACGACGGCTAATTAAGTTTAACTTAGTTGATGAAATTTAGTTAAGAGGTATATTCGTACAAACACAGTAAGGTTAAAACATTAATCTATTTTCACTAACAAAGATTGCACACTCTTTTGCTAATTAAAAGTACTAATAAATAAATCAACCAACCACTTTATAGTGTCCCCTGTAATTCAGGAACGCTTCAGTTGGAGCGTGAGGGATACTCCTCGAATTTCTCGTTAATTACAGTCAATCTTACTTATGACTAGGATTAGTGATAAATTAGTGATGTTTAACAGTTAAACACCATCTTGGATTCATCGTCTCTCACTTGGTCGCTTTCTTTTTTCTAATATTCCAGACTTTTTCTTTGCTTTACCTACCGAAAAATAATGAGGACAAGAAAATGAAAAATATATAATTTCAGTTTCTTCTTCTCTCCAGTTTTACCTATTCCACTGTTTTTAAGTTCACACAGTCAAGCAGTGACTCAAAAGCTGTACACACAACACGTTTATATATATGTGTGTATATATATATAATGTAAATGTGGTCTATCACATGGTTCTTGTCAACTGCTTCCTTTATTAGTCCACAATAGAAATGCGCAATTTTTCAGTTTTCCCACATTCCAACTAGCCCTATAAACACATTCTTTCCTGGATTTTGGTTTCGTAATCTCCACGAGGTAAGTGCAATTTGCACAAAAGAAAGACGAGAGAACAAACCATTTGACAGAGAGAGCGAGAGCAAGAGGAAACATGAAAATTAACTCAGTTTCGAACTGGGTTTCCTGGGTGTGCATGGTGGTGTTTCTTGGATGTGGGTTGGTGCAATGCAGTGTGACTTATGACAGAAAGGCCATAGTTATCGATGGGCAAAGAAGAATTCTCATTTCTGGTTCCATACATTACCCCAGAAGCACACCTGAGGTGCTAAAAATTTCCACTTTTTTTTCCTTTCTTGTCTGCTTTTTTGATAATTTCTTTGTTGCCTTTTTGGATGATTCAATTTGGATATGCATTTTTGTGTTAGATGTGGGAGGATCTAATTAACAAGGCTAAAGAAGGAGGGCTGGATGTGATTGAGACTTATGTGTTTTGGAATGTTCACGAGCCTTCTCCTGGCAATGTACTTCTCTTTCTCTTGAATTTCCTTCAGAATTGGTCATTTTCGCCGGTTTTTGCTCAGTATAGTCTCAAAGCTTGTATTTTTGTGAAATGCTGTTCGTGGGTTTCAGTACAATTTTGAAGGGAGATATGACCTGGTGAGGTTTGTAAAGACCATTCAGAAAGCAGGGTTATATGCTCATCTCCGTGTTGGGCCTTATGTATGTGCAGAATGGAATTTCGGGTAAAAATTTCTGTTTTCTTTCCAAGATCTAACCTTTAAGCCATTACCCTCAATCGACATACACACACAATCACAGAGTTCAGCATTTTGATTTTAAGTCTTAGTTCTATAACAGTTCGTGTTAAATTTATCTTTTCTTGTTCTCATTTTTGCTTCTTCTGTGCAGAGGATTTCCAGTTTGGTTGAAATATGTACCAGGGATTAGCTTCAGGACAGATAATGAACCATTCAAGGTTATTGTGACCTGTCATTAGCCTTCATGTCACTTCTCTAATTAAGGAGCCTGAACTGAACAACTAATAGCATAAATTTTACAGTTGTTGATTGGAACTTCTGTTTTGATAAATTAAATGTACTCTAATTGGGAATTAGCTCTGAAACATTTAAGTGGTTTTATTGTGGCAGATGGCAATGAAAGGGTTCACTGAGAAAATTGTCAATCTTATGAAGAGTGAAAAGCTGTATGAATCTCAGGGTGGCCCCATTATACTATCACAGGTGTGATTTTCATCTCTTCAAGATCTCTGTTTTATCCCCCATTTTACCGTGTTTATTAGATATTAAATTTTTAGAAATGTGTATTTTGTTGTTAAAATTGAGTTGGCTTTTTTATTTTTTCACAGATTGAGAATGAGTATGGGCCACAAGCAAAAGCACTTGGTGCTCCTGGCCATAATTATGCGACTTGGGCAGCAAACATGGCTGTTGCAATGGACACTGGTGTTCCGTGGGTGATGTGCAAGGAAGAAGATGCCCCGGATCCTGTGGTAATAAAATCATTAAACCAAAAATCAGCTTAATTATCCTAATTGCCTTTAGTGGAATTTGACTGACTATACAAGTGATGAGGAAAACATGTCTTTGGTTTAATGTGAAAAGTAAGCATAAAAGATATGAAACTTTTTGCATGTCCCAGAGACTTGGAAAAACAAGTGTATATATATACGTATGTCTATTTCCACAGCAATGTCCAGTGGCCATTTATAACTCTTCTCTACTATTCTTGGTAGATTAACACATGCAACGGTTTCTATTGTGATGCTTTCTCCCCCAACAAACCTTACAAGCCTTCGATATGGACTGAGGCTTGGAGTGGCTGGTAAGTAATTCTTTTTTCAATTTAAATTCTTTTATCTTACTGGAGTAAAAATTCAAGTCGGATCCTTTGTAATCTCTTTCATCAACAATTAGGTTTACAGAATTCGGCAGCCCGAAACATGAGAGGCCAGTTCAGGATTTGGCATTTGCCGTTGCTAGATTTATACAAAAGGGGGGCTCATTTGTTAACTATTACATGGTTGGTTCTAATTAGCCAATATCATGGTTTTGTTCTTTCTTGGTCTGATTATATGGGCAATGTGATGTGCCTTATATGCAAAAGCTAAGTTCATTATGCTTTGTGAACAGTATCATGGAGGGACAAACTTTGGTCGCACTGCTGGAGGCCCTTTCATCACTACAAGCTACGATTATGATGCTCCCCTTGATGAATATGGTAAACAACTCTTACTGATCTGTTTCACTAATGAGAATATCATATTCTTGCTTTGAGGCACAAGGGGAAAACGCATCTTTTAGTGTTTATTTTCATGCTATGTTACATGGCCAAATTCATGGTTGCCTAATGAAAACGTACTTTATTTTGGCGTAGAAGGCCTTTTGTCCCATTATTCGCTCAAAATCTTCTCTGTACCTTAGGAGAGGAATGCAATTTCATATGTTAGGTCTTAAGGCATGCTTAAAGAGGCTAATTGCTATGACTTGACTTTAGGCGAGAAATGTGGTGATGTTTGTTTTGGCTTGTTGAGTTGCATTTAAATTTAAACCTGGCTAAATGCATGTTCCCTTGACTTGACAGGTTTGATCCGGCAACCTAAATATGGTCATCTTAAAGAACTACATAGAGCTATTAAACTATGCGAGAAAGTTCTCATTTCGACTGACCCCATTGTGACTTCTTTAGGAGGCTTTCAACAGGTATCCACCTCTAACGTCAGCGTTTGCTTATACAGTTCAGTTTTATGACAGATGTGCTCTGAACATTTTTGAAAATTTTCCAGGCACATGTATACTCTTCACAATCTGGAGATTGTGCAGCCTTTCTGTCAAACTATGATACCAAGTCTGTAGCAAGAGTTATGTTCAATAACATGCATTACAATCTACCTCCTTGGTCCATCAGCATCCTTCCTGACTGCAGGAATGTTGTCTTCAATACAGCCAAAGTATGTAATCTTAGTAACCAAAAATTATGTAACCTAAATTTGCACTGTCCCTTTAACATTTCCTTCATGCACGACTTTCTTTGTCGAGCCGCAGGTTGGAGTTCAGACATCACAGATGCAAATGCTGCCCACTAACACTCAAATGTTCTCCTGGGATTCGTATAATGAAGATTTGTCTTCTCTGGATGACAGCTCAACGTTCTCCAGTGTTGGCCTCTTGGAGCAGATAAATGTCACGAGGGATGTTAGTGACTATCTGTGGTACACAACTAGGTCAGTTTACATGCTGAACTGAACCACGATTGTTGGCTGCTACTTATTATGCACGCGATCCTTGTTAACTTGTTTTTAGCTTCGCAGTGTTGATATTAGTTCATCAGAGTCCTTCCTGCATGGTGGGGAGCTACCAACTCTTATTGTCCAGTCAACCGGTCATGCTCTGCATGTTTTTGTGAATGAACAGCTCTCTGGTAGGAGATCCGTTCCATTATTTTCAACTCTTAAGATCACATTAGATGTCCTTATTTTTAATACTAAAGCTTGGTTTCATGTTAATTACATCTCTAGGTTCTGCTTCTGGATCAAGGCAAGATAGGAGATTTACTTTTAAAGGAAAAGCAAACCTACGGGCTGGACCGAATAAGATTGCTCTCCTTAGTGTGGCTGTCGGATTGCCAGTTAGTTCTACATCTTTTGTATCCTCTTTATCGTTCCACTTCCATATATATTATAAACATAGCAACATGAATATGTTTTGAAAGACTTTATGTGGATACGTAAATAAGATCATGTTTGAAATTACAAAAGATCATTGTGGATAGTTAATTGGCCATAATAAGCTTTATGAGTGGTCGACTTCCCAAAATTAAATTTAGATATCTGAATATATCTGTGACTTGAATTCTTTTGGACATTGTAGAATATTGGTGGACATTTTGAGAAATGGAACACTGGAATCTTGGGTCCTGTTGCATTGCTGGGACTCAACCAAGGAAAATGGGATTTATCCTGGGCAAAATGGACCTACCAGGTATTACATTTGACATCAAAGTTCTTCCAGTGATAGTTATCTGGCTTAAACAGTGGTCTCATGAATATCTCCTGATCAGGTTGGACTTAAGGGGGAAACCATGAATCTCGTCTCTCCAAATAGTATGTCTTCAGTTGACTGGATGCAGGGTTCACTAATAGCCCAGAAGCAGCAGCCTTTGACATGGCATAAGGTACAGCCAGCAAAGAATTAAAAATAATATATATATATATATATATAGCGAATGAGACGTGCATGATGAATTTAATCTGCATTGAAATTTTTTCAGGCTTCTTTTGATGCACCTGAAGGAGATGAGCCACTGGCTTTGGACATGAGTAGCATGGGGAAAGGCCAAGTGTGGGTAAATGGCCAAAGTCTTGGAAGATACTGGACGGCCTCTGCCACTGGTAACTGCAATGGATGCAGTTATACTGGTCCTTTTAGGCCACCTAAGTGTCAACTTGGGTGCGGCCAACCATCTCAAAGATGGTAGGTCTCAATGAACTTGTACTAACATAATCACTCACCCCAGATCATCTGTACCAAAGAACAAAACAAAAGAATCAAAAGAATTTATTAGTAGTGACTGATAGAAAATAAAAACGCTTTCAGGTATCATTTACCACGTTCCTGGCTAAAACCGGCCCAAAATGTGCTGGTGCTTTTTGAAGAGATCGGAGGTGATCCCACGAGAATCACTCTTGTGAAGAGATCAGTAACCAGTGTCTGTGCGGATGTTACCGAGTATCACCCGAATATCAAGAAATGGCAAATCGAAAGCTATGGCAGACCCGAAGAGTTTCACAAACCCAAGGTTCACCTTCATTGTGGTCTTGGACAATTTATATCTTCTATCAAGTTTGCCAGCTTTGGAACTCCTCTAGGAACGTGTGGGAGTTTCCAGCAAGGCACTTGCCATGCTTCCACCTCATACGCCATCTTAGAAAAGGTAATATTTTCTTGCTCCATTTATGTTGACAAAGGCTTGAATAGAAATATAATCTAGTCTAATGCATCATAAAAACATTTCGTCTTGTTTAATCTTGCAGAAGTGCGTTGGGCGACAAAGATGCACGGTCACGATATCGAACAGCAACTTTGGGCAAGATCCATGTCCTAATGTATTGAAGCGGTTATCGGTCGAAGCAATATGCGCCCCTGTGAATTAAGCAACATGCATGCCCGTAAGAAAAGAAAGACACTGAGGGGAGATGCCAAAGCTATCACCAGAGAGAGAGTTGGTCGGTCGAGTATTTATTTATGACGTGAGCTGCCGAGTTACGTTCTTGATTCCAGCAAGCATTGGTTGTGTGAAGTAGGATGATTTGACTCATATACGGGTGCCTAAGGAGATCCCGTATGGTAGATATGGTTAGGTAGGTTTAGTTAGTAGATTTGGGGACTGCAAAACTGCGAGTCCTATTAAGAATGGCAAGCCTGCTCATTGTTTCCCCTTTTAACAGGAAATATGAAGCAGGATTGCTCCAATTGTTATCTTTTGAGTCTCACAGTGATTTATGAGTGTGTGTCCTGGGGAGATATCATGTTAGGGAATGGTTCCTCTTCCTACTTCCTACTTCATAGTGTGTGATTTGTCCTTTCTTCATTCTTACCCTTTGTTTTTTTACCGGCTTTAGAGTTTTTAGATTTAGGTTTGAGATTGACTCGAATATGTGTATTTTCATCCCAAGCAATGAGAGTTGAAAAATCATTGTGCTTAATCTGAGTTCTGCTTGCCTCGTTTGTAATATTTATTTTTTATTTTTTCATAATCCATACACGATCGCCCGTGCACACAAATTTGCTAGATTTTGAACCTTAATATTGCACTACCCATGCCCTTAAGGCGGGGCACATATCCATTAGGAAAATAAATGATAGCACCTAAGCTACACAAATATCAAATATATATATTAAATATATTTATTTATATGCTCTAATTTATATTTTTGTAAAATAATTTCCGTGCATAGCGCTGGATAGGCTAGTTATTATGAAAATAAATCATAGCAGCTCAGCCATAAAATAATCGATAGAAGTTAATCGATGGCCTCGAATTCTAAAGTGTCAAGTATTGTTTTCTCATTTAAGCCAGAACATCTATTTGGGTTGGCATCCATTTTTCATCGGGGCCCAAATCAGGAAGAAATTACGCGTTTTCATATTGGGCTTCCAGAGGAGGCCTTAGGCGACATTACAGTCCGTTTTCAAATAATTGAATGACTTCCGATACAACATGCAACGATACCCAATCATTGTAAGGACACGAATTCTTAAGCAGGTGCAAAGCCGAAAAATATTTAAATGCCACCTTCCTATCTATATATTAATAAACTCTTAATTAAATAATGTTGATTTGTTCAATTGGCATTCATCAATAGGAGACAGATTCATGTTCTAGGTACTAAATTAGCCAATGTTCTCACTTTCCAGCTGCGTTGTTACAAATAAACAAGTCTAGCTATCACCCTACCTGCATAAATCTATCTTCCACTGCTGCTTTATATATCCTAATTTCTAGTTGTTTGCACACACACACACGCCCCATAAAAAGGGGAAGTGTTAGTTGGATCCAAAAGCCTTGGATTGGGTACTCCTCGTAGAGAAAGACTCCGGTACTCGCCTACTACTTAGATTCAAAAGCTGTGCTTACTGGAACCTACGTACTGGGCCTGATCAGTTGTAGAATTTTCGTTACCTCTTTGCACGACAACATACATGGCTACATATAATGATAAATATTTTTCTCTCTCTTAAACACTTTGTGGTTTTAGATATAACAAAAATTACCTAACGTTGTTGATGTGGCGTAAATTTTGGTCGACTCGAATTAAAACTCAACCAGAAAAGGCTTACAGTGCGGCCCTAAGTGAGCTTTTAATAGATGTCTGTGTTGGTAATAAAGCGTCCAGGCCAAGATGGGCCTTTTTTTTAAGCCTATCTTTGGAGTTATATATTTTGTGGAAGTTTAGGGATTTGGAGTGAAACTTTAATTTGGATTGTACAAATACGTTTTCATTATAATGAAATTTTTTTCTCTGTGTTGTCGGTCAATGGAGACTACACTATATGGACAAAATCCATCTCGTAACTATATATATTTTGTGAAGGATTTTATTAAATTGTGATACGAACTTATCGTTAGTGAACAGAGCATGTTGTTATTGTGATATACATTAGCCTTCCCTACGTCCAGTAATTTAAAAAAAATAAGTCGTGCGTGTTCATAAAATTCTCAACCCACCAATGAAATGCAAAAACTGGTAATCTTCATAAGTTTTTGGGTGGCCAATGAAAGGTTTTGTATTATTCTAAGGCAAGTAGAAATACTAGTACTTGATTCCATAGTTTTCACTTAGGATACAGCAAAAGACAAAAAGCAGAAAGCAAACGTAAAGGACCTAAAGAAAAGGCTTTATTTTTATTTTTATTTACTGGTTTTGTAGATATATACCATCCTATCCTATAAGGGCAAGTGATTGGGAATCGAAAATGAAAAATGTCTCCGATTCGAGGCACAAGAATACGAGGTGCCTTTTTCTTTTTGTTGCTCGAGGAAATCTTGGATTTGCAATAAAGAACGTTCAAAGACAACCTTCGTTTCCTACCATCCAAATATCTATCACACACACACACACACACACACACACGCACTATATATGTATATATATATATATTAAACACACACACACACACACACACATATATATATATATCATTGTAACAAGATAAAGCTGGCCGTACGAATTAAGGGTTGTCTCATTGGGAAAGCAAATATTTTGAATCACATCATCACCACCTTTCGGCTATATGTTTGGGAGACCTGACATTCATGCAAATCCCCTTCTTTTCTTCTACAAAACAATAAAAACTTTAAGCGAAAATAAAAACAAATCTTCACTTTGAGCTGCTGAGCACATTGTTTTATAACAATTTCTGTCTTCCCGAGGTAAAAGAACAAATTTATCCACAGGCCACATGAGACGTTATAGTCTAGAGTCTAGACACTCCTTTTTTTTTTTTTTTTAATCATTTAGATATCACCTATTTCCAAAAATTTATTTTATTTATTTATTTTGTTTTTCTTTTGGAATCTTTCTAATTTATGGATACAATAAATATGACTCCGCTCCACCAATTAATCACTAGAATTACTATTTGGTAGATGAAAATTTATTATGGTGAAAAATAATAATAACTATCAGTTGGTTTAGTTAGCGAGATGAGACGCTAGAGCTGTTAAATAATATTTAGAATTTAATTTTAAAATTATGAATAGAGCAATTAGATTAAACAGATCGTCCTCATATTAAATATCTATAGTATTCAAATTTGAATTAATCGATCGTTATGTGAAAAAGGAGGTAAAAGAGGAAAAAGAAAGATTACATCTTTGAAACCGAATGGAGGGACCTTTGACTTACTGTAGAAACTTCCCACAACGTAAAGGGACAACTGGTTTACGTTGTCCTACTCTGGGTTATTTAATGCCTATGACTTTTCTTTTTATGAAAATAGGTTTTGAGGTTGAATTAATTAAACTGACTTTGAAAATACGAATAAAACACAGGGATTGATACACTTTTAACGCCATCAATCAAGTTGAGGATTCATAAGTTCTGAAGATTATATATACTTAAATGTAAGTTAATTCAGAACTGAGTTTTTGTTATTTTCTTTTTTTTTCCCCCGTAAAATATATGTGCCGTGTATATATTCAGTGACATGCAAAGACATTACTATTTGAAGATAGAGTTTTATACATATGAATGACTAGAAAAAGATAAAGTTTTCTTGAAGTTTGAGATGCAGATTTCCTTAAAAGTTTGCAATCGCGTGTTTCAAACTAGCAACCTTGTCACAGTAAAGCCCAACACCCCAAATTCTTTCATACAATGTGATAATTCATCTATTTTCTAGTTTTTTTTTAAAAAAAATTAAATCTCACAAAAGAATGTATAACTAGTTTATTTTCTAATTGTTTTTCTAATAAATATATGCTTTCAGATACAATTATCAATCGCATTCACAAGTATAGATATACATATATTGTTTTAATAATCATATGATACAAAAAAGTCTTATATATAAACATTAATACTTGCGTGATACAAAAGAAATTATATTTAATGTTGTATCACAATAAAAAAAATAATATTAATGATAAAACATAAAAGCTATCACTAATAATTATATTAAGTGACAATACTTTTTATCTTGTCATTAGCTAATTCAATTTATTTAGTGACAATATTTTTACTTTTGTCATAATATCACTCAATGATGATAATAATTAATATTTTAATTATCACCATTGACGAGTAGTAACACGCCTATGGTGATGACAATTTAGTGACAATATTCCATTGTTACTAAGATTTTGTGACAAGATCCCCATATTATTAAATTGTTACCATAAGTGTGTCGAGTGCCAACTTAAACAATATATTGTCACTAATTGATGTTGTTTTATAGCAAAATTATTTTTGCCACCAAATATATATAATTCGTGACAATTGTGTCATTATAACTTGTTATATTGTAAATAATGCATTCATTCTCTTGTAATATAATGAAGTCACATCATATTATAAATATTTTAAAAAGTATTACGATGATTCTATTCATGTCGTACCATGCTCTTATCTGTATATCATTGTCTCGTAATTTCAGGCTGCCCCGATGAACGATCTCAAAGCAAATTATTGCTCTGTATCAAACTACGCGCAAGTTAATAGATTCAACTGAAATATATATATAAATATTGAAATAGCAATTTTTTCAATAATTTTCTTCGTTTTGACAATGTACGTATATTATATTATTTAATTGGCAACGATTCTCTTCAACAGGAACCTGAGCCTCGAATTATTAAAATACCATTTATAAGAGAATGATGCGACTACATGGCATCAATTTTTACTCGACACTTTTCGAAAATATAACCATAATTAATCATCAGTACTAAAATTTCTAACAGGTACATATGTCTACGATTTCTAGCAGAAAAACGAAAGAAATTTACCTCTGAAACACCCACTCAAGAACAAGATTAATGCACATTATACTGGATTCTATATAGGGTGTCTTTATATTCAATTTACTTCAAAATCGATATAGTCCTAAGAGATACCTAGAAAAAAGAATACGTGAGATCTTCTATTGCAAATAGTATTTCATCTCTTATTTCAATACACGAATATACGTCAAATTTAAAAATATCAGACCAAGTGTATAATTAAAGAAGTAATTTTACACATATGATGTAAATATGAATTATGTAATAAAAGATGAAATACCATTTGCAATAGGGCTCGCACATTTTAATGCAAAACTACTAGTGGAATAAATTAAAAGACAACAAAATTGTCTAGTGAACTGGAAACAAATGCCACTTCTCCACCAACATTAATCTAAAAAACGTGAAATTAACGGTACAAGTTGAAAAATGTAGAATGCGAGTCATATTTCGATTAGATAATATAAACTTTGAGGGTTCATTTACTCTAATGACTATAATTTGAGTGATTTGATTATTGATGATTTTATTGAATTATGAAAAGTATAATTTACAACCAAACTCTCAATAACCAAATCTTAATTTTGGCAATGAAAGTAAACGACCCCTCAAAAGATTGTTGTCTAGTTTCAGCTGGCAATTATAATATTTTGCTCACATAAAGCTTCAGACATAATCCTGGTGAAAATGATTCAGAATATTTGCATGAAGTTAATGAAATCACAAGTTTGTTTATCAGAGAGATATGAATGAGTTATGTACTAGTAAACTGGAAGAATAATATCCCCCACAGGCCGCGGCTACTTATATATATATATATATATATATATTATGTATAATAATGCTTATATAGCTGGAGACATTACATATATGTACTAGCTTTCAGGAACTTTAATTTCTTATTAATCAATTCAGGCAAATATTTATGTGATTTCCTGCAGTAATAATTTTTTGCAACTTGAAACTCTTGATTATCTAACTTGCAAGTACAGAGAAGTAGAGATATTTATGGATTTTGGTTATTTTTACTGCTACTCCGGGGACTCTCTGGCAAGTTGGCATCACCATCTTGATAGTTAAAATTAGACATTTTAAGAGGCACGCTGTTTTTGCCTAAGGTTTCATATTTAACTTAGTGCATCAATAGACAATAATACACATCCTAAACTATTATGCCACCAATCTATAGATATTAATATTGTTCATATTCTTTTGTTTAGTGAAATATGAGGCAGTCAAACACATAATGATTATGAAGATTTCATCCCCCACAATAAGTCACGAGTGCGTAATTATATCACAGTTCATGGTAATAATAGTGAAATATTACCTCTAATATTACAATATGTTGGAGATACTAAATATCTGATCGCTCTCCTCTCTGATAGATAAAGCTTTTAGATGAGGCGGTCATCTAACAAAATCAGGAGAGACTATCAGCATTAATCCAGGTGGGAGATTTTCTTGTTGACTATTGTTTGGTGAATAGCAAGTTATTGACATAATTTGTTGAATTAGGGACATAATTCAGAAGAAGAGAAAGTAGTATAGAAGTTTGGAGGGCCAAACAGGAGGTGCCTAACAAGATTAATTACCAATGATATATGAGCTGTCGGACATATATATATTCATTCAAATGTTAGGCGCCTTTTCAAATCATAATTTTATGCTACTTCATTTCCCGGCATCATACGTCTCATACAATAAACAAAACCTGATGTTCGTTTACAATAATATCCTCATAAATTATTCCATCTACTGCAACTCTCTACAAAGATTGGGTTTGGGAAATTTTCATTTTAGGTCCCACATGTAAAGTCCCTGTTCAATTTTAGTCTCATCGAAAACAAATATTTCACATTACATCACGTATCTCCCAAGTCGTCTCAATTTTACTCATCCCACTAACTTTCTATACATATTTAATTCGCAAATACACAAGATTTATCACAAAGCAATGGAAATGTCTAATATTGAAATTGGATATGAAAATTATGGGATGCAATGTAAGACATTTGTATTCAACAGAGACGAAACCGAACATAACCTAATATATGTGACCAAAAATAGAGATTTTCTGACTTAGTTATCTTAAAATTTTGGAGGCAGAAAACAAGATCTATTTCATTACCTTTGATTGCGCCTATGCTTCTAGTTTGGGTAATTTAATTATAGAAACATGATAAAGGTGTGTCGGGTTAGAATTTGAAGCTATCTCTTTAATGACAAAGCTCAATAATTTTGGTTACCACATATTAAAGTTCATTTACTAACATTTTGAGTTATTTTGTCAATTATTATGATGGTTCAAAAATCCACATGATAAATATTAGAGTAACAAAAAAAAAAAGGAAAAAAGAAAATATATTGGAGTCACATGAAATCCTTAGGAAATTCTTCCCTCAAATCAGAATCTTTGAAACCAAACAAAAACGACTCAGATTTATTTCAAAGCTAGAAGATTTTTGTCAAGTCAATTTCAAACATACAACTAACATATATATATGTTTAATATTCAATAAGTAAAATGTTTAGACACATGGTCAGTATAATACCTCAAACCACACAAAAACTAGCCAGTCATATATACTCAGTAAAATCCTTAAAACTTACCAAGAGAAGAATAAAATTACTCAAATGATATTTGTGTCCACCAGAAATCTATAAGATCAACAAAACAAGTAACATGTCGCAGGCCAGACACTTTCTGAACAAAGCAAAATCACAAAATGGCTCTTATGTTTCAGCCACTAAGGTTCAACTATTTATGTATAGTGTGTCATATTTATTAAACATACACCTTGATGTGTGCATAAAATGTGTTCCCTTTTCATGTTCTTTTACATTTATAAGTATATTTTTAAATGCAGCTGCAAGTGCATTAAACATGATCAGATGCAAAGAGAGAAGCTTTCCATATATGTGCACATCATTTGAAAGACTGATGGAAAAACAAGTCATGCAAACAAAAAAAGAAAAGTTTAGAGAGAGAGAGAGAGAGAGAGAGAGAGAGAGAGAAGAATAACAATAATAATGATAACAATAATTGTGAAATTATATATATTAGTAAAAAATAAAACTCTTGCATGGCTAGCTGGATCACCACCATATTTGAAAGATGTTTTGTCCAACCAAAGAAGCAACCTCTCTCCAAAGTCACTCATTTCAAACAGGCAAACTTACGCGTAAACGGGGAGAAAAAAAGAGCCAAACTTCCCAAAGTTCAAATTAAAAAACATCAGAAATTTCAAACTCCAGAAGAGAAAAAGTTGCCATAACAACAAAACATTAATAAAAAGGAAAGGAAAACAAAAACAGATGAACTTTTTTTATGGTATTGCAAATAGAACAAGAATAATTCAACTCGTGCATCGAAATTTGAAAATGAAATCAAACATAATCCCCTCATTTCCTCCCTAATTCTCTCTAGTACTAATAATTTTTCTTTCTACCTCAACCGGGATTGATTTTACAACAGTAGCTACACATCATAAATTGGTTTCATACAGGAAGTCAAGGGTTCATCGATCACTAGCATCAGAAACTAAGTGAAAAACAGAAAGAGAATGTGAGGAAACATTGTTATTTTTTTTTTTTTTCAAGATCTCGGGGGTGGGAAGAATTGCGTACCGGCGATGAAGCTGTTAATTGGAGCGGGATATAAAGAAGGGTCAAGAAAAGGCGAGGTTGCGGGGGCTGAAGCTCCACCACCGGCGGTGGAGGTGTTGGCGGCAGAGGTGGCTGTGGCGGAGGTTCCGGTTATCAAATTCAGTTGTTGAGCGGCTCCGGCGCTGACGCTTCCGCCGCCAGATGAAGTCTCCCCGGCCATGTACTGGCTTTCGGTGCCTTGATCGTAGAGAATTCCTTTGAATACATGCCCAGAAATGTTCACTGCAGTTTGATATGCGAACTGATCTTCGGCATCGTCGATGGCGCTCACTCTAACGCAGCGGAACACCGCCTCCGAACTCACTTCTGAAGGGAAATTGCCAAGCTCCAACCCTAGAGATATGTCAAACATGTAGAAATAAAAATAAAAATCGTTACTTTTATGTTTAAATTTGCTATATGAAAATCGAGTGCTTGAAAGTTGCGTCCCGGCTATTTGAAAAATGATGATTACCATGTGCAGGCTTAAGATATACACAATCCTTCTCTTTGCACATGTAGAGAGAGAGAGAGAGCGAGAAAGTAGGGGGAATAGGGTATTCGTTGTCAATCTTTTGTCAGGAATACCAGAAAACAGTGTTTGAAAGGAAAAGGGAAAAGAAAAAGATGATGGGTTTTTTCTTTGGAGATCGATTTCACTACTAGTGCACGCAATTGATCGTTACGGGGTGGGTTTCTTTCTCTTCATGTGATGTTTGCCGGATATATACTGGAAATACAGTAAACGTGAAACACAATGTGATATGATGCCACACCACCTCCCTCTCTCTCTCTCTCTCTCAACTTCTCGGACTTCTACAAAATTCTATATACGCCTAAATTAATCATTCCCTCACTCAAAACTTTACAGAATTCCATGTCTTTTCTTCCTTCTCTACGTATATTTTTGCTAAAACTCAAACTCACAAGAAATTATAAACTGTTTGATATTACTCACCTGTCATGCTTGTAGGAATACGAGTGCACACAAGCGAGGTCGAAGCACCCGGATTCTCTCTCTGCCTTTTCCCAGTCTCTCTATGCGTCGTCGTCTGCTGCTGCGTGTCTCGCCGCTCTTGCTGCTGCTGCTGCTGCTGCTGCTGTTGCTGTTGCTGCAAAGCCGTAAGCTGTTGCTGCCTCTCTCGCCTCTTAGCAGCGGGAACCCAGGTACTCTTCACATGAGTCTGGCACTGAAACCCTCGGCTCTTGCAGCAAGTCCTACACCTCATGTGCGCGCAATCTTTCTTAGCTTGATTCCCACAATCTTGGCAGCTGATACCCCCTCCCCCACTACTCCTCATCATCAAAAAACCCGATCTCGGGGACTGATCGTCCGAGATAGTGAACCCGGTGCCGCGGCTCGGCCCCACGGCCAGCCCCCCGGCGGAGGCATAAAGATCCTGCAGCGGGTTGACGCTGCCGGCGGCCCGCTGCAGGAAGTTCTCGGGTTGGTGGTGGTGGTGGTGGTGGTGGGGGTGTTGGGGCTGAGGCTGCCAGAGCTCGAAACCCTTGTATGGGATATCCTCATTTCGGAACAAGAACCAGCTCTCGGGATTGATTTCTGAAGGTGGGTTGTTGTGGCTGGTGCTTTCTTGATCGGGGTTGGTGTTTGTTCCTCCTCCTCTCCCTCCGCCGCCGAGGCCTCCACCTAGTGAGAAGAAACCAGCCATTTTGTATGTGTTAATTGTGACTGAAAATCCATATCACGAAGTGCTGGAGCCTATTTGATAATGACTTGTTAATGAGAATAATGCGCGGGGGGGTTAATTGTTGCTGGTGGCGGTACTGTTTTTGGGATTCTTGAATTGTGGGTTTTAAGCCAGACAGTGTCTGAATTGTGAATGAATATTGAGAAAGAACCGTACTATTATTGTTGTTGCGATGAGCTATTGTTGTTTGCATGTGGGAAATTTTTTTTGGAAGATTTCACATAAATCTCAACTCAGCCCCCAACAACAAATTGAATGGCAATTTGGGGGGGTTTAAATTGGAGGGGGGGAGTAAATAGAGCACTGTGTTGAGTTGGGGCAGCTTTTTTTAGTAAGAAGAAGAGGGGGGTGGGGGTGGGGTTATGGGGACAAGAGATTAATCGGCTCCTTCAATTCTGTGGCTGTGTTGTTCGCATTAAAGACGCAGAATTACAGGTCTGCCACGCCGCCATGGCCTCCCAAAAAGCAACTGCCTTCTCTTCCCCTTTTTCCCAATATCTCTCTGCAACCACCAATTTCTTAATTAATTTCCCTCTATTTTTATTTTTTTACTTTGGCTCTTCACTGTTAATTTCCAAATCTGTCCGCTTTTACCACTCGCACACGGACAACTCCTCTCTTTCTCTCTCTTTCAGTTTCTCTCTCACACACTACACATACTAGTCTCTCTCTCGATCATCATCCATAAAGGACAACCAAAGAGTGATCTAGCTAAAGATGGTATCCAACTGCATGAGAATCTACGGTGGGAGAGGCGCCACGTGTCAATCAAACAGCTTTTGCAACCTCGTCCTTTCTACCGGAAAACCCGCTGCTTTATGTCTGTATCCCTTTTTTAATTAAAATGTAACCATCCAACAGGATCTAATCCCGAGAGCTGCATCTTATTCTCATTAATCATCGTCGCCTAAAGCCAAATACGCAAATATATTCAATGAATAATAATCAATATATATATATTTTTATAGAAAAAATTTTATTTTTCATTCTCTACGTTTACACTTATTTTAATTTTAATTCTTTATATTTATGTGCTATTATATTTGATCTCCAAATTATATTTTTTTATTCAATTTCATCCTTTCATGAAATTTTCTATTAAAAATTAATAAATTAGTTATATTTTACTTTTTAATCCGTTAATTTTTAATAAAAAATTTAATAGAATAATAATATTAAATAAAATAATATAATATGAGAGATCAAATATGATCATGTGTAATACGAATAATCAAAATCAAAATCAAAATCGATATAAATATGAGGACGAAAAGTGAAGTTTTCTCTATCTGTATATATTCAATGAATCGAACCGGTCGTGTCTCATGACCAAGTCTTTTTGGAATATTAACAAGTGTTGAAAATGGATATATCTATGCTGCAGATTATTTACTGTGCCACAGTAAAATTTTCATTTTTAATAGTAATTTCATCCAATAATGTCAACAAGCTTCATGACTCCATTTTTCTTGTTACTATTTGTGTTAACAATACATAATCAAAGTTAAACCTGCTTTAGAAATATATGCGCAAATAACAATCAATGAGGATTAGAAATCGGTAAATCTTTTTTAGTAATCTGTGTTCGAATATATCAGTAATGATACAAATCATATAGTATGAAGGAACACTATTTACATCATAATACCTTTGGTTGGCGACGTCGCATTCAATACAAAAACATATAGTATAAGTGAACTTTAAGAAATATAAAGAGAAAAAAAAAAAAAGAATTGACAACAATATATTCGGTGGTAATTAAAAATTCTCATTAATTGGTTATATATTAGTTATATACGCACGTTCTCTGGTAAAATATTTTGTTTTATCATCAAAGGAGTTTTCAAAGGTCAAAAGTGACAAATTGTTGTCTTTAAATTTTCATTATTAATAATTAATAATAGCTCTATAGTGACAATTTAATCTTAAAAAATTCTTGCCATAAGTCAGTTACAATTTTTCTTGCCGCTAAATTTTCGCCACAAACATATTGCTAATTATAAATAGCAACAATTTAAACTATTTATTCTTTTTACCGTTAAACTTTATTTTTACAAAACAAAAATTAGGGCAAATTATGTTTCACTACTAAAAAAAGGCCTAATTTGCTATCGGGGTAGTAGTCCAGTAATTGAGGTTCAAATCGGTATCATTGAGGTTCTGAATTCAAACTTCCTTGCCCTCTCCTCTTTCCCTTTGCGTGAGTGTGTATGTGCATGTATGGCATTTCGATTGACATTTATAGGATATTTCGAGTTGATTGTACCAAAAAAGAAAGACCTAATTTGATACATATAATATGATAGTATCACATTTTGTATACCCATTGTGACACCTTATAAAAAGTGTCTTAATAAACTATTCCAAATTTGAACTGTAATTTTCTTATCGTGACACTATAAAGTATCCAAATAGACTATTATTTCACTCAAATACATGACACTTTAGCTAATGTCACTAAAAATAAATTTGGTTTGATGACACTAGTAAAAGTATCATATATTTGAGTGTCAAACTAGTTTATTTTGACACTTTGTAGTGTCACAAATGATATATTTTAATTCAAATTTCGTATAGTATATTGAGACACTTTGATGAACTGTCGTGATATGTACACAATTAATACACTTTTTAAAAGTATCACATTATGTGTCTCAAATTATGTGATTTTCTTAGTAGTGTCTACAAATACCCCCTCAAGGTTTGTGATCATCTTGTAGACATAAATGAAGAGGTTCAAAATATAATTTTCTTACAACCATAGTGGTCAACCATGGTAACAAAAGAGTCGATGTGTTGAGCTTGACAAAAATTTTTAATTAATTTTGTTGTTCAACCAACCTTCACGAAATAATTTCACTTGATATCACAACAACTACAATCGAGTATATATTACCATCTATAATTCGATATCAACATTACTTTTTTTTTTTATTAAAATTGACTTTATATATAACTTCTACATTTTGAAATTGTCAAGACCATACAAATCTAATTTCAAAACCCTATCGAAAAATTTGTTAAACGGATACATACATCAAGTGGTATTTATAATTTCAAATACTATAAGAACTAATTTGTAATTATGCTATACATCAAAGAGAATAGATGTAATTTGCCCTAAAATTTAGGGTCACATAATCATTGTATATCATTAAATATAAAATATAATGTCACTTAATACACTACTAGTGACAAATTAGATGGTGCAAAAATAAATGATGATATTAAATTATCATGTTTATGATAATAATTTTTTTATTACTAATGACAGTTATTATACGACACAATTTCTATTTTATTATCAAATATAGTTTAGAGGTGAGAAATTTTGATATTTTGAATTATCAATGTACACAAATTAGTAATACTTTTATAATGACAACTTAGTGATAAAACAACTCATTGTTAATCTGTAACAAAAGTCATTTTGTTGCTATGAGGTATCCCTAATTATTGAAAGCGCCAAGTTAAACATTGCCTTTGTTATTGTTGACATTTGTGAAAATTATATTTACTAGTAATATTGGCACACTCGATGTGTGTGTATAATAAAAAATTATATAATTTAATGATGTAATAATATTTTGGTAGTATCTATACTATCAAAATATTTTTGACTAATTTTAATAGATTTATTAAATTAGTTATTAATAAAAATAAAATAATTTATAATAAAAAAAAAGAAAACAATTACCAAAAAAAGTAAAAAAAATGATATTAAAGAGTGTTTAGAGATGAAAGAAGAAAAGGGGGGGGGGGAGAGAGAGAGAGAGAGAGAGAGAGAGAGAGAGAAAGAAGAAAGGGAAAGCAAAAAAAAAACGTGGGAAAAGGTTGTAGAGAGTAAGTGAAAAAAAAAATGACAGATCAAGACTATTGTTAAACCAAAGATAATTATAAAGAATGCTACCCCTTTATAGAATAGTATAGATAATATAGATAACAACATAATTTTTCTACTTTTACATTGTCTCTTTGTACATCATCAGCGCGCTTTTTTTTTTGAATTTTCTTTTTTCGTGAGTGATTATCATTGCTCCAAGTCGCTAACAATTTTCCGACTGACATTTTGTTGTTAACATTCTGAAAATTTTAAATTTCACAAAAGTTGATAAATAAAAAATAAAATGTGATAAGAGTCCCTTATTTGTTATTCCACTTCATTAAAAAGAAATTGGAGCTCCATTAGTGGTTCGAGTTGGCTAAATTATATGTACATGCTTGAAAATCGAGAAAGATAAAGATATACTGAAGGAATGTTTCTGCCACGAATAAAAGAGGCACCATAAATTCGGAGATATTAAATCAAAAACCAAAGTTGGCAACAAAAATCAATGGCAATATAAAATTAATCACCAATCACATACATTAAATAATAAAAAATATATTTTGTTATAATATAGTTTCAATAATGATAAATATTATGTTTAAATTATCATTATTAAAAATAAGTGAACAGAAAATTTAAAAATCTTACTACAAATCAGAGTCACAATTTTCTTTGACAATATATTCTCACTGTTGAGATATTACTAATTGTAAATAACAACTAAGAAGTTAAATTACTTGGTCATAAAATATAAATTATTGTCTTCTAACAAATATCATCAGCAATAAGATAGAAATTATTGCCATCGCTTAATTAGTATAAATTATTTATACCATTTTTAATATGAATGTTATTAAACTTTTATCGTTAATATCATAATTTTGGGCAATGAGATGACTAATAATGAATTTGATGACTAGGAAGTTTTTAATGACCTTGATTGTTTTGGCAGTTACCGAACACAAGTATTTATAAGACTCACTGTAAACATAATTACTCTATAGAACAATTTTACAAGTTCCCGTGCGTTAAAGAAGGGCAATTTTACTTTAGTTTGTTAGATAATTAAATAATACTCCATCTGTCCCATAATATCAGTCGTTATAATTTTTTTCATATAAATCAATTATTCTAATAAATAGCCTTTTTTTTAGCTAAATTTAAAATAATTTGACAAAATTATCCTCATCATGCATCATCAAATTCCATTAAAAATAATAAATCAAGATAAATTTGGGGGGATTAATGCATTCTTGAAATATTTAAAGTGACAAAATATTATGTGACAAAAAAAATCTCTAACACGACTGATATTATGTCACATAGAGAGTAGTAAAATATAATTCATTTGAATAACTCATTATATGTGACTCCGCCATTATATATAAGTGTGCGATAAAGAAGGGCACTCATTCGTTTGAAATAAATGGTAACTATTTTTACTTAAAATTGCATAGACAACACTGTTATGATAATGTAAAATTTGAAAAGTTGATCAATTAATACCACTAATTGTTCTCCTTTCATATTCATGTGTTTGCTCTATTATTCGTTTTTTTTTTCATTTATGAATCTAAATTATACTCTTCTGACAGCAAGGAGCATTTAAAGCCAAATTTGCGAGCTTGATAGAAATGTAATGTGAAATTTGAAATTTTCCAACAACATAATTTGCGGTAATTAAATATAACAAGAGCTTTAATTAATTAACCGTGGTTCAATTATTCAGACTCCAATTTTTTGAATTATTTATATATCATTATTATTTGAAGGAGGATGGTGACTTCGTGGTGATCCAGTGGTTAAAACAGGTTCAATTATGTTGATAATTAGGGGGTCTTAAGTGATATTGAGGGGACCATTTAAAAGAAGGGGATTTCGTTAAGACTTAATTAATTAAGGGTTTGATTATTGAGGCGGGGTTTTGAAGTTGACTAAGGAAAAGTTAGGGGTATGTAGGTCATTTAAGTAAGGTGATGTGTGAGTATTAAAAACCATAAAAAAACGACTGATTAATACGGCATACGGATCCCCGCCGGCCTGCGTATATGGCCTATGATAGGGATACTTATCTGTACATACTTCAGTTTTTAACAGTCGGACCCCCCCAAATATTCATTTTTTCTCATCGACTAACTAACTGTTTACAAAGAATTCTAATCTCAACTCAAGTTTAGTCGTGGTAATTTCTTCCACTAAAATTTTGATAAAATTATTTACTATAGCATTTTATTTATTTATTTATTTATTTGATAAAATAAGGATTAGATCAAAAAAACGCAATGTAACTTCAACAATGAAAGGAACATAGCCTCCACGAGACAATCCTTTCAGAAAAACTTGCTGGAATTGACCTCTGACTTAATCAATCTCATCAACAAATTAGTGAATTATGTCAGCCAGCCATCGTTAGTGCATAATACTTTCAAATAATTAATAAGTTCTACATTCTTATTGAGGTTTGAACCCAAGTATTTAAGAAGGTATAGTGAAATTTAACCATTAGACTACTATATTGGTGGTATACTAATTCAAAGTTGGATAGCATGACTTATATATATTTAAATTCTTTTTTATTACTTATCGAAATTTAGTTCGCAAACAACCAATTTTAGTGACTTTGCTTCATTTGTAATGGTCAATCCTTTTAAACTGTGAAAATTCTTTTATACAATGAGTGTAAGCCCCGATAAATACACTTTTATTAGAGAAAAGTATCGTTATCATCTCTAAATTTTTGCCAAATTACAAAATATTCTCTAAAACGTTTATAATTATCAATACCGCATGTATTTTTACACCATTGTCAAGAAACACCTTGCCGCTAATAAATGTAAGATTTTTTGAATGTTTTTCGTACAATTTATTTGTAATTTGGCAAAAATACTATTTGATCAATCTTTTTTATTAACAAAAATACTCTTGTAGGTGTTGTAGTCACTTATATTGCAAAGGGAAAGAAAACACCCCAAAGGATATTTTTAACAGAATGGCATTTTTGATAAATTATAAGTAAATTTAACGAAAAATATTTAAAAACCTTAAGTTTACTAGATGTATGGCGTTTCTTGAGGGGTAATAGTAGTTATAAATGTTTTAGAAGGGTTTTCCTAATTTGATATAAATCAAGGGATGATTACTGTAATTTTTCTTTTTTTTTTAAATTATTGATTTAAGTTTAAGCTTAAGTTAAGTCAAACTTAAACTGAAAATTCCAAAAAAGAAAAAAAGCAAAAAAAACAAAAAATAGTTACATCACTGGAAAAACGTGAATTATTAAAATTTTGTATTCCATCACCACTTACTTAATTAGACGCGCGAGAATCACTCGGAGTTCCATAGGCCAAAAGCTATCTAGGGAATAGCTACTCAAACATTTGGCGTGATGCGTTACATCTTCATGTAAGGGTATGTTTGGCACACCATATAAAATTGCAATTTTAGATTAAGCATAAACTTACTTATGTGTTTTGGTGACTCAATTTAAAGTTGTGTAAAAATAATTATATGTTTTGTGACTCAATTTTAAGTTCACTATTTCCCGTCCTTTCACTGATAGGTCACACCAAAGGACAAAATACTCATTGCACCATAACCCAAACACACGTCTATTGTGAAATTGCATGCCTAAGCAAATTAGATAAATAGCTAAAGTCATGTGCACAAATCATTGCGCGCCTTTTCCTCTCTGCAAAACTTTGGGGCTATATGCGGATGATATTGTGAACATGTCACATATGGCGCAGCATTTGTACGGTAAATTGAATGTATATAATCTTAAATTTTACTAAGAAACATATTTTTTTTAAAAAAAGCTATCAATTAGCACAGCACGAAACAAACAATAAAAAAAATCGCATTATATTGATTATCTTTTTAAAGAAAAAAAGATTAATAGCAATAATAGTTGTTTATAAGATATCTCCATACAAATTAGTTTTAGGAAATATTGTATGTAAATTGTCATGATTTACAGTTAACTAGGCCTGTCAATGGGATAGGATTTTACTATATTCGTACTCATTTATTCTCTACTCATACCCCACTCGTATCCTAAATATTTAAAATATACTCATACCCTACCCTAACTCATATTACTACAAATGAATGGGTTAGGATAGGGCTTACCAGTTCATATCCATTGGATAATGATACCCAATGGATATTCACACGCTATACACATCATTACTCAATGAGTATTCACACACCACATATATTTTTACACACACACACACACACACATTGTACACACATTTTTCACACACACACACACACACACACACACAGAGTATACATATTTTTCACACACACACACTACATATTACACACATATTTTTCACACACGCACTACGCACACATTTTTCTCTCTCTCTCTCTCTCTCTCACACAGACACACTGCACACATATTGCACACTGTTTTCACATTTTTCACACACACACACACACGTGTGTGTGAAAAAAATTTGTGTGTACAGTGTATGTATGCATGTGTGCAGTGTGTGTGAAAAAAATTTGTGTGTGTGCAGTGTATGTATGTGTATGTGTGCAATGTGTGTGTGTGTGTCTGTGTGTGTGAAAACTGTTTGTGTGTGTGCAGTGTGTGTAAATGCGTGTGTATGTGTTCACTGCGTATGTAAGTTAAAAAAAAACACAATATCAAAAAAAGACAAATAAAAAAAAATATATGATTGGACCCTATCCTAAAAATAAGTTATACCCAATATACATATCCAATGAGTAAATATTTAAATAGAATAGGATAAGGTATATAGTATCTTTGATCAGGTATTTTTAGGGTTAGAATCAGGGTAGGGTAAAGCACTACCCATTAACAGGCCTACAGTTAACAACACATGTAAAGTGACAACAAAATTGCAACTATGGCAGAAAATATTTATATTGATATTTAATTGTCAATAGTAACAATTTATACGCAATTATTATTATTTGTTAATTCCATATGCCTTGGAAGGGAAATTTGCACAAAACCCTCTATATTGTCTCTAATAAGCAAAAAAGACCCTATGAAATTTTAATTTGTATGATAGACCCTGTGAAAATATAAATTGAGCACCTTAAATTCTAAGCCTGGGAAGGTGTTTCACGCGCTAGAATTGTGAAAATTTATCTGTTTTTTATTAATAAAAGTAGAGGTAAAATTAAAAATTCAACAAATTAATAAGTTTATGACAATGATGGGGAGATTGTGCAAAAATGAAACTACATAGGGTCTTGTTTGCTAATTAATTTTACATAGGATATTTTTGCCAATTAGAGATAACACAAGGGGTGGGTCTGGTACAATTAACTCATCTTGACATGATGAAATTGAATATTTTTTAAGTTATTGCACCGCAAGGTTCAAATTAACACTACAAAATATAAGTTCTCATATTCTATTTATTTATTTTAGTTGATAAGAAAAAGCTTCACATGTTTTATCTTTCATGAGGGAGTTGATAGTAAAATCAAGGAGTTAGAAGGCGTGGCCGAGGCCTTGATATTTACTTTTACGAGATAACAAACAAAAACGAGTTTTGACTTTATAAGCAGTCGAAATTAATGAAGTTTAGAAACTCAAGTTGATGGATATGATCCCCAGCCTAAGGCTGCTAGACATTTAGGCGCTAGTACATTTTTCACTTTTATAGGATTTGTTTTTCGCAAAAGCAATTTAATGATGAATGTGTGCTAATTATGCCAAGAAAAGAAGTTGGGAATTATTGGGCTGCATTGCTTAACAAGGCAAGCTCAACAGTATCTACGCAATCACTAGACCAGACCAGCCCAGACCAGCCCATATCAGCGGCCAATTATTACTTCATCACAAACTTTTTTAAAAAAAAAAAAAAAAACCTTGTACACTAAAACAAAGCTGAAATCTTGCTGATTTTGTAGTTACGGAAAATTAATTACGCTTATTTATTACTTGTGGTCATAATTTGACAATCAATTAACCTGCCTATAAAATGCACACCTACCCTACTACCGAGCACTGCTTTGGGCTGCTAATTTTTATGCGATTATTGTGTAATAGAAACCTAATCATATATCAAAGTTAGAGATATATTGGATTAACAAAATTTTTTCGTCATAAGAAAATTATAGTGCTAATTGTGTTCCATAATTCTAATATGTGTGCCGAACCCATTTAATTTTTTAGGATTTTGAAGAAAAAGAAAGTGTTAATTTAAAGTGAAAAAAGTGAAATTAAACGAGTAAACATGTAATTATCTTTGCTGGTTCATGTAATAATGGTGCTTAAAATTTAAACTTAAAATTACTTTAATTCTTAAAATTTAAATCACTATTCCTTATTCCGTTATGTTATAAATTAGTAACAACTTAGTCTATCAGATAAATTGTAACAAGTTATTTGTAGACTAAAGTATTGCCCCAGATTTATTTATGTTAAAAAAAAACTACGATTAAGGTATGAGCAATTACCCACACGTACATCGGTGGAAAATCGAATCCAGGACCTTACAGTCTTGAGGGCTACTCTTTTATTTGCCTTTAAAAATTATGCATTTTCATAGTAGAAAAGAATGTATAAAAGCGTTCAGTATTATATTCAAAAACTAATATTGCTTAATTAAGCACCATATAGATTTCAAAAAAATAGTATCAAATGCACGAGCATTAAAAATTTCATTCTTTTTCCGTATCATATTCAATTTAGAAACAAATAACATTCAGTCTATATTTTCCCATTTTCATGATGTTTTTTAATTCCTTAATTAAAGTACTTATACTATCCCCTCTACTACTGACCTAAATCATTTTGTAATTATAATTCCTTGTGCATAGGCAAATCGTTAAATATATAGACAAGACTATATATCAAGGTGGAATAATAGTAAATCCCTACACGAGTTTTTCCCTCGAATTACTATATAGTATATCGTTCTAAATAGTAGTTTTTAGTATCCCTTGAAAATATTAGCTCAGAATGAAATATGTACATTCAAAACTGGAATTTGAGAACTTCTCCCGGGGTATTATTGGAAATACAACTTTAGTAGTTTACATATGGGCCTACGATCCATCCCCTGAATTGGACCGTTAGTATATCTATATCCAAATAGTTTTCTTTACTGTAAATTATTATTATTATTATTATTATTTATTTTGAAATAATTTAATGAATACATTGAAAATAACTAAATATGTATTGAGAAAAATATATATAAAATATATTTATAATTTTATAATATTAGAATTGAACATGCATATCTTATTTCAATTTAATTTATACGCGCATTGCATGTAGTACGTGTAGGCAGGCAAATTGCCCCTAGCTCAAAGCTGCTAAGATGTTCAAATTGAAGCTAGATTTCATGTTGATGTATCGTTAGTCAGTCGTATAATAGTGAATTAATTGGTAAAATGAATGACTTTGTACGCGTTTTGGTATTCAATGATGAAATGTTTTTAACCTTGTTCTGATGTATAGGGTTGTACCTCATGAGTCATGCCCATACTACGTATTGTGTACTGCATGCATACACAATATATAGCCAACAAGCCTTGCAATTGCCTCTACACTATATGATTTTCCCACTTCAGGCCTAAGTTAAAAAATAATTATACCCAGGTAACTACTAATTAACTTTGCGTTTCTTAATTAGGGGTTAGCTTTCCTTTTTGGTCACAATTTTGTCCTTGATTTAGTTAATTAGTCCATTAGCTCCCAGAATTAAGTAGGGCGTATTTCATTTTATACGGGCCCGATTGGTTAACTGTATCAAATAATTGATAAATAAGTTTGGTTGCGTGAATAAGAAACAAGGAACTAAATTTAACGGAGAAGCTGTGTGTGTGTGTGTGTGTGTGTAACAAATACTTTTGTCCAAGATAATCCCAAGCGGTCCCCCACACTAACATAAATTTAATGAAATCCGTAACAAAACAAATTAATTTGTTTCGTTACAGTTTGATTAGTAAAAATATATGTATATATATATATATATATATTGTCATTGTTGTTTTAGGGTTTTTTTTTTTTTTGGAATAGAAGTTCATTATAAATCAATTATAATTTCTTATATTTGTCAAAATTTCTATGACTGAAAATAATGCTTTCTTATATCACTGTATGCATATGTGCATATATTGAAGTCTAATCCCGGTTACGTACGGCATAGGACCCTTGAATCAATGCAATTGATTAGGGTTATTCAGTTAACCGCGCCTAAAAAAAACAATCAGTCCTCCATAAGAAACTAGAAGTGCTTTAATACATTTCTATTCTTATCCATTTTTCCACCATGACACCAGTGAAACACGAAAAATTTAATATATAATTAACTAGTGTGTATATTTATTAAATTTCTCTTCTAACAATATACTAGGTGACAATATGAAATATCATACAACTTAAATGATAAAAATAATTTATTTTGCCACAATAAGAACTCTAATATATCCTCCGCTTGTTTCTTGAATTTTGGTAAGAAAAATAAGAATGAATTTTTCTTTTCTTTGCTTTTATTTTTGATACTTTTTTCTTTGCTTTCTACTTTTCTTTACTAAAATCCTTGTTCCAAACATAGTATAAGAAATTTAATAGTAACAAGATCTAAGAAGATGCTGTTAATAATATTGATTTAATAGTAATAATAAATACATAAGATAATTACTCTAACCTCCCCTAAATTTAGGCGAAATTACAAATAACCCCCTCTTGTTTCAAAAATTACCAATACTCCCTTGACATATATCAACGTTTACAAAAAACATCCTGTCATTAGTGAATTACCGAAAATACCCTTAGTCAATTTTTCCATCATTTTTGGAGGACCAAAATACCCTTATTTATTGTAAGATTTGAAACTTGTAGGGTGTTTATTGTAATTTTTCGAAATATATAAGGGTGTATCTATAATATTTTCAAAAAAAGACATGCAACAAAGGGTCGCTCTCTCCGATGGGTTTTTTTGGGTAGGATCTAAAAGGGTCTTGAGCTAATTGCAATAAGCAATACATTGGTGAAACCCATTTTGGGATAGGCCGATAGTGATAGAGGAATTAGATGGAGGTGATGTAATAACGAGTGAGGGTTTGATGTAGTTTTTGTTCAATTAAATTGAAATGGATGGAGCGTTAACAAAATATATTGAGGGGTTTTGACGGGCTTAAGGAGGCGAGAAAATTGGTATGCAGGTTCACCATCCAAATAGTGGTGATATGGTGGCGAGGCGGGGTATTATTCATGTTCAAAATAAGAGGGGGTTATTTGTAATTTTGGCAAAATTTAGGGGAAGTAAGGGTAAATTCCCCTTGCAAATATTTAGGGGGAAAAAGGGTATTATAGTCTTTTTGTTTGATTTAGCAATAAGGGGATAAAGCTCAGGGGGGTATTGGTAATTTTCGAAACGAAGAGGGACTTATTTGTATTTTCATCTAAATTCAGGGGAGGTGATGGATAATTATTCCTAAATATATTTAAGTTTTCATTGCTAAGATTTTAGTGACACATGAATATATATAAGGCAACACAAATACTAATACAAATGGCGATATAATGTACTCCATACATACGAGATTCAACAAATATCAATTTGACAATTTTTACTCAAAACTTCAGATATTAAATGCTGAAAATAACTAATTTAAGCAAACTCAACTGGTTTGTTATATGAAAGCGACAGATTTTGTCGTGCAAATTTTATAGGTAGAAATCAAGGGATGGTTGAGTCAGACAAATTAGGCACAAATTTTAATTTGCAGCAATTGTACTAGTAACTACTAATTAATAATCCCTTTCCCTTAGCTAGCTTAGCTAGTGTGGGGTTAATTAAAAAAGGGAGTGCTGAAAATTGATGTCGGGAATTATGAAGCTGTCAATATTAATTTGAAAATGTAGAGAGACACCAAATATTTAAAACCCAACACATATAGGGTTGAATGAATTTAGTCACCGCTACACATAATATTAGACTTCTGAATATCGGGAAAGGGTACCTATATATCAACCTACGCTAACTGTCTCTTTTGGTTTATATATATATATATATATATATATATATTCAATTCAGAAAGATTGTTGTTGATTTTCTTTAGTTATATAAAATATTGATTATGTATGTATGAAATTATAAATATATTTATTTGGTTTTGTTATTTATTGCATCTTTGGATTAATTTGGAGTGATTTGAATAATACAGTTTCATTTTGCATACTTATTAGTTGGGAGAGCTCGTTGCTTTATGAGCCTAATGCAAGTGGTTTCTTGTTAATTATATTAATAGTTGATTAATTAGGTCTAAATTGGGTATTAATTCTTCATTGGGTGTTAAATTTTGTAAGGTGAGTGACCTAACTACAAAGACTATTATTTAAGATGTAGATGTAGATGTTGAGATGATTTGTACCCAAAAGAAAAAAAAAATGTTGAGATGATCATGGCTAAAATGTAACCAATTTACCATAGGCATTCGATCTGTTTAATAGTTGATTAATTAATTATGCTTGGACTATGAAAACAGTTACCTATATCATGGAGACACACTTGAGGTTTTGAAGCTCAAATTATAGTAGTTTCTCAAAGGTTATCCTATAAATTAGTAGAAAATTAGGGAGTAGTCTGTTTGACTTAATACAGAGATGAAATTGGGGTCTGTCAGTTCCAGGCAAAGTGGTTCTTAGGGCCGAACAATTGAGATCAAAACGTATGTGTCTACTAAATGAATAGGGCAGGACCTTACCAAATCGCCAAGTTTCTGTAGGTGCCTTTTACGCATTTAAGGCCTGCTTTTCACTGCGTACAATCGACGTTGCACTTTAGGATGACAATTGGTTCGGGTAAATCGACCTAAGGATGGGTTTTGAATTTTCATTTTAAGAGCTTGTTTGGATTGATTTTTTTAAAAAGAAAAGCACTTCTTTTTTTGATAAAAAAAAAAAAAACACTTCAAAGCAAAAATCTTAATTTTGGATAACTTTTTAAAGCAGTTATTGTATTTAAATGTAAAACTGCTTCGATTTAAAACAAAGGTTCACTATAAAAAGCATCGTTTGAGAAGTACTTTTTTTAAGCCCATCCAAACGGGCCCTAAATTCCATACCCGCCCTGTTAAGATACTCTTCATTATAAAAATAATTATATAACATTAGTAATTAAGTTATAATTTCAAAATACATGCAAATAAATATGTCATAATGATATTTAACTTTTCCAAAATTAAATTCATAGAAATTTGTAAATAATTAGTACTTAGGTAATACTATTATTTTTTTTCATGAAAATTATGATAATATATTTTCTGAAAAAATATTTTTAAATTATTTTGAAAACATAAACCGGGTCAGTGGGTCCAAAAATCTCCTACCTGGGCAGGTCCTGAGTTTGTCCAAACCCGTCTTGTTGCCATCCTTATATGGACTTAAAATTTTAGGACGGATTATTGAATTAACAATTCCTGATCAAAAATAAAATAAAGTTTTACTTATCGGTGAAAACAAGCCTTCACTAAATAATGTTTGGAGTATCTCAGACCTAAATTCTGTGATTAATTTTGCTATGTAAGTATCTATACTTGTATAATCTAGAAGACTACGGTCAGATGAAACCTCTATTAGTTAAAACGTATACTATGCCCGTCTAATGCCTATACATACGAGTAATTGAAAACTACTTATGTTTTCTATACACATTCTAAATTTAATAAATAATATTGGTACTTTTGATATAACATGTTTAATGCCGTTGTTATACGTATTTCATATAATATTTGATGAATAATACTTCATTTCATGAAATATTTATTATATTTATTTTAAATTTATAATATATAAAAATTATTTGACGGTACAATATATCAAAATTAATTATAATTATTAATTGAATATCATATAAATACAAAAAATTGTAATACTTTAGAAAAATATTAATTATTATATAAATAATGATATATGATTTATATGATGATTATAAATTAAATAATTTAATGGTAAGTTTTACATAATTTTATCATTATTTAAAATACATAAAAAGCATGATTTATGTGAAAACAATATTAAATAAGCCGTATTTTACTCTCGAATATCTTATTCACATTTGTATTATACTCATATTTTCATTAATCTGTATATTAGCCGTTTGCATATTATTGAGCCGATTTTTTGATTGTAGCCTCGAAAAAATATTGGTAATGTATGAATGTATTAAATGCTGAATATTGCTGGTCCCGTATTTAATTAATTAGGCATGAAACAGGTAAATCTAGAAACTTACTGAAAGAAAGTAATTATTGATTGATTTGTGAGTAACATCTGGTCCGGTGACTCCGGGTTGTGGTCCCAAAAGTTTTTAAGCAAATGATATATTGGGTTGGATTCCCAATGGGTAAGTTGCTTTTAAGGCCCAAGCAAATTTTGAAGGATCGTTTTCTATTGTCTCAAAGAAACTCGAAACACATATTTGCTATTGGACTTGGGCCTGTACATGTGAAGCAATTAATATGCACGCAGGACGCTTGGGCTATTTATTCGAGAAATGAAATTACAGAAAAAAAGAAACACGTTGAAGAATATTCAGAATAAAATACGTGCTATTCTATATAATAAAGCTCATGAAATAAAGTTTAGTGTATTAATAATTAAAATGTGGCATATATTACATTCTATTTAAGAGTATCATTAATATTATATATATATAAAGACATTAATTTAATTAAAAATATTGTTAATACTTAAATTGGGGTCTAATCCTTTATATTTTAAACAGTAAAAAAATCCTAAAATTTGAAACTAATATTTAAATTGAGGTCTAAAATATTATTAATAACTAAATTCATATTTAAAGTTATGATGATATAAATTTTTTTATTTTTTTTTCCCTTAGTGGGTCTATCGGGTCCAACCCGATCTTGCCAGATATGAATTCAAGTCCTACAAAAAACCTGGTGAGGCGGGTCTCAAATTTGGCAAACTTGGCTCGTTGCTAAGGCATAGAAAACAGAGTTTCATGAATATAGTTTTATAATTTCTATTAAAAAAAATAATTTGATAAAAATAAATTGACTTTTTTATGACATAGATCGATAAAATATATTAAAAAAAATTGTATAATAGTAGAACATGTTCGATTTCAATATTAATTTTGGATAATTAAGCCAAGGAAGTTTTTAAAACAATTATGTAGAATAAAAGTTTTTAATTATTATTAAAGTAAATGATAAATATTGTAGATAAGACGTTAATTTTGTTATTTTATTTGAATTAAATTTTAATCCCACTTAATATAAATACTTGATAATTATTGAATTCTTTTGAATAAACATTAAAAATATATATACTTATTTAAATTCATAAAAAAAGTATTTGAATTTTGTACGCAATAAAACGGAACTAAATGAGATAAAACGCAATTTTAAAATAGGGAATTCTATCTATATTTGACATGCATTGATAACATAAAATCAAAAGTAAACCATAGAACTAAGTAGAGCATGCAAAGTAATCATGTGAAAAGTACCATATGTTCACTAGTTTTATTGTTTCAAGCCTTCATTTATACACTTGATGACTTGACTTATATTTTATGTGTAAAATAAAAAAAAATAATTGTTTTATAGAACACTTAAATGATATATATTCTTCTGTTTTTGCATGGACAAGGCAACGAATTAATTTCCTTGTCCTACTCGTGTGGATCTTAGGCATACTTTTTAATAGACTCCACAAATCCATCCCAATTCTCTCATCACAATTTCTTACATCTCTCAACTCTCTGTCTCTGTGTCTCTCTCGTCTCTCTCTCTCTCTCCCTGTGTGTGTGTGTGTGTGTTGTCTTTGTAATTGATTATTACTATCATCTGATGGCGACAGGGAAAGCTCGCAACACGAAACGATCCCCGGGAGCTTTCTCACCAACCACCACAATCCTAATCTTTGTAGCTCTCTCTGGACTAGCCCTCTGGCTCTTTACCTCCCATTCCTTCGGTCCATTCGAGACGATGACCACCTCTAGAAAAAGTGGCCCGATTCAGGTCACGTCCATTGCACAGCCCGATCACGGCCATTCCAAGCCTTCCGTAAGTGAAATCCACCAGGGTCCATGAAGACATCCCGGCTATACTTCCTGACGAGCCCACCGTCAATGCCGTTGATTTTAATGCTAAGGCTGATGAAGCTGCAGGGACGAGTGATCAGATGCACAATAATAAAAACAACAACAATATTAATAATGATGGTGTAAAGCAAGAAACGAAACCTGCAGCCATGGACAACGTTGATGTTAAGAGCGGTGATGTGCAGGGGCAATCGGGCAAAGATACGGTGGAGGAACAAGAGAAGCAAGCAGCTCTCGAGACTCAAACTTCTGAGGAAAGTGTAGTCACTCAGAAACAAGAAGTCGAACAGGTCAAAGACGAAATTAAAGCCAATCATCCGGTAAAGAAAGATAACGATGTAAAGCAGGGCTCTGTCGAAAAGGGCTCGGAAACCGTACCCCAGAACAATCAGATAACGGAGGAAGAACGGCGAAAACGAATAGCAGATCATCAAAAGAAGGATGACGATCAAGTTCAACCAGCAGAACAGCAAAAGAAGAAAGAGGACCCTCAGGGGGCAATGAGCGATGATCAAGTCCAACACGATGAAGATGGTCAGATCAATAACGCACAATTACCAGCGTCATTACCGAATGGAGATATAACCGCAATGCCAAAAGAATCAAACGAATCAAGAAAGTCCTGGTCCACTCAGGCGGACCAGTCGGTGAACCAAAAGGAGAGACGAAAGGTCGACAAAGATGGTGGCCTCAAGGGGCATAAATGGAAGCTCTGTAATGAAACAGCAGGTGCAGACTATATACCTTGTTTGGACAATGAGGTAGCAATAGAGAAAATACATAAAAGGGATCGCTACCAACACCGAGAAAGACACTGTCCTGAAGAGGCTCCTACTTGTTTGGTTCCAATGCCGAAAGGGTACAAGAAACCGACTAAATGGCCTCAAAGTAGAGATAAGGTATAAGTACTGTCATTTAGTGTCGTGAAAATAATTATACTTATGTGTGCTAAAGGTTAATATTCCTACGTGCAGATATGGTACCGTAATGTACCACACCTCTCGCTGGCAGATTATAAAGGGCACCAGAATTGGGTGAAGAGGACAGGGGAATACCTCATTTTCCCTGGTGGTGGGACTCAATTTATTCACGGAGCATTGCATTACATTGATTTTATACAACAGGTAACTATAAAATATGAATCAATTCATGTGAACCATATATATAGACATATATAATCAATTGCATTAATGTTTGATTTGATTGTACAATGTAGTCAGTGGGAGATATCGCATGGGGAAAGCACAGCCGAGTAGTATTAGACGTCGGGTGTGGAGTTGCGAGTTTTGGAGGTTTTTTGTTCGAGAGAGATGTTCTTACAATGTCTTTTGCCCCGAAAGATGAACATGAGGCTCAAGTCCAATTTCGCCTTGGAACGGGGGATACCTGCTATATCCGCCGTCATGGGCTCTAAGAGACTCCCCTATCCTAGTAGAGTATTTGACGTCGTGCATTGCGCGCGCTGCAGAGTACCATGGCATGCAGACGGTTCACTTCTCTCTCTCTCTCTCTCTCTCTCTCTTCCAAACGTGCATTTATATATGTATATATTGTAGCTAAAAAATTGGTACTAATTTGATGAATTAATTAGGTGGTTCTCTGCTTCTGGAGCTAAACAGGCTAATAAGGCCAGGAGGTTACTTTGTCTGGTCAGCAACTCCGGTCTATCAAACTCTTGAAGAAGACGTACAAATATGGAAAGGTACATATTCCCTAGCACCTCTTCAATAATTTATACATATATACATATCTATTTATGCATGTATCTAATTAATAGACCAATAGGTCAGAACCAGGTAGCTAAAAAAAAATGTATCTAATTAATAATAATAATAATAATAATTTGTTCTAATTTCTTGTAGAAATGTCTAACCTAACGATGGCCATGTGTTGGGATCTAATCGCAATCAATAACGACACATTGAATCAAGTTGGCATTGCTATCTATCAGAAACCAGACTCAAATAGTTGCTACGAGAAGAGAAAGCAAAAAGAACCTCCAATGTGCAAAGACGATGACGATCCTAATGCTGCATGGTTAATACTACGTATACTATATATGAAAATAATATTTACAGATCAAAAACTCGACAAGCACTTTTGTTTTTGTAAACTTACCCAAACGGACTCTACATTTATTTTCAGGTACGTCCCTTTGCAGTCATGCCTGCACAGGGTACCGGACAAAGAAGACGAGAGAGGGTCTCAATGGCCAGAGGAGTGGCCAAAGCGATTGATGGCAACGCCGTACTGGCTAAACAAGTCACAGGTTGGAATTTACGGGAAACCCGCCCCGGAAGACTTCACTGCCGACAACAACCATTGGCAAAAGGTGGTGAACAGGACATATCTCACCAGACTAGGAATCAACTGGTCTGAGGTGAGAAATGTGATGGACATGAGAGCCGTGTATGGGGGGTTCGCAGCTGCACTTAAGGACATGAAAGTGTGGGTGATGAACGTGGTGAACGTAGATTCTGCTGACACGCTCCCCATCATCTATGAGCGAGGCCTTTTTGGGATGTACCACGACTGGTGCGAATCGTTCAGCACGTATCCAAGGAGCTACGATCTGCTGCACGCGGATCATCTTCTGTCGAAGCTGAAGAAGAGGTGTAACCTAGTGATGGTGATGGCGGAGATTGATAGAATAGTGAGACCAGGAGGCAAGTTGGTTATCCGTGATGAATTGGGCACCATCAAACAAACGGAGAAATTGTTGAAGTCACTGCATTGGGAGGTTAAACAAAAGTTCACCAAGAACCAAGATGGGATACTCAGTGCTCAGAAAACCCACTGGAGGCCCTCACATTGAGACGATATATTTATAAAGGTCTCATCACGGCTTAGCTAGGGGCTCTAATTTGTATTTCTTTTTGAGTAGAGTTTTGATTGAAATTATTAGTTGGACAGGGTTATACTTATACAGTGTACTTCTTATTACATATCTTTTGATGATATGCTCAAAATATTGAGTAGAGAACTTGAAAACTTTCTAGGTTTCACGATGCCTAGTACGAAATTTTTTTATATGAATAGCTGTATGTATGCATGCAGCTCGACTCTAGCTTCTTTTATGGGTGTTTTGAAATTCTATTAGGGGGCAAGTATTGAGGGAAGTCATTGAGTTTATGTACCCTTTTAAGTTGTACATACCCAAAATTCTCAATTAAATCAAATGTACACTATCCACTCCAAAGCTCAAGACAGAATGAATGGAAAACTTCTTGCTCGAACCTGATTTGGCTAAATCCAACAAATCATATGAGAAGTGTATTGTATTTGTCAAATGATTGATTACTTTTCCTAAATTATCGACCATTCACTGGATAAATGTAAAACACGCGCTATGTGATCAACACTTGTTCAACCGATAGAATTTCGCGAATGAAAGAACGGACAAACTAAGACATACTCATGCAGATTCCCAATCAAAAATGCCCTCATTTTCTTATTATGTATGCAGACATATGTATGATTTACGCTGGAGTGTATAAATTGATCAATTCTTGCATTCTTTGAGAAAAGTGGAAATAACTTGTGCTCAAAGCTTCAATTTAGTTTTATATTAATCTAGATAAGAGAGATTGGCATATTGATTATTTTGTGGATAGGACCTAGTCAAGTATACGTGAAATAACTTAATGACTACTCCTCCTTTTCAGTTTCAATTAAGTAAGCTAATAATTAATCACCACTGAACGCGTGTTTTTATTTCCCTAAATCCTAAACTCTAAACCCACTTTAGTGAGGATAGTCAAAAACATAAAGTCTTCTGAAGACTCGACTCACACAAGTAAAGCGCAAATTGCAAAGAGCGCTTTAATGGAAACTGAAAGATCAGCTATTTAAAACAAAATTGTCAATTCCCGCGGAAGGTACTGAGCAATTTCTTTTAAATTTAAACGTCAGTTGTCGTTACAAACATAGAATCTCATACGCTGTTTCTGGGTCATCGCCTCTCTGCGATATTGGCGGTTAGTACTCTCTCTCTCTCTCTCTCTCTCTCTCTCTCTCTCTCTCTCTCTCTATATTCTTCAAAATTTCCTCCGTTCGATTGAGTACTTCTCGATTCTTTAGAGCTCTGTTCCTCTGATCAGTGTATGTGTGAATGGGTTTATTCGAAATATCCACTGTTTGCTTGAGTAATTTTTGATTCTTTAGAACTCTGTCCCTCTGATCAGTGTATGCTGTTGATGGGTTTCTCTTTTTGTCGATGGTTTTTTCGATTTAATTAGTTGAGATTCTATTGACATCCTGAGTTGACGAAGACATTTTCTTGGTCAGCTTTCTTGTGAATTTTTGAACCTTTTTTTTTTCTTCCTGTTTTCTCTGAGTTTTGTATATATCCATGGGTTTTCTTTTGATTCTGAAGAAATGATTATGATTGAGATTAATTAGAGATGCGGGATTAAATTCTCTTGATCGTGTTTAGTTGCCAAAACAGGGTTTCCTAATTGAGATTTCCAATTTAATGTAAATATTGCAAACTGCATAGAGTCGATCAGTTCTTTTAACGAATGAAAATGGGACGCTCGCTGTTCTTGTTTTTTTTTTTTTAATAATTAATTGTTTGCGTGAGTTTTGAATTTCTTTAACTGTGTTGGCTTTGTAGGGTTTTGATCGTTCCGTGCTCATATCATACATTTCAAGAACTGGGGCTATTACAAGATGGAACAGTCAGATAAGGACTCCCTGGATGTGTTCGACTCAGAAGAATACAGGTACTATGCTGAGAATATGAATGATGATGACGGATGTCCTGAAGAAAGTTTACCTGATCTTGAAGAAATGGACTCATCAAGCCAAGATACTGATGACATCTTTGGCATGGTAAAAATTCTGCAGCTTTTCCCTTTTCCACCCTTCAAAAAAATTTATTCAATATCAAGACTGGGTGAAACAAATGAAAGATCTGTAATCTGTAAAGCTATGTTTAGTTCTTTGCTTAACAATGATGAATACCCTGAGTGTGACCTTGTGACTCGACTCTTCTTGCTTTGCCCCAATAAGCCTAATGAATAACTAATTATCTAATTACATCATTGTCAATCTATGTATCAAGGAAGTAGCTTATTTAACGCATATTTTGCATCGAATAGTTGATATGGACTTCTTTATTTGCGGCCTGCTTAAAAAAGCTTGTCTCATTGATGCAAATAGGTTCTACTGTGTTTCCCTGTCATGCTGAATTGATTCTATTACATTTCATGCTTCTGCCATTAGGGTTTTTAGTATCTCCTCAAGAGCCTACAGCTTTCATCAGTTGTTAATGGCTGAGTGTCAATTAATGCAACTTCTTCATATTACCAGGATCTAGACAACTTCACTTCATCTCCTCCACACACAAGAAAGATAGAACATATGGAGATTAAAGATGTAGTAAAGGATAAGGTCCTCTCATATCTTCCAGCAAAGAGCCTTATCAGATTCGGGGCAGTGTCAAAAGAGTGGGGTGACAAGATTAGGAGTCCCCTTTTACAAATGGAGCAAAGTTACTGCTTCAAAGATATATCCGGCTTCTTTTGTCAGCAAAGTGAGACAAACCCAACATTTGTGACCCTAAACCAAGCTGCTTATGGCGTTCCTACACCTTCACTTAGATTCTTGCCTGATCTTGTTGACATAAGGACATCTTCCAATGGCTTGCTCGTCTGCCAAGGCCGTAATGGTAACAATTCATATTACATCTGTAACCCTGCAAGCAAGGCCTGGAAAGAGCTTCCTCCACCGGCAATCTATCATGGATCTGAACCTGCTCTTGTTCTTGCCTTTGAACCTAGTTCTCTGGATATGAATGCACATTACCAGTTGATTTGTGCAGCATGTTTGTATGATACGGTAATTGTTCGCTTTGAAATCTACACCTCTGAAACAAGGTCCTGGAGAATCTCATCTAAAACATGTGTGGAGTTGGGAGATTCGAGTTTCACAGGTAATGGGTTGTACATGAATAGAAAGGCTTACTGGAAAACATCCACAGGAGAAGTACTATCCTTTGACGTCAAGGATGAGATTTATGGGATTATACCTGTACAGTGTGAGAGCCCACTGTGTGGAGTCTTGGCAGGGATTCATGGGGAATTATGCTATGTCAGTATTGCCAATTGTGTAGGCAATAAATATTCTATAAACATATATGGTGGCAGTGTGGATTTGAGACTGAGACAGACAGTAGCTGTACATCTTGGAGATGAGGTGCCAAATGGTATTCAAGGATATAGTGTTCGGGCTTGTTTTCATGGTGATGCTGTGATGATTCTTGTCGGCAATATGATATACTCTTTCAACTTGAGTGATCAAAGGCTTGAAGTGCTAAGCAGGGAAGCAGGATTGGGTTCTTTGGCTATCACTAGGTTCCTTCCTTATGTGAATAGTCTTGTTGGTGTGGCTTGAAACTTGTCATGCTTGTCTTTTTGTATCCCTTTTCGCGGGTCCTGTTACACAAATATTGGCTGATGCAGAACTGATTGCATGTAGATACTGTGAGTTCTGATACCATACTGTCAATGCTATGCTTTGTTAGTTTTCTGTTCTTTAAATCAAAGCTGCGCCTTTTTTTTTCTTTTCTACTGGTGGAGCTATAGACAAGAAAGATAATGCTTTTTGTTGCTAAAACAAAAAATTAGCTTTAGGCACCTTTGTTGAAACTGAAACGCATGCAGGGCATCTAAGTATTTCCTTCTATAAATGGTGTGATGTAATGAAGTTATCATGTATATTCGTATCTTCGGACAATATTTTCTCTGAGATTAAGGTAACTCTAAATCGAGTCTGATATTAAAAGATTGAAAACAATATCCCTAATACAAATCTATTGTGTTAAAACAACTACAGGAAGAAGATATGATGTTCAAAATATTTGTTCTTTTAAAGGGCTTGATGTCCCACAATGCAACAATAACTAGGTTAGATGCAAATACAGAATCACGAGTATGAATCAAATTTCAGGAAAACTATTTGTACACTTCAGTTGGTAACAATTCTTTACCGAATACAATGATTTGGTACATGAATCAAATCTATCCCGAAAAATCTATATTTTATTTGCACAATAAATTACCATTCCAGTTTAATTTCAAGAAGTCTTGGGATCAGGCTTGTAAAGCCTGTTGTATTCGTCGAGCTCCACATAATATACATCCCACACGCACTTCACACATCCGCTGCCGAAGCAACCCCCCGGCGGCGGTGGAATGGGGGGCGTTGACTTCCGGTCCTTTCTCCTTTCCTGGTTGAGCATCCCTGTTCTTCGATTCTTGGGCCATTGTATTAATGGAGGTGAAATGGTTGGTTATAGAAAAGGCTTTTGTGGGTGATTGAATCTGAAATTATGGTGAATTTAGCCACATTTTCTCGGTGGCGCCGCCGCTGATGGTGACGTGTACGGCGGTACAAGGCAGGGCTGGTTTGCATTTCCATATACAACTTAATCCTTGAGCTTTGACCAATCTCAATCTCCGGTTGACTGATATTTCTGACAAGTAGAATTTTTTTTTTCTTTTTCGTTTTTGATAAAATCTGACCAATAGGCAATAGCGCAGCACTGTTGTCGGTAAAAATGACTGATTCTTTTTTTTAAAAATCTATAATAATTTAACAATTTTTTATTTTTACTATAAAAGGCCCATTTGTTTCCACTGAACTACCTCTACTTCTCAATTTAAAAAAAAAATTGTATTAAAGAGGATGATAATTTAAAAAATAATAATAATAATAATCCGAAAATTTGAAGAACTGAAAAGAAGTTTCTCTCTCATCGTATTCTTCTTATTTGCAAAATGACCTCAGAACGTCTCCATCACTTTCAATGTGGTGCTGAGGCTTATCTCTTCACCCCTAAACTTCAATTGATTTCAATTCGGCCCCAAAATCTTGATTGAGCAACATATTTTCCAATTGTCACACATTCACCCCTTAATATTTTAACCCCTGTACAATCGACTTTTTATTTTATTCAGTCCAGGTTTTTACAAATCTATTCCTTAGTTAAGAATCAAGTGCCTAATTCAATAATCACTTTGACTATTCTCCAAATATATATATATATATATATATATGATAATATACACATACACCACTCACATACGCATACTGTTAGGATTCGAACCCTGACACTCTACTCCCCACATCTCTAAGGACGGAGTATGTATCCATTAATCCAAAGCCCTGAACTCCGATTGTATAATATTTTTCATTCAAATGTTAATCTTGAAGGTGTTACACTTATTAGTACTATTTTTGCTGCCTCTCCCTACGTAGTTAAATCTTTATGCTAACTAGTAAGCACAAAGTCGTTGCGAAAAAAAGAATACGCCTCGTACTGCACCACCAGATGGCTTTACATATATACGTGCTACTAACTAAATATTACCTCATCACATAACTGCATACACAAGATAGATAGAAAACAAAAGAAAATAAAAGAACAAAGGATGTGGACGCTGAAGATCGGCGAAGGGCATGGTGATCCATACTTATACAGCACAAACAACTTTGTGGGCAGACAAATCTGGGACTATGATCCAAATGGAGGAACACAAGAACAACGCCAAGACTTTCAAAGGGCTCGACGCGATTATCTTGAGAAGCGGAGCAAGGGATATCATCACCCCTCCTCTGATTTGTTCATGAGAATGCAGGTGATAATTATTAGTTTATTACCAATTAACCCCAAAATATTTCATTATTTTAAATATTACTATCTAGTCTAGCTATATATCTATCTCCAAATTTAAGAGAATATTTTTTATGTTATCTAAAGAGCTGTATCAAATTAGTTACTTCTTACTCATACCATGTTATGCCTTGATTACATCTGATCTCTATTTCCTTATAGTTGCTTTAACTTATTTTTTTTTTTAATTTTCTTAGAGTTATTTTTAATTTTAACTATGAAAATTCATAGGTCACACGTCCCATGCCTCACGGTTTTTCCGCAGCCTCAAACCAAAGTTATGCTTTTCCCAACGCCTTTTATACCTTTCAAAATATTGCCCTCAAGTATAATTATTTGTGAAAAGTAACATAAACATCAATATTTGGTTGAGGTTTTGTCTGGTAATCTTAAAAGAGTCCCATTTTATATAATGCTATTGTTATTTTTTTAAAAAAAATAAAGATAAATGACTTTTAAAAAAAAAAAAATCTTCTACTCTCATTTAAAGTTTTACGAAAAGGCAAATCATTTGATCTCTAATTAATAAAAATTATATCCAACAATGTGTGTGTATATATATATATATATATATATATGCAGCGGAAGAAAGTATTTCATGGTATGCCACATAATCTTTTGGGGCTCTGATACCATGTTAAGAATTAAAAAAAAAATATATATAAGAATATAAAATTGGCCTGTTCATGGTGTAGAATACCATGAACAGGTTAAGGGGCAAACACGTAATGGGCACAAGTAAGAGGAAATGAATAATAGTAATATGTATGTATTGATTAATACACACAATTTGTTCTACACAACGACTATATATAATACAATTACGAGAAAGTTACAATTTGTATAACAACAACTAGCCATCATATAAAACTTTATCTACACTTTAAACTTAAACTACTCTAAAACTTATTTAATAATAATCGATCAATTATTAACACACTTCAAAAAACTAAAAAAAAAAAGGAAAGAAACTAGTGAGTTTTTTTTAATGTTGGATCACCAAATATGTTATCAAGATTAACAAGGGTTGTTCCTATTGTATTACCCCATAAACGCCAATTAGCCAAACGGGGCTTAGTTATTTTTGGATCATGAGATGCTTTTTACTTGAGTAATATATTTAAATGATGTTTTCAAATAATGTTATAATTTCATTTTTTTTATATTATTATATTCAAATTCAACGAATAAAAACACCACTTAGGTAATTTCAATGAATAGCATGAAATTTTCCATTATTTTGATACAATTTTCTAACTAGTTTTGTTTGGGGGAGGGGCCATAGCTGAAAAAGGAAAGCGGAATTGATGTGTCGACCATAGGCGCGGGTGCTAGAGTGGGAGAAGAGGAACAAGTCACCATTGCTCTCAAGAAAGCGCTGCGTTTAATTAGGGCAATTCAAGCAAGTGATGGCCATTGGCCAGCTCAGAGTGCAGGCCCTACGTTTTTCACTCCTCCACTTGTAAGCAATTTTAATTTCATATTCATTTAATTTTTTATGCTGTTCAATTTTTTTTTTCCTTTTTACCTTTACTTTCTTTTTTTTTTATTATTATTTTTGTTTGAGTTTTTTTCATTTTCTTTGGGCTAGTTTTAATTTCTTTCAAATGTATGTATTGTGGATGTAGATTATTGTGTCGTATATAAGTGGAGCAATGAACTCAGTTTTGACATCAGAACACAGGAAGGAGATGGCTCGCTTCATTTACAATCATCAGGTACCTAATCATTTGAGATCACCCACATAACACACACTCGGCAAGTCACTAGTCATGTACCATTTGATTAATCATTATTCCTAAAATATACACTATCGATGATACTGTACACTAATTATATGATTAGCACAATATACTCATCATGTAATAATCAGTACTAGTACAACCAAATTGAATTTAATCTAGTTGCTCATTAATTTCCAATTAGGGATTGTGAACATACAAGTTTTTGCCCTTGACAGAATGAAAGGAAAAAGCTTATACCCGAATATTCGAGTTTGGTGATACATTTTTTTTTCTTCAAAGTTTGGCGGTATATAACAAATCTTATTTTTTAGTGAGTGAATTGCATTGGTCATGTAATTTGTCGCTGTCCTAGAATATACACGAATAACATGAGAAATGTAACACACAGTATGTGATTAGTATATTAGTTCGAGCAATAGGCTTTGGGCTAAAATCTCCAACGAATTTAGGTCGTGTTGAGTTTAAAGAACACTAGATGAGAAGAGAATATATATATCAATGACAAGATAATTATATGATAATACAGAAATCCTTACTATAACTGAGTGTTTTTTATGGTGGCTTCACGTATAGAATGAGGACGGTGGGTGGGGATTTTACATAGGAGGTCCAAGCACCATGATGGGATCGGTGCTTAGCTACGTAGCACTACGGCTTCTGGGTATTGAAGGTCCAGACGATGGTGATGATGCTGTGGCAAGGAGCCGGAAGTGGATCCTTGATCATGGGGGTGCCACTGGAATCCCCTCATGGGGAAAGGTCTACCTTTCGGTAATTCCCACATACTATCTATTTTTCATAAATCTTATTTCTACATAATTTATCTACCTAAACATAATCAACTATGAAACAATTAACTATTTTACCGTAATGTTGATGTCAATAACCAGCACTCGAAGTCCGCTGTTTCATTCATTATTCATTTTCTTAAATGCATGTCAAGTGCAATGATACACTCGGACATGCATTTAACGAATATTTTTTAAACATAGCATGTACGTTTTCTAATATGAAATAGGGATAAACAGAGAATGAAATAAAGAGTTACTACTCGGGTAGACTAGTCTGAAACAATTCAGACTATGATTTATGAAACAATTGTCCTTAGCTTGTCACATTTTTATAATGTTCTCTTGTTTGTCTCCATTTTCTACATGGTTAGTCAAGTTTATCAACAAAATGGTTTCATTGGAGTAGGTCCTGGGAGTCTATGATTGGGATGGTTGTAACCCCCTTCCACCAGAATTCTGGCTTTTCCCTTCATTTTTCCCTTTCAATCCAGGTAGAAATCATTAAACTTATCTCCTTAATGGTCGTAAACTTTCATTAATTTGCATACTTTGGTCCTTAGTGGTTTGATTGGATCCAACGTTGTACTATTTTAATGATGCAGCCAAAATGTTGTGCTATACTCGCCAAGTCTACATGCCCATGTCGTATCTTTATGGTAGAAGGTACCATGGACCGATCACAGATTTAATTTTATCCATCAGACAAGAAATTTATCCCAAACCTTATAATCAGATAGACTGGGACAAAGCACGCCATGACTGTTGTAAGGTCGGCATCTTAATTTTTCTTCCCCTTTTTAAGTTCAGATTCTGACATGGATATAATCATATAATTCTAGGTCCAAATAGAGAATTTGAAAAGTGATTTGTTAATTGTATATACAATTAATGCAGGATGATATCTACCGTCCTCACAATTTTATACAAGATTTTGTTTGGGACACTGTCAACTACTATATTGAGCCATTAATGAGGCGTTGGCCCTTGAACAAGATTCGGCAAAAAGCTCTCGAAAAGACGATCAAATACATGCGCTATGCAGCCGAGGAGAGCAGATACATTACAATTGGATGCATAGAAAAAGTATATATGCAACCTAAGTCAGCGTTTCCTCCTAGGAAAAGCAAGCTCACTAATAAATGTTTTCACTGTTGCAGACTTTGCAGATGATGTGCTGGTGGGCACACGATCCAAATGGCGATGAATTCAAGCATCACATAGCCAGGGTCCCCGATAATCTCTGGCTAGCAGAAGATGGTATGACGGTGCAGGTATATTACGTATATGGGCCTATATATATGTATGTTATTGATAGATAAATAATAAAATACATTTTAGCTGTGTATAAGTGCTTCACTGCTTCTGCTTTTCCGATTTCAGACTTTTGGAAGTCAGCTTTGGGACACTGTTCTTCTCACACAAGCAGTTATTGCAACCGGTATGGTTGAGGAATATGGAGATTGTCTCAGCAAGGCAAACTTCTATATAAAAGAATCTCAGGTTCATTTCTATAAATTAACCAAGAAAAGTTTTAAGTGTCGTGCAAAATTTGGTCACATTAGACTAAATTATATCCCTTATGAGCTCACCTATATATGTAGATAAAAGAAAATCCAAAAGGCGACTACGGAGGCATGTATCGTCACTTTACAAAAGGTACATGGACTTTCTCTGATCAAGATCAGGGCTGGTCCGTATCAGACTGCACCGCAGAGGCGCTCCAGGTAATAAATCGATTCTTCATTTCTGCATGCAGCCATTTATAGACTATTACCACCATTAGTAAGAAAACAACTTAGAGAACTTGATAACAATTTATTACTGCAGTGTCTGCTTTTGCTCTCGCAAATGCCAGATGAGATATCGGTGGGAGAAAAGGTCAATGTTGAGCGCTTGCACGAGGCTGTAAATTATCTCCTCTATTTACGAGTATAAATTCCACTATCATCTCTAAATTTGAGCACTCAAAACAGTGCAGACTGCTGAATAATTTATGCATACATAAATTTTAACTTTTGTCTGAGGTTTGTTTGAGGTTTGTTTGATGATCCAGAGTCCTGAGAGTGGTGGCTTTGCTGTCTGGGAGCCCCCAATTCCACAACAATATTGGCAGGTTAACATACAATGTCCTTAACACATTATTTTATATATATATATATATATATAGGGAATGACCCACCCCTCATTCCAAATATTTGCTTTAAGTACAATACAATTTGGACCATATTGTGGCATAACAATTAACAGGGCAATTTATATGATGCTTCTTTTCAGGCTTTGAACCCTTCGGAATCGTTTGCTGACATAGTTGTTGAGATGGAGTAAGATCCCTCTCCCTCCCTCCCTCTGTCTCTCTCTCTCATGTGCGCACACAAATACCCATCTTGAACTGGAAGTGATAAAATTATCATTCATGGTGGCATTGTCATAAAACCAATAATTTCTTGATTTAGGCATGTGGAGTGCAGTGCATCTGCAATCGTGTGTTTAGTATCGTTCAGCCGTTTGCATCCAGGCCACCGCAGAAAGGAAATAGAAATTTCTGTGGCTAACGCAGTACGCTTCCTTGAAGAAAGGCAACGGCCTGATGGTTCCTGGTCAGATGAATTTTTAGACATATGAATAGTCAATCTGATCTTTTTCTTTCTTTTTCATGGAGGGTGTATTTTGCTCTTTTCCATAATTACATAGAGATAAATTACAATAAACTACAGGTATGCCACACTCGAAGCGTTTCAATAATCTCATCTCTAGTCACGACAGGTATGGCCATTGGGGTGTCTGCTTCACATATGGGACATTCTTCGTGCTGAGAGGATTAGCAGCGGCAGGGAAAACATATGAAACTAGTGAAGCAGTTAGAAAAGGTGTCAACTTTTTGTTGTCGAAGCAAAATGAAGAAGGCGGATGGGGAGAAAGCCTCGAGTCCAGCCCAGCCATGGTAATAAATAGGCCCTCTCTACACCCAAACTTAAATGTAATTTTTTCATGGATTTGCAGATTATTCGACTTACACCAAACGAGGGACGGATATGTATACTAGTATGAAACTTTTGAGAAACACAATACTGGACTTATATAAATCTATATGACTAAAACAAAAATTGTTGTGTCTGCAGAAATATATAGCACTTGAAGGAAATGGTACAAACTTGGTGCAGACATCATGGGCGATGCTTGGTCTTATGTATGGTGGACAGGTTGGTATCTATCAGCAAATGAGAGAGAGAGAGAGAGAGAGAGAGAGTTCCATTTATATTATTGGTTCTTTGAAATAGATGCTGATCCCTTATATCTTGTTTGTAATAAACCAGGCAGAGAGGGACCTCACGCCTCTTGATGAGGCAGCTAAGCTGTTGATTAATGCACAAATGGATGATGGAGATTTCCCTCAACAGGTAACCCAGTTTAATAGCTCTTTAGGAGTCATTTACTTTTACACATAAGATTCAAATGATTTGTTTATTGATGATTAGTTTGGTTGTTAATTTTTACTTTAAAATATTCATTTAGACCATCAATAACCAAATCACTCAAATTTTAATCATATATCTTTGATACTTAATTCTCTAAGAAAATATAAACTATTAATGGCAGGAAATGACTGGATGTTTCATGAGAACCGGAATGCTGCATTACGCGCTATACAGGAATATCTTCCCGTTATGGGCACTGGGAGAGTATCGTAAATGTGTCTGACCTTATCACTGAATACGATTTTTCCACACCACAAAAATGTAAATTTAACCCTTCGTGCAAAGGGTTAACTAATACCAACTCCTTACGAAAAATAAGAGAAAGAAAGAGACAGAAAATGATACAAACCCTTTTGTTACAGGGAATTATCCACAAATAATAATAGTAATAAAAGAAAAAAAAGAAATAATAATAATAATAAGAATAAAAGAAAAAAGGCACCCCTTTTTTTTTAATTTTTTGATTATTTAAAAGGGCACCCTTTTCAATATAGGGGATAAAGTGACTTAATAGTATCTGTGGCAAAATTTGAATGACGTCTGATTGTGCTATATATATACGCAATAATTTTTACTATCAAACTTGGTAATTTTTTTTATATCTTTTTCTTTTTAGAATGTTATCTTAAAATGCTTGGGTTTTATGATATTGTAAGATTATGAAGATTGACAGAAACAAAATCATATCGATGATCTAAAATAGGGGGTATTTCAAGATTTCACTACAATGCAAGTACTTTATGGCAAAATTGCAAAATTCATTCTCTTAACCACATTTAGGTTTTAGTCCTTCATCGAATGTTTTGTTTTTTTTATTTAACATGATATGCATATACACCACCTACGCATGAATATTATAAAATTTTAAATTCTTAACGATACTCTCAATGTCTCTAAATTAAATAAATAATGGCTCACGTAAAGTCCTGTAATTGAAGATTAAGGGAGAAATGCTCAATAACTTTTTAAATTTGGCAATTTAAGTTTTATTTTTAGTTCCAAAATAACAAAAAAAAGTTTGATTTTGATCAAGTTGGATTAATTTGGCACGAATTTCTATCTTTCCGATCCTATTTTGGGGATTTTGGGTTTTGGAGGCAAAATTGCCCATGTGAAGGTATAAAACTGAGAAATATTAAATGCATTGAAATGAGGGGTGGACATGGAAAATAAATTAGCTACCTTTTCTTTGTAAATTTTAATTAAAGGAGATGCAATGGATATTTTCACAATTTAGAGAATTAAAGTGAGACCTAGTACATAATTGAAACACAGCCCACAGGCCCGCACAGCATATAACTTTGTGTACAAGAATGTCATGTCAAAGTTACAGATTTAAGAATCTTTCAGTCAACTAAAATGTCTCAAATCAGACAGTCTCAGATTCCGCGTACAAATGAAAAAAGGGCGGACGACCAAAACGGAATGCGTTTAAATTGGTAAATCTCCAAGATCGTTTCATCAAGCACCAGTGGTCTAGTGGTAGAATAGTACCCTGCCACGGTACAGACCCGGGTTCGATTCCCGGCTGGTGCATTCCTTTTTTTTTTTTTTTGTTGGATGTTAAGTCCAATGTTTTGGAATTGAATGTACGGAGAATGGGCCTTGTGAATTTGCTTTTCCTCGTTCAATTTTTTGGAAAAAGAGATGGGGTTGTTTCATTCGAATCGAATAGCAAAAATCTCACATACATTCTCATTGGATCTTATCACTATCCAAATTTTTATGGTCATTAAACTAACCGAATTCGAAAAAATGTGAGTAATTTGGTTTTATTATTTTTAATTGGTTAGTTTTGTGACATGAAAAATCTTTTGGTAAAAGAAAAAGAAAGAAACAATTGCAGATGAAGCATACGCTTTAACCATAGTCGTATCTGTGCAAGGGAATATCGAAGAAAAGAATGTGGGGCTATATTGTTGTTCGCCTTTTTCCATGATAGAATTAATTTGCTGCTTGTTTTTGTTTTCTATGTATACGTATTTGAAAAAAGAAAAAGAGCGAGGCTTCGTTTGCTTTAATTTGGCATGCATAAGGTTTTTTTTGCCCTTTTGTCATCTATATTAAAATCGTAGTCCTTCATGTGATTACGACAACTGGATTGGACACGATTCAATGTTGTTGGAGTTATTGGGTCGTTAGGTCATATTGTGGATTTTGGGCTACCTGTTTGATTATGGATATAGAGTATTAGGTAGGTATGTATTGTAGATTACACTTGTAGTTTGTTTGATAAATTTGGATTGAATTATGGGGTAATGTACTTTTATACCCCTGAATGAGAAGTTGCCATTTGAAATAAAGGACAATAGAGTAATTACAACCAACTACTCTAACCACCAAACCCAACTCCCTTAATAACATCTCACTCTAAGATTAAATCCAACCCATAAGTACGGAGCCAATCCATGTCCCCATAGATTTCGGAAGTTCAATACATACTAATATTATAAATCAAACCGGGTGCAAGTAATGGATTATTCTATGTATTTCATTGTAATATAATCAATCAAATGAACCCTTGGTTGTGGCCTTTGGAATAAGATTATTGGATCAAAAGCTTTTGTTTCAATTTGAAACTATTTAGCCCTTTTTTTTTCTCCTACGATATTCACAAAAAGCTATTCTAGATTTTTTTTTCTCTTCTTTTTTCTTTCTTCTTATCAGTAACTATTCCAGGTTCATCAAAGACCTAAATTTAACGAGTGCTGACCTTTTGCCGTTTATAGTTATTATCTTTCAGCTTGAAAATAATATTATCTCTCGTATTGTTGAAGAATTCTAGCTTAAGAACTTCAAATTCCCTTACTTTATATAAAATAAAAAAATAATATCTAATGATCCACATCTACCATTATCATTCGGCCAATCTTGCCGAGGGACTTTTTTGTCATTTCATCTCGTGGCTAATAAAACGCCCGGCCCGATTTTAGCTCCAGTTAGCCAGGCGGCAAATCTGCTTGGTTAAACGATTTAAACACATTTAAATTCAAAAAATCATATAACCTTTGGACTTTGATAATTCAATTTTTTTTTCAGAGACTATTCAAACGTCAGAGCCATAATCCAGTAGTATGGCGACACGTAGCAGGAGCCATCCCGGAAAACGACCCTGCCCTATTTCTGACGTTACTTGAACCAACAAAGATTGGAATCTAAAGTACGTTACACAAGAAATACTGTATTTTGTACACTTCCATTTCTCCAATTGTACAATTATTTTTTCTATTCTATTAGAAATTGAAGCTCAAAATTGATATCACTAACCTATCAATCATACCACTAAACCTATAATATATATTCTGGTAATTTGACTTATTTTGGTCTGCATATGAACTGAAAAATTCTATCATATACTAGGTGTTAGGATCACATCAATACATTAAATGATTTAGATTCAACTACGTATTATATGTATTTTATAAACAAAATAATATATAACATGTGGTTGAATATGGAACCTTGGTGCATGCACCCGGTCTATGCAAAAATTTCCTACTTGAACCCATTATTATTATTTTTCCTTCCCTAATTTTAACGCATTATGTGGCAAAGTCATGGAATTATTGTGGAAATTGATTTATGTAGTATTTAATTGACGTAAATTTTGATTAACTCTTCCTCAGTGTAAGTATTTTAGTAAAGGAATTTACTTTTTATGGAAAAAATAAAATTTAATAAAGTAGAAAAATATTTTAGAATATACATAAAAATTATACATTATTTTGTCAAAACTATTACTTTGTAAATTAAAAAAGTGTATTCTTATTAAACTTATTTACTAATATTAATTGCAAAAGATTATTACGTTAATAAAAAAATTATTAAAATTCGAATTCGAATTTTTAACAAATTGAACTAGTTAACTCCATATTTTATCCACTTATCTTGGATTACGGATGTTCAGAATCAGATCTAGTCCATTGGTATCACTACAAAAAAAGCACTCATTCACTAATGAAAAATTTGTCAGACAAAGATTTTATAACATTTTCAATATAAATCAATATAAACAGAACTACATAGACAATTAGTGACAAGGCATCTATTAATAGATTTGTTATAGAAAAAACCTGTCACAAAAACTAAATTTATAATAAATTGATATGTCATTAAAGAGAATTCATTCTTATAGTGTATACTAAGATTAGGATCGAACTCAAATCAAATTCAAATTAAAATCTGTTCCATTGACAACCTCTAATCACATCATTTTGTCATGTGCTTTTTAGTGTTGGACCAAATACGAATTGTTTAATTTTGGGGCACATTATATACCTGACACATTTAGGACTTTTAGAGGGTTTTTCTTCCGTGGATCAGGTGTTTATATCCTCTGGTCCAGATTCAGCAACAAATTATATATTAATTTTTTTATAAAATACATATAACAAGTGATTAAATTTGAATCGTAAAGTGTATGGATGAGGCCCATACACTCTGTCTATATAAGAATTTTCACTTTTAGATCAGGCCACCTACGTCAAGGTTAAATTTGGGCTCAACATGGATGGATAAATCATGCCTACATTATTATAAATTATGAGAAATATTCTATTGAACTTTTTAACATATGCAATCACTTGAAACAATTTTAAAATTTTAAATTAAATTAAACTAAGTAAAGAGATTAAAATCATCATAGACTAATCTTGATAACAACCATACGTATAAAAATCACTTTAAGTACATAAAATTAATCTTTAATAAAATTAATGTCAATAATAATAATAATAATAATAATAATAATATTCTATACGGTTATACTAATTGCGAGGCCCTTTCACTTTTTCTTTGTGTATTTAAATGTGTTCTTTCTAAAATATCCTTACTAAAACAATTTACATTAAAATCTTTACGCATTGTTCTCTCTTCTCTCTCAACGTTTTTCCATTTTATTTTTTCTTCATATGTCTAGTCTCTATTTTCTCACATTCCTCTTTTTAACTATTTTCTACTTTTTTGTTTCTGTTTATTTTTTTTTCCATATTCAATTATTTTTATTTTAATTTTCTTTTTCCCTGAAAGTTTAATAAATAATAAAAATAGTTGTATATATCTTAAATTTTTTTAAAAAATCAATTTTATTCTATTAAAAATAGTATTTAGCCACGTGTCAAGGCACTGAAAATAGATATCTTTATGTACATATTTTAATAAATTTCCATTATAATAAATAATTTGATAAAAATAATATAGCTTTTTTATTACACAGATTGATAAGTAAATATGTTAAAAATTTTGTATAATAATAGAATATATGTAATCTCGATATTAAGGTATAATTAAGGCAAGAAAGTTTTTAAAAAATTATGTAGAACCAAAACTTTTAAAGTAATATGTAGAACCAAAAATTTTAAATTATGTAGAACCAATAACAATTAATATATGTAATCTCAATATTAATTGTTATTAAAGTAAATAATGACTATTGTCAATAAAATATTATTAATTTTGTTATTTTATTCAAATTAAATTTTAATTGATCTTATTGTGAATATTTGATAACTGTTTGATTCTTTTAGATAAACATAAATCACAAATATACTTATTCAAGTTTGATGAAGCCTTAACCCGATACATTCAATGCTTGACACTTGTAAGATGAGTGTCCATCACCACATACATTACAAAAAAAAATATGGATTAGACAAATTATTATTTGTATTAATTTGGTCAAATTTACTCATTAAAAGATCAAGTTTAGCATTCACCCAATAAAAATAGTCCAATCCACTCATTCTTTTTTTTCTTCTTGCTTTCTTTGTTTTTATAGGTAAATAAGAAGAAAATTAAAATTTACGTCTAAATCAATAAATATTATTACTCAATCAATATTGATAATAACCGATCCCCAGCAACGGTGCTAAAAACTTGCTGTGAATTTCCGGCAAGTGTACGAGTCACCTAAGTAATAAAGAAGTGAGTAAAGTATCGTTCCCACGAGGAAAACATGATTATCAAGTACCAACTAATTTGTAAATTCTTTATTGTCTAGAATTAGAATTTTTTATTAAAAAAATAAAAAAATAAGTAATGTAAAGATGCAAGCAAATAATGTAAAAGAAAAACTAAGTAGGAAAAATTAATTAGGACCTAGGTTTCATCAATTGAATCATTTCAAATAATTATTCAAACAATCTTAGGCTTTGAGTTTTTATCATTTCCCGATCCAACTCACAAAAATATTTGTAATCTTCTTTTGAAAGTAAAACAAACATACCAAGCTAGGAATATTATATATGTGTCTACTTTTGTGATCACATATGCATTCCTTGGCCCTTTGCACACAAGAGTTATGTTAATTAAAAAACATACACTAATTAATATAATTGATCACACAAGAGCATGATTATTTTTAACCAATGCATTCCTTATGTTTATAAAGCAAATAGTCGGATTTCATATACACCCTTTCGTAGTCGAATATAACATCTCAAATCTTGCAAAAATTGGCCAAAAATTCTCAAGTAATTAAGCACTTGAAATATAGATAGGATGTCTAAAATTAAATACCAATGATGTTCAAATAAATTACATAAATTTTATCTCATGAATCCACCTAAAACCTTATAACTAATTTAATTAGACATACTGAAGGAAAAACTAACTATGATAAAATAAAACATAAAGAAAAATTAAAGCAAATGTGAGTTTGGGTGTTGTTCGGAGTCCTTGAACTTTGTATCTTTGAGTTGTCACATTCCTCATGAGTTCTTGTTCTCACAACCTCCTTTCATCAAACCGTTCAAAACTGATAAAAATGTATGGAAGACACCTTTAAATAGATGTAGGGCAACTGGTGGTCAAATCTTACTGAAATTAAGATTCTTTTTTAGCTTTGGACTAGCCGAAATGGCATTGCGCATCAGAACGGCTTCATCTCATCAAAATAGCATTGGCTATTTTGTTTTGCATGATTTTGAAGTTTTCTGGACCATCAAAATGGCTTGTGTTGGTCAAGTCGGCCTTGGCCATTTTGTTACGCCTCAAGAGTGTCCGACGAAACGGCCATGACACGTCAAAATGGCTCAGGTTGTTTCAATGCGCGCTCATGCGTTTTCTGGTCAGTTTTGACCCCGATTTCCTGTCATAACATCACAAAACGCTTTTTGGGGGATGTGGGCATCAAAATTTTGGAAAAATCGTGCTTTACGGGTGTAAAAATTCTTTTAATTGACCAAATTAAGATTTTATTCTATAAAGCACAAAATTCATTTTTAGAATCTTAATAAAATCAATGGAAGCACACAAAGATGCACATAAAAGTATATATATTTTGAACTTATCAAAATTCATATAAAAACTATTTGAATTCCATACATGGCGAAATAAAATTAAATGGATCTTCCACATATACACTTACTTATATAATATCAAAGTTCATGAATTATATATATATATATATATAAAGTATTTAATTACATTATGTTTGATTTTTAATTTACACACTCATCCAAGGTGCCCGATAAGCTAGTAATAATAAAGAGTCAGCGTGCATTATTAGTCCTTGTCAATAATCATGAGGGGTGAATTGTAATTTAGGAAACATTTAATAGTGTGGTGGAGAAGATATATATATAGATATAGATATATATTTTATGATGTGGCACACTCTATATACTTGTGCAAAATAAAAATGAAATATCATTTGACCACATATTTGATAAATTTGTAATTTTATACATTATGAAACATAAAAAAATTGAATGAAAATTAAATTGAATTTTATTATTAAAAAATAAATAGAAAAAAAGCTGGAGAAGAGATGTTGAGACGTCAATTGGTTTAGTTTGGTTTCGTTTGTACACACAGACATGTACACTTTTGATCATCACTGATCATGAGTCCTCGCTTCCAAGCCAGGCATGCATGCCAATTTCCATCATCATCATCATAAAATGCCACTACACCAATACATCTCTCACTCTCATTCTCATCCCAATTCCCATTTATCGCCTTTTATTTCTTTTTTGACAATTAAAATTGCCATAAAACATTCAAGCAAAAACAAACTTTAGAAGTTTACAAAAAAGGAGGCTTAAATAGCCTCAATGGCAAAAATAGATGGAAAAATAGAAGAAGGAACAATGTCAGATCAATTGGAATGAAATGCTCATTTCGTTAATGTATAAGCAACAAAGAAAGCTTCCCTTGGAATGAAATCAATTTTTCAATTTGGCCATCAGATCAAGTATTTTTAGGTTTATTGTAGATTGACCTTAGATACCTAGTCAATATCTTCTCCCAAATTTTTAATCATTTTCACGGCAAGAAGGAAGTTACTTTCGAACACGGCACGATCAACATCTTTTTATCGCCTTCTTTTAATTCATTAGGCTTACCAAATTTCACCTTCCACTATTATGCTTATATGGAGCTGATCGATTAGGCGCCACTTGAGCTTGTTTTAATTAGTTAAAACCACCTGAGGCTTTAATAAGGGAGTGTTTGCGAATTAGTGTAGGGCCTCATCGACGCCTATCAAATCAAGGAATCATTTTCTAAATTTCAGATCATTTAGAGTAGAAGTCGTTATTGAAAGCGTTAGTTTAATTACCACAAACTTGGGAAAAAAATAAGCCATAGTTATTATAACACAGTCCCCACGTAGAATATTGGAATGAGCTAGCGGGAGAACGGACGAAATTTTGCTGAAATAATTGACAGATTACCGAATTTTGAGATCACAAAGCTCCTAACTACGCGAACTTCACCATATTTCTACAGTAATTTTCCATTGATGTGAGTACGGTTTGTTTCCAAATAGAGAAAGACTTGATAATCTTTCTATGTGGGATGTTTATTGGGTGATGAGGAGCGTGATACCCATACCTAATGTATAAATAGGTTATTCTTGAAATTTTCTGTAAATGTTTAATAGTGTTGATGTGCGAAGATCTATGTTGAGGAATGGAGCTGGGATGTTAAGAGGGGTGATCACTCTATTCAAATTTCTATCGAACCAAAATTTATATATATATATATATATATGTTGAAATTTTTAGATTTTGTTACCAGTAAATTATAAAAATACTTTAATATCTTATAGAAATTTGAGTTCTCCGCCCCCCACGTCAACAAATAAAAGTTTTTGGACTTTATCCCTTTTTGTATCTCATATCATATGTCCTTATTGTTATTGTGTAATGATCTTCTTTAATTAAAAAATTGCGAAATATTTCGTACACATTTCTTCAACAGTTTCAGCATAGGATGAATTGTCTAATAGAATATTTAAAATTGGTAAAGATAAGTGGGTTTATAATTGTGAAAATGGGGTGCTTTGATGCTAAAATGTGAACATTTAGATTTCCTTTTTTTTTTTTTGTTTTTTGGAAATGAAAAGAACAATGAGTGAAAGACAGAAGATTGAATTCATTATTCGTCCGCTTACCCAACAAACAACGTGAATGACATAAATAAGGAAGAAATATATATGTTCTCACGCAATATTATTTCAAATAATTTATACTAAAATGATCCAAAGCTTACAATCCAGAATTATTAAAGTATTTGGCGTGTTGCGCATTTCAAAATGGCTAAATTTCAAACTTGAAAAATTATGTGCGCAAATGGTGGTGGGGGAGCTTCATTATGTTGGAATTATTCACATAATGGACCTAAGATAGGCATATGGCACTGATGAGTGAACCTAGATCAAATCACATTAGGATCGATAGCAAAACAATTATTAGCGTTATAAAGAGAGTTAATTTGTCATTAGCTTTCTAGCTGTCACACTCTGCAGAACTATATTCGGATTAAAAAGGGTAACGAAAATCATAATTTGTTCCTTGTTTTTTTTTTGTGGTATTTTAATTTATTGGGTGAGTTAAAAAGGCAAGAGCGGGAAAAGCACGAGTATGTACGTTTATGGTGAACCACCTTTAGCGATTGCCGATTAATGCGGTAGGTTTCCACGAGTAAATAAGTCAAACGAAATATGGCCCAATTCTTCATATTTCCTCGCTCTTATTAACTCCTTTTTTTTTTTCACCTTTATCTTTTTATTGCCCAAAAAAATCAATCTTCCATGTTTTTTGAATTTTGAACGCAACATGCAAAAGATAGTTGGATATTGTTTTTGTGGAAAAAACGATATATTTCTAATTTTCTACCCCTCAAAATTATATGAATTCTACGTATGAAATAGGGGTTAAATAACGTATAACTATTTAAGATAGGTTCACGTTCTTGTACATGAATATACTGATAATAAAAATTTAAAACATGAGATTATATTCATATTTCTTAAGCATTTAGGATATCTGGAAGATGGATTCACAGAATATTTAAGCAGACGCGTTACGAGTGGGAATTATAAATACACACACACTGGCAGCATTATAACAAGAAGCAAAATCCCATAATCCCACACATCATGTGGGCAAAACTAGACAAAAAATCAGAAAAAAACAAATAAAAGGGATAAGCAACACAAAAGAAAATAAAATATAACGAAATGGAAAACGGGCACTTGGTTTATCTTTCATTTATTTCCCCACTTGTATTTTATACGGTATATTAGGTCACTCTGAGAAAAACGCTTTAATCCTTTCTCTTCCTCAATCCCCTCGTCCATCTCTCTCTCTCTCTCTCTCTCTCTCTATTCAATGCTTTACCGAACTCACCACCACCCTTTTCTCTTCACATTCAACACTTTTTCCCACTCTTCTTTATCCCCTTATCTTCTTTCATCTCCTTCTTCAACTCCTCTTCAGGTTTCATTCTCCTCTCTTTAACTTAAATTCTTGGTACATTTTTGTGGCTTCCTGTTCATTTCCAAAAAAGTTGAAATCTTTGTGTGTAAATTTACTAATTTGCATGTGGGGTTTTTGTTTGTAGGGAATGGAGTGCGTGCAGGGTGCTTTCGAAAGCGGGTTCGGGCCAGAGACGGCCTCGAAAACTGCGGCGGCGTTTATGGACGACTTCTGGGCGGTTAACGGCGGCCCCAACGGCGTCTCCGGGGACGACTTATTTGTTGAGGAACTCCTGGATTTCTCTAATGGTTTCTCCGAAGAAGAACAAGAACAGCAGCAGAAACTGGAAGAACCGGAGGAGAAGGTACAGGACAAGAAAACAACTTGCTCTGTTTCTGAAGAAAAACTAACAGGGACGGAAACGAGTGCTCTTTGCTCAAAAGATGACTTTGGCTCTCTCACTGAAAGTGAATTAAGCGTTCCGGTAAGCCCAAGTTTCAGTTTTATTTTTATTTTTTTCTGTAAAAGTTATTGTTGTGCAAAAAGAAACGTTTTTGGACGGTGTGTTTGTTAAGGGAAAACGTAAATGGACATAAAGATTGCAATTTTCTTGTTTACAGGCCGAGGGCTTGGAGAGTTTGGAATGGTTATCTCATTTTGTGGAGGACTCTTTTTCCGATTATTCGCTCACCGGAAAATTGCCACCCAAGCCGACGGAGAAGCGGCCCGAACCCGAGGCTACGGGCCAGGAACAGCCCTGTTTCGCCACTCCAATTCAAACCAAGGCCCGGACCAAGAGAGCCCGAACAGGGGTCCGCGTTTGGCCGGTTTTGTCGCCTTCATTCACCGAGTCATCCACCTCGTCCTCATCTTCAACCTCCTCCACGACGTCGTCTCCGCCCCTGCATCCCTTCCCAGTTCAGAGCCAAACGGGCGAGTCTTTTCTGGGAAAGCCACCGGCCAAGAAGCAAAAAAAGAAACCGGGTGACGCCGCCGCCGGAGGGGCTGCGCAGCCGAGGAGGTGCAGCCATTGCGGCGTGACGAAGACCCCTCAGTGGCGGGCCGGCCCGCTCGGTTCGAAGACACTCTGCAACGCTTGTGGGGTGAGGTACAAGTCGGGCCGGCTCCTACCCGAATACCGACCCGCTTGCAGCCCGACTTTCTCGAGCGAGTTGCACTCGAACAACCACCGTAAAGTTCTGGAGATGCGGCGCAAAAAGGAGGCGGAAATGGAAGCGGCGGCCGGTCCGCAACCGCCGGTTCAGAGTTTTTGAAGAGTTAATTAGTTTTAGTATGTAGGAACAAGAGGGGAGAAGAAGGAGAAAATTTTAGGGGAAGAGTTTTAAAACTTTGAAGCCGCACCCGTAGGATGAGATGAACCGGAATAATTGTGTTCCGGCTCGGGTTAATTAGGCTCCCGATTTAATTATTGTACATTCTTGTCAAGGACCCATGGTTTGGTGAGGTAGGTTACTAGGCAGTTTTAACCGATTAGGAGAAACATTTATGTTTAATGTAATTCCAATTAAAGCCTTAATTTGAGTCCTTTGCTTTATATATTTTTGTTAAACTCTAATGTGTCAATATCGAATTTATTAATTTCCTATTAAAATAACAATATTATAGCATGGATTTTATTTGAAATTTGAAAAAAAGGGTGGAGTTTTGTGCGGGGAGGCCGTTGAAAAGCGAAAAGGTTATGAGGTAATAATAAGGTGCACGCCACAAGCTAACAAAGACTCACATGGGTTGGGTTGGGTGGGGAAAAAAAACATTGTCATGGCGTGAACTCTAAGCATTTTGTGAAATTTCATGAGCCTACACCTCTTTTTCTGCTAAAATCATTTACCACCAAACATCATCAATTATTAATTTTATTTCTCCTCCTTTTTGGAAAGATAGCTAAGCTTCTTATTTAGGGCTCATTCAATTAGTTGAAGAGGATATTTTACTGAATCAGTATTAATCACGCATCGAGTGATTTACTCTCGAAATTTCCCACAATTCAAGATTCAAGTTTTTGTACTAGTTGAATGACCACAAAATTTGAGGCCGGCCTAGGTTACGAGTATTTATGTCCCTCCTCATGGATTGTATCTTTTAATCACCCCGTATGAATATGATGATTTTTGGGATATCCAAACTTAGTGTATGTTATAATTAATTATATTGGATGGCGATGTGGAGAAGGCTTGTTGGACAATAGGATGTACACTTTCTGCAAGGAATCAAATGGTATTTTTTTTTTTTTTAATTTTCGATGTTACCCATACAAAAAGCGGCCTCAATCCTATGCTTTAGCATTTGCTGCTTCTTTTTTCAGCCAGACGGGGCAGAGGACTTTCTGTGGTACAAAATAAAAGACAAGAAAAAAGGGAAGACGGGACTGTATGTCTGTATCTGTATGTAGGCAGAGATATGTGATGAGGAGAGAGAGAGAGAGAGAGAGAGAGAGAGAGATTAGTCTCACTCGGGTACCTTTCATGCTATTATTTGAAATGGTAAATGCCATTAATCATTATTTACACATCCCATGCCATATATACAAGAATATCAACTATTTTTAGATTGTTGTAAGTGGTAGGATTTTTGTAATTATTAATTCCTGTCATAAAAGGTTGGGTATATATTATGATATATGCCATTTATTGCATATGCGACATGGTTCTTCTAGATGGCAAACTATATAAATATATTCAGCATATTAATATCAATAACTAGTCTAGTAAAATCGTTAGCTAAAAGTGTAAATTCATTTATATTCACATCCCAATGGACAAAAATAAATGCTAAGCTGGATTTTAATAATTAATAAATCTAAATATAAAATTAAAGCTCGCTCAATACAATTGTTAGGAATGAATTGAAGGGGGAAAAAAAAAAGAAAGAAAAACAATGGCACAAGACAAAATTTACTTGTTTAAAAAAAAAATGCTTACATCCACTATTATAAAGAAAATATATTTGATTGCCGTACTATATTACATAATTACAAGAGTTGTATCCTATTTATATACAGAAAGTTAAGACAATACATTAAATTAAAATTCTCTAACTTATTTTGCGAAATCATTGTGTCAACTTAACAAAACACACAATTTGGCCAAATTGATCTCCACATCTCCAACATCGACAACATTAAAACATAACACCCTTGTATCTGAACTAGCCTGTTGAAGATTCGATCCAGGATAAAGCTAAATAGCATTAGCAACCCTAAGAAATGGAGGGAATGCCAAATGTCATGGTGATTGTTTTTATGACCAAGAGATAGCATATGCCGCTTGTGATTAATTAAATCCTTAACAATGATTAATGTGTTTAGTCAAAGGTTTCAACGTCTGTGCCAAAAAAAAGGGGTCATATGGTGGTATGATTGCCGGTCCATCCACGTGCTTTACAACCCCAATGTGGAATACTGAATATCTAAACAAAGCCATAATAACAATTTGATATAACAAATTAGAATAGTGCGGAGATATTTGTCCGCGGCAATCTCGTGATTGGCGCTCTTCCAACTATTCCCCACCACTTTCAAACGCTTAGGTACATCCCTTGATATATTTAGGTATAGATATACATGCATATATATATATATATATATATATATAGTAGCATATACTTCGTACTATGCACGTATATCATTATTTATTATATTGTATAAAAGATAAAAACAAAATATTCTATTTATGTAAGATAACATTTACTCTAAATAATTTTTAATGTAGTTCAATAGTTAAATAAATAATGTATTACTCATATTTGAAGTTTTTCATTATTTTAAAAAATAAAACTATTATCACGCCAAAAAAATCATATCAAGAATTAAAAAAAAAATCTAATATGTGATCAAAACTAAAGTAATAAATAAAATTTTTAGATATATTAAACTTATGAATGATAAATTATGAGTTGCTCTAAGTTAATAGATCACAAAATAATGGATTATTAATTATTAACATTGGAATACATGGCACTATATTTGTTTTTTCTGCACCTAAACACATATAAATGTGAATCATCTTAAAATAAATTAAAATTAAATTTTGGTTTACAAAAAGAATAATAATATATATATATATATAAAATAATAATTAAATTATAAAATACCAAGTACTTTTGAAATAATTTGAATGTTCTCCCTCTACAATCTCCGAAGAAATATTTCATCCTAAACTTGCGTTAGATGTGTTTTATATGTTGTGAATATTTTGAATCTCCTTTCATCTCTTTTTTTTTTTTTATAAATAATTTCCTTACATATATCAATTCGTCTTTTGATGAATATTTTAATTATAAAATCTCGTACTTAGTGAAAATAAAAAATCATAGAAAAGTGGGAGCACGTAATCGTACTTAGATTTTAATTGTTGTTATTATTATTTAAAACACCTAGCCAATCAAATTCTTTTAGATAAAAATTTTAAAAATTTGAGAAAATTCTATTTGGTCAAAATTAACCAAATTGCAGTAAAAAAACTGTTGTCAAAATCATTTTGTGGTTTATTAGATGATTTTGGTCAAAAATCGTTATCAAAATCAACTTGTGTTTTATTATACGTACATTTGTGGTTTATTAGATGTAAAAATTTTGTAATGTACATATAAAAAGTTTATACATCTAATGAACCACAAAATGGTATAATGCAATCCGAAAGGAAGAAAAGAACAATAAATGAATAAATTTTGAATATTTCAATAATTTTAATACCAAAAATTTTGAAGATAAAAATACTACAATGAACAAAAAAAAAAGTTGGATAATAAAACTTCCACATAGCGTTAACTATATAAAAAGAAATAATAGAGATAAAAACATGAAAAAATAAATTGTAGACAATATTGTGTCCACATTTTAATTTTTTTTAACCCTTTTAAAATTATAATTTAATTTTGGTGATATGACATGTTATATTAAAGACATTTTTTCAAGTTTGAACTATATAAGTTTTAATTGAATGCTTTTTTAATTTTTGAGAAGAAATTTATCATAAATAATATTGTGTTGACATTTACATTCCTAATAATTCTTGAGTCATAACTAATTTGATGGCATTACTTAATAGTTAATTAGAATTTTTATTCTCTATATGTGTTTTTATTAAAAGTTACTATTAATTTTTATGTCATATTGTGTGTGTGTGTGTGTGAGAGAGAGAGAGAGAGAGTTAAATATGAAAAGTTGGTGAACTTGAATGATTATGCGAGAGAAATTAACAATTAATGCAAATCAATCAAATTATATATCCTTAACAATGTTTTTAAACCTGGACCTGACCGGTCGGTTCGACCAGGAACCAGAGGGTTGTCTGGTCCGGTTGACCCCAAAAAATCAGTCCTTAATTGACCTAGTGTGAACCAATCCAAACCGGCTAATAACCACTTGAACCGGTGCTGATTCAATCACTTGAACCGGTGGCTCAAATTTAAAAAATAAATAAATTAAAATCTCTTTTTTTTTAAGGTTGAGAATATAACATTTCTATCCCTTAATTCTTGATTTGTCAACCAGCAGCACAAACCTCTTCATCTTCTTTTCTTTTCATTCTTTTGTCTTCTCCATTTTTCTCCTCCCAAAAAAACAACAAAATTCACCTTTTTTAAAAAAAAAAATCGAATCAATAGCAGAGAAAAATAAAAGATTCAAGATGGGCAATCTTGGGTAGGTTCTCCCACTATTTTTCCTTTTCTTTTTTTTTTCAATTTCTTATTTCGGCTACTGTTGTTGCTTATGGTTTTTTTCTTTCTTTTCTATTTATTTGTCGAATCATGGGTTTAGTTTTCAATTATCCCCTCTATGCTTTATGGGTTTTTCAAGAACAAAAAATAGATCATTCTTGCCAAACAGATCATCCATAAGTTTTCTTCTGTTTGTTCACGAACTGATATTTTTCATAATTACTTGCCCAATAAAAAAAGTATCCCAATTGTCCCATTAAAAAGTAAAAAAAAAAAAACACACACACACATACACAAATTGAATTAAGAAGGAAAATATTATTAAATAATATAAAAAACATTTAGCACTAAATGGAGACTATAATCATTACTAATTATTCTTTGGTAGGGCAATATATTCAACAATAGTTAATTTTATTATTTGGGGGTAGTAGATTAGTAATGGATTTTTCATTTATTTACACTAGCATTATTTATTAATTAATTTTTAAAATTTTGCAATATATTCAACTAAAGTTTGTGAAACTTGTAGTGTATGTAAAATGCCGCTTCTTCCACACCAGCTACAGGATCAAGCTCATCGCCATCAATGGCGCAATATATCTAGTCAAAATACTCGTCAAAGGAATGATATAGCTTGGAAGCATTATCATGGATTTTTATTAAATAGTGTTGTTATATGTAGTAAATATTAGTTATTTTTTTTTTTTATGTATTTATGATTTTTTATATAAAAAATTAATTTAATAATTATTACATATTTATGACGTCATACCGATTGAACCGGTGGTCAAACTGATCGAACCGATAACCAGTAAGGCCGCGGTTCTGTGTCCGGTCCGATATTCAGAACATTATCCTTAACAATTAAAATTAATTCAAAATTCTAAGATATAATTGGACATGTTAGTGGGTAAGTAAGTGGATAAGTGGGATGAGAAGCTTTTAACTGTTGTTATCTATACCATATATTAAGTATGAGGGGCTTCGATTTTTTATTTGGTGTATGTAATTGTAGTGTTTCTAAAATACCCTTTAACTACTCTAATCTCTTCTCAATCATTTCTTTCTCTCCAACGTTTTCCCCCATTTTTTCGTCTCTCTCCATTTTTCTCTAACATCCTTTTTTTCCCTCAAAATTTGGTTTTATTTTATATTTTTTTTATGTATTTTTTAATCAATAAATAATTTTATTTAAAATTGATTTTTTAAATATATTATAAATAATTTAAAAGATAGTATAAGTAATAATAGTTAAGAAAGATGTGTGTTTGCATAGATAATTTTACATAAAATTAATTTTATATTATTAGAAATTAACTATTTCATTAAATTATATTTCAATTTTATTTTGCACACGCATCAAGTATGCCCAAATACACTAGTTATTATTTAAAAGACCTAGCCAATTATTTTTTTTAATTAAAAGATTTAAAAATATGAGAAAATTCTATTTGGCCAAAATTAAATAAATTGCAGTCAAAGACCGCTATCAAAATCATTTTGTGGTTTATTAGATGACTTTGGTCAAAAACCATTGTCAAAATCAATTTGTGGTCTATTATATGTACATTTTGTGGTTTATTAGATGTAAACTTTTTATATTTACATTATAAAAAAATAACATTTAATAAACCACAAAATAATATAATACAATTCAAATGGAAGCAAATAAAAATAAGTAAGTAAAATTTGAGTATGTCGATAATTTAATACCAAAAAAATTGAAGATAAAGATACGACAATGAACAAAAGAAAGTTAGATAATAAAACTTCTGCATAGTGTTAAATTATATAAAAAGAAATGATACAGATAAAAAGATGAAACCATATATTGTAAATAATATTGTGTCCACATTTTAATTTTTTAATCCTCTTAAAATTATAATTTAATTTTGGTGATATGACATATTATATTAAAGACATTTTTTCAAATTTGAGTTACGTAAGTTTTAATTGAATGTTTTTCTAATTTTTTAGGAGAAATTTATCATAAATGATATTGTGTTGACATTTACATTTCTAATATTTCTTAAGTTATAACTAATTTGATGCATTACATAATATTTTAATTTGAATTTTAGTTATCTATATATATTTTTATTGAAAATTATTATGACATTTTTTATGTCCTTTTGTGAGTGAGTGAGTGAGTGTGTGTGTGTGTGTGTGTGTGTGAGAGAGAGAGAGAGAGAGAGAGAGAGAGAGTTTAAATGAATAGTTGATGGGTTTAAATGATTATGAGAGAGAAATTAGCAATTAATACATACCAATCAAATAATTCATCAATAATAATAAAAATTAATTCAAAATTCTAAGAATTTATAATTTAGTCAAAATTACATATTTTGGTCAAAAGACCTTCTTCAAATATATAATAGTATATGTATATATATATATATATATATTAGGTTACAGTTATAATTTTTTGTTTTAGAAGGATGAGATTAATCTTTTTATAAAATATTAAAGATATTTGTAGAGACATGAGATGCTACCTACTTGGTGTATACACCCAAGTGATGTATTAGTCGTTGGATCTATACATAATGATATCAAAAGGTAAAATTGTGACATCATCATGTTCAATCCAACAATGTATACACCAGTTGAGCGTATATCCAAGCGAGTGACATCTAATGCCCCGATATTTGTATTATTTTTCAAGAAGGATTAAACTTTTTTTAAAATATATATATAAAATTTAGTTTAATCTACAATTGAAAGGAGAAAGGGGGGCCGACTGCGCCCGCCAGCCCCTAACTCTACTTGTAGATATATACTATCATAAATCCTGTGCTAATGCACAAAAATTCATATGATAGTATTGTTCACACAAAATTTCGTATCTGTAAATACAAATTACAAATCAAGAAAAATATGTGACAAATATTTGAAAAGAATATGATTTAGTGGGAAATTAATCCCTAAAAGATTAATCCCCTGATTCTTTTCTCCGAATTTGATTTGATCTTCCAATAACGCGATTCGTAGGCTTTGTTGTTTGATTACGAATCAAACGTTGAAAATTTCGATGAACACCGTGAAGTACGCCGTGAACACCGTGGATTTGACTTGACTTTGACTTGAAGACAAACGCCGATTTGCTGGTTTGACACCTTGATTGCAGATCAAATGCCTTATTTGGATGATTTCCGCGAAGAACACTTTGAACGTCGCCTTAATCACCGTGGATTTGAGTTGGGAAAAAGGCCAAAATGCGGGGCTAACACCTTGATCGCGGTTTGAATGCCTTGATTTGATGATTTTCACGAAGAACGCCGAGAATTTCGCCTTTGGTCTTCACGAATCTTCTTGAGCTTGCTTTGAGAGAACTTCGGGATCTTCTTGGCTTCTCTTGCTCTTGAAAACTTCTTGATGTTTGGCTCTTGAAGACTTCTTAATGTCACCTTTTGAGCTCCAAATGACCTCTATTTATAGGCGTCTATGCAGGGTCTTTGGATTGCTAGCCATATATTCGATATTTATCTCTTTAATATAAATTATTTTTTAAAGAGAAAAATACCATTTATGTGTCATTATTTGATTGGTCCATGCGACCAAATGCGCCACTTGTCACCATGTGATTGGTTTTAGACTTTCAGGCTGCAAGACTTGATTTAATTGGCCCAGAACACATTATATTGACACTTGGCGAGCTCTTATTTGCCTGTAAAATAAATATTAAAATATTAATTAAAATTAACTATTTAATATTGAAATTAAATTTAGGAAATTCCAAACTATAAAATAGAAAATTTAATTAATAGTTAATATTTTAATTTACAGTTGTTAATTTTTTATTGGGCGAAATTTTATCGCCAACAAGTATAATTGATAGTAAGCATATTTTTCTGAATCTAATTTGTAGTAGATTATTTATAAAGGTAAAACAGTTTAATCGTAACATTAAATCAAAATATATTTCTAATTAATAAAATAATATACAATTTGGATGGATTAATCTCCTTGATTTCTCTTTATTCAATTTGAATGCAGTCAAAATATTCTATTTGTAATAGGTGATAGTTTTTTAGTATTAAAAGAATATGTATATATATATATACACACACACATTAGTTTTTAAGGCTTTAACTATTATCTCTCCACTCTCCCTCCTCTAACAAAGTGATTTATTTTCTTCCTTTTCTATTTCCATATCTCATGTCTCTCATCTCTTACATTTCTCTTTTAGATTTTTCTTTACTTTATATTTCTTTTTTTGAAACAAAAAATTAATTTTAGTTTAAATTTATTTCTTATGAAAATTTTGATAAATACATTATAGATAATTTAAAAAGGTAGGATGAATAATAGAATCGTTAAAAAGATAAATATTCTATATAAAATTTAATAAAAATTTAATTGTCTACTATTAAAGTTTAACTGTTTGATTATTATTATTGTTGTTGTTGTTACACACACATTGAGTGAATTTTGTAGCTAAAATCTTGTTGGTTTCTCTAGTTACTTTATAGACAACGGCATTGTATTTTGGGAAAAATGCACAGTACTCCCCTGGGGTTTGCGAAAATAACACGTTGAACCCTGTGGTTATAAAAATCAAGTTTGACAGATCTTCTTGGCGTGTGGTGTTATATACACGCGTTTAGTGCGAATATTGTTCATTTTCAGGTATAAAATGACATTTTAACCCTTAAGTTTCCAAATTATTACAATATATACATATGCAATATATACATATATCTTATTTTGGTCATCTCTCTTGTTTCTTGGCCAAATCAAGCATGTGAGTAGTGTAAATTGATCAGCTCGAGGAGAGGAACGCAATGGATGATGTTTCGTTGTTCGGAGAAATGGCAGCAGCGGCGGAGAACGTGTGATGGTGGCGAGTTGCCGAAATCTGGCGTCTTGTCCAGCGAAGTTCGGCTGGTTTTGGAGTGGTTCTACATGGGAAACACAATGGTAGCCTCAATTTTGGGATTCTACGGTTAGTAGCCTATAATGAAACCCAATCGAATTGGATTTTATTGATACTAATTTAGGGCTTTTGACGTGCTCGATGAGACGAACGATTTGGTGTATAGCATGACCATCCTGGCGACAACGGCACGACGGTCTGGAGGTGCTCCGGCAGGGGCAATGGATTTGAGGTGGGCGGTAGGCAATTTTGTCATTTCAATTTTAAATATTGAAAAATATGATTTAGGGGGCAGTTGGAAAATTTTATAACCACAGGGTTAAATTTGAAAATTAGAAAACTACGGAGTTCAACGTGCTATTTTCGCAAATCACAGGGGAGTACTGAGCATTTTTCCCTTGTATTTTCATGAATATGGATCCTAAAATATATGCATCGTATGGTAAATAAGATTATAAGCTTGCACAAAATAACTAATTTTCATAAGAAAAGTCACTTCTATGGATCCATAATATTTTCTAGATTGTGCATCATAAGTTAACTATTTAATTCCCTATAATGTATCATTGTTACTTGAAAAATTCTATCATTAGTCACAGTTTGTAGGTGAATCACGTTCGTCACCTTTAATTCTAGCCGTTAGATGTGTGATATTTAATCTAAACCATTAATTTTTATGTGACCTGCAACCTGTTGTGCAGGTAAATTAGAAGGGTTACCTAATACATATGTTACCAATGGATTTTTTATACAACAATTATTGTAGTAGATCATGAATGAGTCCACTAAATGCTAATCAATTAAATTTTTATTTTTAACGTTAAAAAGGAAAGTTGAAAATCTAATGACATGGGGTCCATTAGATCATTCTTACTCATTCCTTTCACCTTATTGAAAATACAATGTTAATTTTTTATTTAAAAATTACCATGGTATTCATTATAATTTTTATTTTTTAATATATACCATGGTACCATGATAATACCGTGGTACTATTATAATCCATTAATTTTTTTTCATGTTTTAATACCATGGTAACATTTTAATACCATGATACCATAATTTTTTTATTTTTAATTATAAATACCATGGTACTCATTATTACTTTTTATTTTTTAATTTAGGAATATGCGCATTAACAATGATAACTAATTGAAAAGTATGATACAAAAATTAAAATGCTAAAGTGATACCAAAATAAATAGTATTTATAATTCAAAAAATCCGAAAATATGTTAATAGTTGATAAAAAATAAGGTTTAATTTAAATTTTTAAACATATTTCAAAGATCGTATAATATTCATCACGAATTATTTTAAAAATACATATAGAATACGAACATCTATATCTACAAAAAATAAAATTTGTAAAATATGGATATCGTTATTAACCAAACTATTCATATTATCCAGAGATTTATTCCGAAATAATTGATCTGCAGTGATATTGAACAATGTATTTTTAAAAGAAATTTGTATAAATACAATGCATAGAGAGGAATACAACAAGCACTAGTTCATAACAAAAATGTGTTTTGATTGAAGCTATGAAGGACAAAAACAACAACAACAACAACAACAATAATAATAATAATAATAATAATAATAATAATAATAATAATAATAATAATAATAATTGGGAATAATGAATATATGGTTTTAGCAAATATAGATCAAGATGGAGTAATATGTTCAAATGTATGTTCTCCCCAAAAAATGTAGGAAATATGAAATTCAACTATTGGTCTCAATAACTATGATAATATGTATATATGTATCTATATATATGTAATGAATAATAATAGTAATAATTTACCAAAAAAAGGAATAATAATAATATGATAACTATATATTAGTAATAATTCAATGGGAGATAAGTACAACAATAATATTGATTAGTAGTAGTAGTAATAGTAGTAGTAGTAGGGGTAGGAGTAGTAGTAGTAGTAATAGTAATAATAATAATAATAATCATAATAATAATATGGTTGTGATTAATATAGATTTAGCTAGATGACGTAATAAATATTTATATATAGAAAAGTATGTGCTCCTTGGAGATGGGAACCAAATATGAAATTCACTTATTGATTTGAATAATTATGGCTGATATGTGTAATCGAATATGAAGTTAATCATAATAACTACAACAATTATAATATTATTAATGATGATGGTACGCATTTGGAATTTGATTAACAATACTCACACTCTTAACACAGAATATCTAGCAATCATATTATACATTTTTCGTATAATAATTGATGAATAATACTCTATTTTATCAAAAAGAATTGAATTATTTAAAAATAAATCAAATAATTGGCAATAGTTTTGTTTAATTTTAATGTTTGTCCTAGAAATTGTATTTTATTTGTACATCTATGAATTCATATAATATTTTTCGCACTAGCGAGCTGATGTTTTTAATGGTAATTTAGAAAAAGATATATATACTCATATGATTGAATGTTGAATATTATTCGCCCCTTATAACAACAATAATAATATTCATTCATGAGAACACTTCAAAAGAAAATAATAATATTATTATTTTTAAGCAATGAAATAAAATATGATGAAACTTTTATTTAGTTGAAGTTAAACATTTAAATTGTAGTAGAAATCATTTACTAATAATTAATGAATTTTTTGGTAAGGTTAATAATTAAGGGAATGATTCAAGCAGGGAGAGAGACAAATTAGGAAATGTGGAGATAGAGAGAGAAGCGTAGGAAAAAGTAATTTTTGACCCATATTAGTAAGTTGGGGAGTTCTATGATTAGTCACAATCGTAGATGACTAATCTTAGTCACCCTCTAAAAAACTGCCACGTGTACAATTTTAAAATATTTTAATAGGTTGTAAGTTTTTTTAATTTTTGAGCAACCCGCTATCATGAGTCAAAACTTCTCTCTCCTCCCCCTCTCTCTCCATATTTCCTAATTTCTCTCTCTCTCTCTCTCTCTATATATATATATATATATATATAACGTTCCATATTCGATCTATCTCTCTCTCAAATCATTCATTTAATTATTAACCTTAAACAAAAAAAATTCCTTAATTATTAAAACTTCTTAGTATAAATTATTTCTACTACAATTTAAATATTTAGCTTCAATTAAATAAAAATTGCATCATATTTTATTTCATTACTTATAGATAATAATATTATTATTCTCTTTTAAGTATTCTCATGGATGAATTTAACTAAAATTATTATTATTATTATTATTATTATTGTTATTATTATTATTATTATAAAGGGAGAATAATATTCGGTATTCAATCATATAAGTACATATATTTTCTCCAAGTTATCATTAAAATATTGACTCGCTAGTATGAAAAATATTATATGAATTCATAGACGTACAAATAAAATAAAAATTCTAGGAAAAAAAATAAATTCAAATAAACTATTTACATTTATTTCGTTTATTTTAAATAAGTCAAACAAACTATGTGCAAATAATATTTCATTATACATATTAACCATAACTATTCAAATCAATAAACTTTTTTTATCTTCTTCTTCTTCTTCTTCTTTTTATTATTATTATTATTATTATTGTGTTTCATAGCATATCTCCATTAATAATCAAAGCACAATTTCTTTTACCAACTAATGTTTGTTGTGTTCCTCTCTTTGTATTTTATACATACAAATTGATTTTAAAATTACATTATTCAATATTACTAAAATAATTACTACAGATCAATCGTTTTGAAATAAATCTATGGATAATATAAACAGTTTACTTAATAATGATATCCATATTTTATAATTTTTTTCTTTTTAAAAAAATAGATGTTCATATTCTATGTATATTCTTAAAATAATTTATACTGAATGTGATGCATTTTTTAAATATGTTAAAAAATTAAATTAAATCTAAATTTTTATCAACTATTAACATATATTCGAATTTTTGAGTTATAAATAATATTTATTTTGGTATCAATTTAGTATTTTAATTTTTTATCACAATTTTCAATTAATTATCCTTGTTAATACACATTTCTGAAATTAAAAAAAAAGTTATAAAAAGTACCATGGTAGTTATAATTTAAAAATAAAAATAATGGTACCATGGTATTAAAATATAAAAAATTAACTTATTATAATGGTACTATAATATTATAATAGTACAATGGTATTAAAAAAAAATTATAATGAGTACCATGATTTCCTTTTTTATTTTAAAAATAAAATTTTAATTGGTTAATATTTAGTGGGCCATAAATGGTCTATTATAATAATGGTTGTATAAAAATTTTCTTGCTAACCTGTATAGCAGGTAACCTTTTTAATTTACCTGCATAACAGGTTGCAAGTCATATAAAGATTAATGGTTTAGATTAAATATCACACATCTAATGGCTAGAATTAAAGGTGACTAACATTAGTCACCTACGAACTGTGACTAATGATAGAATTTCCCTAGTAAGTTACTCAAAAATTGAAAAACTTTCAACCTATTAAGATTTTTTAAAATTATACACATGGCATTTTTAAAGAGTAACTAAGATTAGTTACCTATGAGTGTGACTAATCATAGAACTTCCCCTATTACTTTCCTTACTTTCTTAAGACTCGAATCAAATAAATCATTTATTTTAATTACTTTCCTAAAATTATAAAATCTCATTTATTAATTTCTTTTTCTTTTGTTCCCCTCATTTAAGGGTCATATATCAATAGAACACTTACTTTATCTCAAAATTTGATACAAAATAGGAAAATAATAATCATATGACTCACATGAAACAAAAATGACAAAAACTAAATAAACACCACTGTAACCATTTAATTATATCTCAAAATAATAAATATCATTTGTGCTAATATTATATCTCAAACTTTGTCACTAAATAGGAAAATAATAATTACAAGACTCATAGAAATACATAAACATATACATATATATAATATCATAACCAAAAATAAAATCTAATATCAAATGTCAACAAATAAAATTACGTTTATGTGCCAATAAAAAGTAAACATTAAGGGTAGAAATTGGGTGATTTCCAAGCACTTTGGGGCCAAAAGAAAAATAAAAAATAAAGAGAAATTTTGATGAAAAAGAGTATAACTATGGTGAAGATACCTAACCATAAATTAGAGGAAATAAAAATTGGGCAAAAAAGAATCAAAAATTAGTGAAATAAAATATTAAAAGAAAAAGAAAAAACTCCAACTTCTTATGGAAAAAAAGTTTCAATATGTATAAAATAACAACGGTAGTAAAATTTAAAAAAAATAGCTAAAAATATTAGATGTATCAACTTTTACCAAATAGATTTTTATTAAAAAAAGAAAAATAAATAAAAAAATAAGGAGAATACAAACCAAAAAAAATGAAATAGGTGAAAATATTATATATATCAACTTTTAGAAAATAGATTTTTATACAAAAAAAAAAAGAAAAAAGGAAAAAAGAATAAGAAGAATACAAACCAACAAAGTCGTATACATTTTAAAAAGGTAAAAACTCAAATACAGTAAATCTCAAATAAATTAATGATTAAGTTAAAAAAAAAAGCAAATTAAGTGAAAATCAAAAACACAAATTTATCAATAAGAAATGATGTCCAATATGAATAATTCTACAATGTAAACACAAAAGGGTGCTGAAATACTTGTAAAATGGAGAATGATAATGAAATTTAAAAAAAAAAATCCTAAAACTATGAGAAACAAATAGTAATAGGAGAACAAAAATAAAATAAGTCATATAGTTGAATAAACAATAAGAAATGAAATAGTAAAAATATAGGAAAATATGACAATTCAATATCAATAAAAATAAATTTGCCTACCTATACAATCAAAAAGAAGAAAAAGAATGGATGATAAATGAGGAATAAACTATAAGAAGGAAAATAGTAAAAAGGTAGAAAAAGATAACAATTCAAAATCAATAAAAAATAAATTTACATAAATATACAAACGAAATGAATAAAGAGAATGGATGATAAAGTAAGAGGCTACAGAATTAGATACACTGCTGAGGAATTATGATAAAAGAAGTCTTATTAACGTATTTTTGAGAGAGAGAGACAGAGAGAGGGGGGGGGGGGGAAGAAACGGCACTTTGGAGGAGAGTTATAGATGAATTAATAATTGATACACATTGAAAGACATAATGAAATTCAAAATTTGAATGTTTTAGAAAACCAAGAGATTCCAATAAACAACCGATAACAATTTTTTTAATTAAAAAATTCAAATTTCTAGGGAAGTATTTGATTGTGAATATTGTCTTTCCTACTTTAATGTGAAGATTAATGCTTATATATGACTAGGCGACACTTAGTATATTGTACCAACATGTTTGGTTAATGATATTTGTACTTAAATATACACCTATTTTTGTTGTTATTTCCATTTTGATTGATACCTCTATTGCATATTAATCTATTAAATTACTAATTTACCCTTAATGAACCACAAGAGGATTCTTTATTGACAAATTAATTAAATGGCCATTTTAGTAAAAATGTCTCATAAACATGCCAAACTCCCCTCAATTCCACCACACCCCCCCCCCCCTCCTCCTTTGAGACTCAAATCTACCATATTACTCAAGATTAAGACGGGCCGACGGAATATAATGGAAGACCCGTAAGCACGAGTCTCTTTAATCAAATGGGAATGAACATAATGTTATTTTGTCTAATACTTTGTAATATTGTCAATCAAATATATTCTGAAAAATTGGAATTTGGTCCAAAATTAAAATTTTTGGATCAAACACCTCCTTCAAATATATAATAATATAGATAACTATATGTGATATGAAAAATTCTTACTCAAATATAATTTTGGAGAGTTTATTGCACTTGTGATTGATCTCTTTTTAAATTATACACTAATTACGTAGCAAGTGAAATACATAATCGGTACTTGTTCGGTCAAGCCGGTTTCATGCTGGAATTTCCCGATGATGAGATATATATTTATAATTTGTCTGAGATTAACTATATAATAAGAAATAAACCAAACCAGAAATCAAATTCAAGGTCCTTAAAAATCGGAACGGCATTAGCACATTGTATTTGTTGGACTACGTGCTAACTTGGATTATCCTACGCAAACCCCATTAGGGCATGAGAAGCAGATAAATGAAGTGTGAATTGATAGGTGCCCACCTATGTTCCCTGTTTGGGATGTGTGCAACCACAAAAAAACATAAAATTAAACCCAACACTCAGATTGACTTCCGGGGCGGGGGGGCTGCTAGCTCATCGCTCACTCACGTCAATAATATATATATATATATATATATATATAATATTTTAAAAATGATACTGCACTTTTTAGAAAATAATAAATTGCCCCCTTTTCTTGAAAATGACTATAAAAATTGTCTTTATATTCCTTGAAAATCTAATGTTTCTCCAAACTAAAATCTTGACTCGGAGAGAAAACGTACACATCCCAAAAAACAAAAAAAATTAAAAGGAGCGAATGTCACCCTAATTTTTACAATTAAAGAAAAACAGAAGAAATATATACAGTGTACCTGTAGTGTATTCAACAATAGAGTTTAATGAAAATTACTATATTTGGAAATTGGAGAAGAAAATTCGTACACACAAATAAAGTGGCTATAGAGAAGGATAATATATACCTTTGACAGGACACCACGAAATACAGGAATTAAATTAGTTTTATGTAGCTTGAAAGGTCTAGGTCTGCATCATCTATTCCCCCTCTATAAATATACTAGAAAAATTGATAGCACGCAATGCACAATAATTAATGCCTGATGACATTAGTAATAGATTTTGATGGAGAATGAGGTTGAGGTACATGTGCATAATGATTATTTGCCTTTGGTTGTATATGTAGAAAGAGGACTACAACATAATTAAAATTGAATTAAGGTGTTGTTTAGTGATGTGATTCTAATCATTTATGCAAGAGATAATTGTTTTTGTGGGGTTGTTGATCGCAAGCCGTAAAGATAATAATGTGAGAAAAATATTATGAAATCTCTGCTGCAATGTGTAAGCTAAGATGTGCTTGCACAAGGGTTGCAAAACGCAATGCATATTTATCGTTGAAGTAATAGGTTGAAAATTTGAACAAATTATTTTCTTGTAACAAATTTGTTAAAATTATTATGGATTTATAATTAATATGATAGTTAGGTTGAAGCATATTTTGTTTGAGTTATGATTTAGGGTTAAATATTTTGAACATTTTAACAGTACAAATCGTTTGAAAAATATAACACGAAATAAAACAGAAATATTTATATTGTATGAATAGATACAACTTATATGACAATCATAAATAGCAAAATGATCATAGTCAATGAAGTATTTAAATTTCGCAAGAAAACCAATATTGATTTGAGAAATGAAAATTCTTGTGCCATAAGAATACACAGTAGATTTTGGAACGTAGAGTCATGTAACAACAAAAAAATACTATTGAAATATTATAAAATATGATTATAAATGAATATTGATTAGAAAATTTTGAATATGGAGACAATTACTAAGAATGTCATATAATTGAACATGCTGGCAACCTACTTTAACATTTGATAATAATTGCTTTTCCTTTTTATTCAAAAGGAGGGAGGAAAGTGAAGAGTAAGAAATGTAAAGGATTGACAACATAATATTTTGAGCAAATAGTAAACAAGAAATGAAAAACTTAAAAAAAAAATTAGTCAAGAGGTAAAAACTATTATACACACACAGACACACATATATATTTAGGACACATTTGCTACTTTGGATATGATTCATTAACTATGAATTATTAATGAAGAAACTTATATCAAATCCTTAGTAATTTTTTATTTGTTAACTTATTCATTCATTCTAGATATCCCACACTTTTACTAGTTTATTGTTTGGTTGTGTGAATTTACTATGTTGGATTAAATGAAAAAATACTTTATTATCCTCTCATTTTTTTTAAGAGTTTCCCATATTCACCTTCAAAATTTATAGCATTATTTCAATCATGAACTTATTTAGCCATTTTTTCACTTGTAAAACTATCATCTATCTTTTCATATGATTTATTTAATTAATTTCATTTAAGTTAGTAAATTTATTTTTATAAGTCATAACATTGTGAACATTCAATTTTTGATAATTAAAAATATGTTTCAACTTTAGGTAATCTAAAGTTTGTACTTATTAAGACAAATATTTAAATATTACATATCATTTTTTACCGTTTATAAAAGAGGCCATTATTTATTTAAAAAGGGGTAAGATTGTCTTTCCAAAATGGAAAAGGTATCACGCCCTTTTAGGTGTGATCTGTAATCAATTAAATCCGTCAAATAAATCTCGGACTCTTGTATAATTCTCGGACTCTTGTATAATTATAGGCCTAAATTTTTGCAAGCAAATGACAAATTATACAAGTAAACGTTTCTATTAGATCCAATCCAGAATAACAAATGTGCCCTTAGTATCTAAATGTAATATAATATGACTATGTTACAATGCTTGACATCAAAAAATAGTAAAGTATTATCATTATTATTAGAATGACAAATTGGTTTGAAATTTCTTTTGTCAGTCTATTCTTCTAAACTAATCGATAATAACTTTTTGTCACTATGAATTCTAAATAAATATAGAACGTAAACCAGAACTGTAAGTTTTTCATCAGAATATGAATATGCGGTTTATAACTTCCATAAATTTCAAATAATTAATGAAGACTACATATAACATAATATTATAAGATTATAAAATTCATTGAGCGTGCTTTACTGACTAATATATATATATATATATATATATATATATTATATGCACATGAATTAACACATGGTAGTGTTTATAATTTTACATAATTAAATAAAAATCAACATAATTAAATAAAAATCAACATAATTAAATAAAAATCAAATAAATAAATCGAAATTATAAAATGTTAAAGCTAGTTTTTTTTATTTGTTATTTTGTCTTCCTTTTATAAAAATGGATTCGTATTGTTTGAGGTAGGATTGAGTTATTGAGTTTGGAGGATAATTATAATTATTTGTGTGGTGAAATTAATCATAAATAAATAATTGTGATTAATTGTCTCGAAGGCCTAAAAATTTTATATACTTCGTATTGCACAATCAAAATATAACGTGTGCATAAATGCGATTATAAATTTGCTTAATAACGAGCGTAACATATGTTATTTATCTTATTCAACAGTGAAGTGTTTACATATAAAGTTCCTATTGACTATACTGAAATACTTTGATATGGAATTGGAAAAAATCGTACATATAGCTGTAAAAATATTAAATGATACACTTATCTCTTAAGATTATATAGATGCTAATATTATATTGTCTCAAGTACCCTAATATAAACACCAACATATATAGATGTACATTATGCCTTTTTTCTCCTAAAATTCTTCGTGTTTTTATTTTATGTTTTTTTTAACGATTCTTAAAATTCATAACCAAATATTTGTATATATAATAATGCATTACATTGATTTTTTTGTGTCAAATTAATTCTTATGAATATATAAGACATTATCAAAATAACGTTCATTCATCAAAACCTCAAGAAACAACAAAGCATGCAAAATTAGTTAATGATATGCTTATTATCCTATGCTAGCATAAGGCGATCATAAAATATTTGGGCATTTTGATGGAAAAAAATGGAGACAATTTTAAGAAAAGGAAATATGATATTCAATCATATTTTGGGACTGTATTAAATGTGAATCTAACGCATATAAAATATTTAATGTGATAAAATTTTAGACATTTTCTCTATATAAAATAAAATTGAAGTACATGTGAGCGTAAGCTCATGAACAATATTAACAGTTGCAAAATATATTTGGGCAATTGGGCTTTGTTTATAGCAAGAGGGACCAACCCATTTTCAAAAGAGGGCAAATAATTGTTTGGGTTTGGAATCAGAATTTCTTTTTTTCTTTCTCGATTCTGGAACAGCCGGCTTTTGCTGTTTATCGTTCCCATCTAGGGATGGCAATGGGTCCAGGTTAGACGGGGCGGGTTTGAGGACTCCTAATCGGGTCTGGGGCGAGTCCCGGGTCTTTATTTTTTGAACCCGTACCCGCCCCGGTTAGTAGTTTATATATATATTTATTTATTATTTTATGTAAATTTATATAATATACATCTATATTTCATATATAAAAGTATATATTATATAAATAGTTACTCAAAAAAATAAATATGATACTCTTGTATATAAAAATAATTATATAACATTAATAATTAAGTTATAATTTCAAAATATGTACGAATAAATATGTGATAATGATGTTTAATTTTTTAAAAATTAAATATGTTTATAAAAATTTGTAAATAACTAGTGTTTTAGCAGTGCTATTTTTTTTTTCATATTTATAAAGTTGTAATAATATCAATTTTCTTAAAAAAAATATTTTTTTAATTATTTTTAAAACATGAACTAGGTCTACGGGGTCCAACCCGGACCCGGCGAGTCCGACCGGGTCTAGGGCAGGTCTGGACTCGGGTCCAAAATTTCCCTGGCAGGGCGGGTCTCGGGTTTGGCCACAACTCCAGCGGAATAATTTCGACGGAGTTCCCTCAGAATATTCAGGCAGCATATTCCCTTGGAATTTTTTTTTGTAAAAAAATAAAATTACTTTTGCATTTGATGTGATTTGAACCTTGGACCTTTGGAATGTGAGAGTTATAGTCTTATGGTTAAGCTATACTTATACTCATTTAAATGTTTTGTAATCTAGAATAAATATGCAATTTGACTAAAATTCAGAAAAATAAAAAATAAAAAATAAATCCGACTGAAATTTCTAAGGGAATTATGCTGGATTTTTTTATTTTTTTTATTTTTTCGGGGGAAATATCCACAGGAAATTCCCCGAATTTTTTTTAACATTTTTTTTACCGAAATTATCTAGCGGATTATTTTCACCTGAAAATGCGCGTTTTCCTGTAGTGTTTTTAAGTGTTATTCTAAATATTTTTAACAATTTACAACAAAATTTTTGATGTGTAAAAGCATTATTTTATTCACAACAAAAACTTTTACGATAAAAGTTCTTAATTATTTGTGATGAAACTTTTCATACTAAAAGCACTCACCAATTTGCGTTGAAATATTTAATGTACAAATATACCTAATATTTTAGCACGAAATATTTTATTCACAAAAGCACACAATTATTTCCCAATGAAAACTTTAGTTTCTAATTTATTAATATATTTACAATGGTATATTTCATTGCCCAATAAGGTACAATTGCCACAAATTTTTTCGTTGTAAAAAAATTAATAGATTTGCATGATAATATTTCGTCGCCAATTACTTGAAATTATTATCAACAATAAGTTTCATTGCCTGAATATATGTATAACCTACAATTTTTATTTTTTTTTGGCAAAAACAACAATATTAGCTACCTGAAACAATTATTCTTTTGCGACAACATATTTTTTTTGTGATTGGTAAATATCGTTGCAATAAATTATAAAAATGGCAATTGAGAAAAATCATATTTTTTGCAACAATAAATTTTTTTTGTTCTAAAAGAATTATTATAAACAACAAATGTCATTTTTGTTGCCAAAGCTTAACTAATTGCAACGAAAATAATATCGTAGTAAAAGAAATCATTAAAAATTTATAATTTGTATTAGTGCATAGCCACTATATCTATCAACTCTTGTGCTTGATAAATCCATTATAGACTCTTTGCAAGTAGATATACTATGTATGCTCACTGAACACACACAAGCACATATACAAGTCCAAAGGATAATTAAATACAACTATATTGTTGTCATTATATTTCAAACCCTATCTTGAGTTGTTTGGGTTGTTGACCAAATATAGATAGGCTGTGTGATGATTCAAATAATCACGCGTAATTCATCAAAAGGAAAAGAAAAAAAGAAGAAAAAAAAAAAGGAAAAAGGGAAAAGAAGGAACAAAGAAAGCATAGAGAAAAATAAAAAGGTATTTGACATTTGATGCAAGTAAAATGGTTGGGAATGAGTTGAGACTGTCCTATGCATGTCATACCTTTGTAATCCATAATAGTGATGGGATAATCTGAAACCTTGTGGTTTCGAGTTAATTACATTTGCACCTTGTATACACATTTTGTATATTGTAATTTATTACTTTTTTTAGTATGTCACTGTTAGAAAGTATTTTCTTCACTTATGACTTATTTTTTCATATAGAATTCCGTCGCAAATAAAAGTATCTGCGATGAAATTGAGACAAAATTCTAGATAATTATATTTGCACCTCATCTAAACGTTATCTATTGTAATGTATTACTCTTTTCTCTTTAGTATGACACTACTGGAAAGTATTTATTTCACCGATGAAAATTTTTTGACAGATAGAATTCCGTCAAAATGAAGGTATCTACGATGAAATTGTCAAATAATTCTAGTAAATTAAAACTAGGAGTTAAATATAATTGATCAAAAATCATAGATTATTGAATTTATGACGGATAAAATTACGAGACCTATATTTTGTCTTGTTGAATTCACTACAAGAAAAAATGGTATTTTCAGCGGAATTCTACCTGAAAATAATTAATTTCGGCAGAACAAATCCGTCGAATAATCCTTTGTCGCCCCAGCTCTTACGCGCGTGCATATATGCGCTCAAAATTGCCCCAAATTTTGGGGCCGTTGGAGTTGAACCTTGGCACTCTTGGTAATCTCTTACTATTGAATTATCCTCACTTTGTTGTCATACTACATTACATAGCATACAACAATTCAAACAAAAATAATTAATAATAATAATAATAAGTTTTTTATTTATTGAAAAATTTAACATTTTTTTAATTTTTTAATAATAATAATAATTCAAATAGAAATCCAAAATTTTATATTTTAATATATTTTTTAATTGATAAAATTATTATTATTTATTTAAAAAATATTATTTTTAATTGTTTTTTATAAAAATTTGTAGCCAAAATTCTGCAGAAAATTTATAAAATTATTTATTATTTATCATTATTTTAAATTTATTATTTATTATTTATTCTTTATTAATTAATTTTTTAATTTTTGGATTTTTCCATCGAAATTTCGCCGAAAAATTCAAAATTTATTATTTTGTTATTTTTTTATTTAAAAGTTTTTATTTTTTATTTTTTTAATTTTCAACAGAATTTTCTACCGAAATTCCACCGAAAAATTCAAAAAATATTATTATTTGTTTAATTTTCGACGGAATTTTCTTTCGAAGTTCCATCAAAAATTTTAAAAATTTTTATTTTTTATTTTTTTTTATATTTTTTGGCCGACTTTTTTGCCGAAATTTTGTTGAAAATTTTATTATTTATTATTTTGTTTTGAAATTCCACCAAATTTTTTTTGCGGAATATTCAACCTAAAATTTCCTTCGAAAATAGTGTTTTTTGTTGTAGTGATTTATGATGAATTTTATCATTAGTAAAAGGGGTGCTTTTTTGTAGCATGAAAACTCAATCCTACTTTCAAGTTTACAATTACAGAATAGGCCCCTACTCGTAAGGATTTCGTTTAATTTTTTTGAAGAGTTTTTATTGTGCCCACATCTAAGTTTTAAAAAAATGAAAAAATTCAACTATTTTCTGGAACACTTTCAAAATAGCCAAGTTACAAATTATTCCTCCTTTTATTTCTGTATTATGATCCGACCCCCCTTTCATTTTTAAAATTATAATTCACCCATAAGATATGGTTCCATTAAAACGTTGATGCCATAAAAAAAGTCTAATATCCAGTAAAATGCCCTTGATAATATTGTAATTTAATTGGACTTTGAAATATATTCGTTGGGTTTGTTAGTGATTTCAGATGGTCACATTTAGAAAGTAACTCATTGCGCTGTGTTTCCACTTAATGAAATTGCAATGCCGTTAATTATCTTGTTTTTACCATAAGATAATCTTAGTATGTATCTACAGTCATCCTATTATATATTTGAAAGGCGTATTTGACCCAAAATTTTTCAATTTTGACTCAATTCTAAATTCTTAGAATTTTAAATTTTTTAATGGGATAATTGCTTTTTTTGTCCTCTACATTTATGGTGTTTTCGATTTTGTCATCTCCATTTCAATTTTATCAATTTCGCCCTATCCGTTTATAAAATTTTTCAATGTTGTCCTCTCCAATTATCAATGTTTCGATTGTCGTCCGATTTTGGCATAACTTCTTGCCGGTGATGACGTGGCGATTTTCTGACCATTTATGGTGATGATCGAAAAAATCACAATTTGTGGCCAGAAAATCGCCACATTATCATTGGTGAGAAGTTATGTCCAAAATCGAACAACAATCGAAACATTGATAATCAAAGAGGACAAAATTGAAAAATTCAAAAATTTGAAACGAAGAGGGCAAAATCGAAAATAAGTTAAACCTAGAGGACATAAATTGCAATTATTCCATTTTTAATTACTAAAAAAAAATCTCTCATTGGCTGATTTATTTATGGTAAATTATATATTTCTTAGACTGTCTAAAATAATTAATATAAATATTTCCCCGATATTGTGCATTCCCCATAAATAGAGTAGAAACTTTCTTATTCACATCTCATTGTGCATTTTAATTTTTTCCATATTTAAATATGGAATATATATATATATATATGAAAATTAAAATAAATCAAACAATGATTCAATCAAGTATTCATGTTTATGTTAATTCCATATCATTTAGGAAAAATGCCATTTTGGTCTGTCACTACTAGAAAAAGAGCAAATAGCCACGGATTTTAGCCACGGGAAAAATCCGTGGCTAATCCGTGGCTAATAGCCACGGATTAGCCACGGATTAGCAACGGTTTTCGGTGAAAATTTTTTTTGAGCTTTAGCCACGGATTGGCCACGGATTACCCGTGGCTAAATGTCGTGGCTAAATTTGGCGCCAGTTTTGCCGCTAATGGTTAGCCACGGCCTAGCCGTGGCTAATTTGGCCACGGTCAGGCCGTGGCTAATCCGTGGCCCTTAGCCACGGTCTAGCCACGGCTAGATTAGCCACGGCCAGGCCGTGGCTAGACCGTGGCTAAGGGCCACGGTTTAGCCACGGTCTGGCCGTGGCTAAGGGCCACGGTTTAGCCACGGCTAATTTTTATTTTTTTTTTGCAACAAATATGATTTGAACTCTTGACCTGTTAGTTAAAGTTAGAGCATTAAACCACTACACCACTTTAACTTTTTGTTTAATAATTAATTTTTGCTATATTTAAGTAATATATATATATATATTATATTATATATATTGATATATATAATAAATGATTCGATATATTACATACGTATAAGATTAGATATACTTATATATATGTGTATTTATATATAATTAGCTGTATATATATTAGATGTATAAGTACATATATAACATATATTAGATATATAATACACTAATATATGTTTATTTCATATAGATGATTGATCATATATATATAGTACATATGATTAGATATATATATATATATATATATTGGATCTATATATACGTACACTACATTTATAACATATATTAGATATGTTCTATATAGATATATACTTATATCATATAGACTATATATAGAGGATTAGAATGTACATATAATATATTAATATATATGAGATACACATTGACATATACGTAAATTTATATATGTATATATGATATATATACTTGGAAATATATATATACACATATATTGATATATATATACTTGAACATATGTATATATATACATGATATATATATATATAAATATAGCCATGGATTAGTCACAAATATATATATGTATTGGTACATATATACTTGGATATATAAATATATGTATCAATATAAATTTACATATGTATCAATATATATATATATATAAATTTATCTGTGGTGCAAAAAAAAAATGAAAAAAAACAATTAGCCACGGATAAATTTTTGTTATTGATATTTTAATTATCTCAATATAAATTATCTATATATACTTGGATACATATATATATTGATACATATATATACTTGGACATTTATATATATATTGATACATATATACTTGGACATATTTAAAATAGATACATATCTATCAATATATATACTTGGACATTTATATATATATATATTGATACATGTATACATGGACATATTTAAAATAGATACATATATTGATATATATATATATATATATATATATATGATATATATACTTGACATATATTATATAATACCACACATATACGAAGATATTGACAAATTATCACGAATTAAAGTTGCTATTATCTAAATATAAATTATATAAATAGACTTTTGTTATAATTTTTGTTTTGATATATTAGTTTATTAAATATTTGTCATAAAAAAAAAGTTGAATATTGAACGATAAAGTCAAAGGTAAATATCTTTATTTTTTTAAAAAAAATAATTGGTTAATAATTTATAAAAATTACTAAAATTAAATTAAAAAAATTGATAAAACTAATGAAATTTATTAGATAATTTTAGTTTAAAATATTGTAACAATATAGTTTAAGTATAAAAAAATCAATCAATAACCAAAGAACTCCCTTGGCGCAACGGTTACATGCTCCATTTATAACATTGATGTCCCGTGTTCGAATCTCCTTGAGCGCAAAAAAAAAAGCTTGGGTTGGGGCGCGGGTCCGGGTTGGGCCGCGGGTTTGGGTGTAATTAGCTTTTTTTTTTTTTTTTCCAGTGGCCACGGCTAAGCCATGTCTAGGAAAAAGTGGCCAAACTTGGCCACGGTTTGCCCGTGGCTATTAGCCACGGCTTGGCCACGGCTTGGCCGTGGCTAAAAAGCCGTGGCGAAGGTTAGCCACGCCACTTTTAGCCACGGAAAAAATCCGTGGCTAATCCGTGGCCAATCCGTGGCTAATCTCCTTGGCCACGGATTTTTTGCCAAATCCGTGGCTAAAATCCGTGGCTAAATGCCTTTTTTCTAGTATTAACTTAAACCCTATCTAATCTTTGCCCTTTATTTTTACTTATTTCAATTTTGGTCCTGTAACTAGGGGTGGGCATCGGGTCGAGTAATTGCGGGTTCGGATTTTGTGGGTTGGGTAGTTTAAATTGCTACCCGAATTCGACCCGAATTATATGACTACCCGGTTAATCGGGTACGCGGTCGGGTTCGGGTTTTACTCAATCGGATTCGGATTTTGATGAAAATAAATTTTGTTTATTGTATCAATGTAATAAAGAAAATCTATTTATTTAAAAAAAATAACATTTTCACAACAAGTCCATAAATGCAATTCACACTCTAATGTTAAAAAATAAAGTTAAAATGCTTACAATTATTAATTATAAAATATTATTATAATTTCATTAAACTATTTGACACTATTATCATTACAACATTAGCTATAAAGACTAAACATCCGATTCGAATACCCACCCCATGTACAAGTCTTTGATTTTAAAAGGTAAACTTATCTTTTGGCAGAAGTAGGAGTTTAAAGGGTAAAAACTCACCTCTTGGTAGGAATAGTATTTTAAAAACTAAAAATTCATCTCTTGAAAAGTAGGATTGTAGGAGTAGGATTCTATACAAACCTAAATTCTATATAATTTTTATTTCCTTCTCTTTTTAAAATTTTTGATCAAGTACCAAGTCGGGTTCTTCGGGTGGAAAAATAAACCTGAAGCCCGACCCGTATTTAAATTAGTCAAGTTTGAAATAACCTGAACCTCATTTTAAACCCGAATTACCCGCCCCAAAATACCCAAACTCAATCAGATAGGATGGGGACCTGATTTACCTTATCCGAATGCCCACCTCTACCTGTAACTTTCAAAAAACGTTGCCATTTCAATTTGATTTGTCGAAAATTGTTGATGTAGTTGCTAAATTGACCATAATATGGTCATTGGTACTTATGTGGCACAAAAATTTGGAATTTTATTATTTTGCCTCCAAATTTGCTGATGCGAAAGTCTTGTTGGCAATTTAAAACAATAAAAATAAAATACACCTAATTAATTACCTTTGAAGATTTTTTTAAAAATAAAATTAATTTTGACTTTACAATATATTTGTATATGCATGAAAATTAAAATATATAAATTTATACGTTGAGATATGATTTCAGTTATAAAATGCACATATGTATATATTTGTCCAAATAAATGAATTATAGGATATTAGACAAATGAAAAATATATTTTTGTACTTATAGCATAAATGTATCAATAAATTCTAATTATAACACCTATATTCATGTATTCACAAATATAACTTTATACTTATAAAATAAAAAAATATATCCAAATTTTTTATTTATATAGTTATTTATGTATATATATTTGTATACAGTTGTCAGTTTATATTTAAAGGATAGAACATATTTTTATAAATATGCATTATAAAATATAGGGACAATTACACCCAACTCTCCTGACTTTAGGTGAAATTACAAATAATACCCCTCTTGTTTTGAAAATCACAACACCCCTTGACATTTGTCTTTATTTAACAAAATAACCCAGCATAGCAATAACCGTTAAAATTACCAATAACTTTCCTACATCATAGTAGTCATCCTGACCATCAAGAGATGCGATTTGTCAAGTCTGACAAAATCCTTCAATCAATTTTGTAATTCCACCAACTTTCGCGAAGTAATTTCATTTTATACCATAATAACCACTACTGAGCATTACCATATAATTTGATACCATCACTATTTTTTTTAAAAAAAAAATTGACTTTACATATAACTTCTACGTCTTCAACTAATTGTCAAAACCATGCAAATTTCGTCTCAAAACGCCATCGAAGACACAAGTAACACAACTCGCAATTACGTCATGCATTAATGAATGATGAATTTTGTAAAACTTATACATATTTTATGGGGTATTTATAATTTGTAAAAGAAGAAGGATTTATTCATAATTTCATCTAAACTATGGGGAGATGGATGTAATTATACCTAAATTATATTTAAACATATCTCTTTTGAAGGAGGGAGGCTGAGGGGGGATCGTCTTCTTCCCCTGAGGTTTGGCTAATTATAATTTAACCCATGTTTTTTTGTATATTACAATAAACCCCCTGTGGTATGTAATAATTACAAGTGATAGACGGAAAATGTATGAAGTCCATTTTGCCCTTTATTTTTTGTTGATATTAAATAGGGCAAATTACATCTACTTCCCCTGAAGTTTGGCAAATTACAATTTAACCTACATTTTTGTGTATATTGCAGTAAACTCCCTGTGGTATGTAATAATTACAAGTGATAGACGAATATGTATAAAACCCCACTCTTCGCCTCAATTCCGCTGCCTCCATCAACATTAGCCCAAAATTGACCTCACCAACGTGTTTCCCATGTCGAAAAGTTTAAGACCCGCCTCAAGTTCACCGGAAAACTTGTTGAAAAACGGAAACCCGCTAGCACCTCTTCGCAGCCGCCGCTGTCGTTCCTCCACCGTCCAGCAAAACCCGAAACTACCACCACCAACGTGTTCTTCTCATTGCGGTGATCGATTTTAATATACAACTTGCGCGATTTGGAGAAGAAATAAGCGAGTTATGATGAATTGAAAGTGTAGGATTTATCAACTTGCATGTGTATATACATTGCATATGCATGTATCTAGGTCGCTCTCTTCTCCCACCTACTCGTCATTTTCAACTCTTAAAAAGGGAGCAAATTTTTTTAATATTATTACTTTTAGCCCCACAAATTTGTAATACATAACATACAACCCTAAATATTTTATATATATTACAAAAAACCCCTCAAGGATACTATCGAAACTTTACATACAAAAACTAACAGAATCCTAACGGTCCTAAACGGCTAGGGTAAATTGTTAGATGGCATATACCATAGGGGTTTTATTGTAATATATAAAAAAATATGGGTTAAATTGTAATTTCACCAAAACTCAGGGTCGGTAGATTTAATTCTCCATATATATATGTATGTATATATAAACACACGCATATATACTAATATTATATATATACACACACACAAGCATATATACTAATGGTGTATATATAGATATATTGTATTTTGTATTACTATGTAAATGGATAAATAAATATATAGAAACACAAAATATTTCATGTGATAATTAATATAGATAATAACATAGGTTGCAAACGCTAAAAAGACAAGAAGTTTAAGCAGCAACCGGTAACACAAAAATCGAGGTTACAAAATGCAAAAACCCATATGATGACAAAGTGTAATTACCTCTTACAATAATTTGAATAATTATTATTTTGTTTAATTTGCTCTTTTCAGTATATTTTTAAGTTGTCGAGATCTAACAAACAATATCCATCGAAATGCCACGAGCACAGATCCCACATCTCTGTAAGCCTTTGCTGATCTCGGTTGGCGAACTGAATTTTCGATTTCCGAAAGAAAACTATCGGCGCACTTTTGGTGGAAGGGATCAATTTGTTCAGTTTTTAATGTCATGTAAACACTTTGCTATATTTATTTTTACCTCTTGGCTGTCATTTTATTATTAATTCTCACTTTTTCCCTTTTAAATTATGTTTAATTATCTAACTAATAAATAAAACTCATTCCAAAGTACTTACTGAATTTTGGATATTCTATTGATAATGTCTTTTTCAAAAAAAAAAAATTAAAATTTTTTCTTCCAACTTAATTATCCTCTTCCCACTAATAAATGAAACTTAATTATCCTCTAATCTTCTTTTTATACTTTCTAGCATTGATTCTTGAAAATATTAAATTTTTTAATCATATTATTTTTTTAATCTAAATATACTACTTGCAATTTAATTACCATCCTTTCTTATTTCATTTATTAACATGGATTTTCGAAATTATTATTTTTATTTTTTAATCTTAAAACTAAAAAAGTTTCTAGATACCATAATGTATTGTTGGTTGAAAACATGACAAATTTTCATTTTTTGTAGAAGATTTCTTGCGCATAAAACAACATAACCTCTATGGATAAAATATTTTACCACCAGAATTATAGCATTTTTAAGATTTAACCAGCCCCTTTTTTTTTATTGATCACCACCTAAAGAATATGAAATTTAGGGAATCGTTTACTTCTCAGGAAAACGGTGGTTTGGTTATTTTGACAACTAATTTCAAGCGTTTACTTTGATTGGGAATTTCACCGCCTTTAACCCGGAGCCCCGGGTTAACAGACGTTTGTGGGTGGTTTATGTGACCGGCCAAATTGGGCAGATTATTTTAGCCATCCATAGGCTCAATATTGTAAAGACAAAAGTGACCTTCTACCTAAACCTAAGAATTGTAGTTTGTTGTTTTGGGTTTTTGGGTGATGTCTAATTCTGCTCACTCATGTCATTCCCCAATTAAAGGATCCAGATCTAGGGTTGCTACAGGGGTTTCACAAGGCGCTGGACTGCTTGGGTTTCGGCGCTGGTACGCACGCTGAGGGAAGTCTGCGAGACCTCCATGACGACGACGTCGTCGGCGAGTTTTGATTTCCTCTTGTATTTCCCCATTTTTTCCAGCTTGGTTGTTGTACTCTCTATGTTTGTTGAAGTGTGTGAGGGAACTGTGTTTCTGGGAATTTATCAAGCACTGCTTCCATATTCTAGAGTGAGAAACCAACGAAGGAAAGAGAGAGAGGGAGAGTCTGAGAAAGAGAGAGTTTTGAGCATAAGCTGTTGTTTGATTTTTTTGGTGTTTGATTTTTGGGTAGGGATGAACTATCAATCGATGGCTTCTGGGTAATTTTTTTCCCCTTTTTTCTGCTTCGAAACATTCTATCCAGTCTTCAATTGCAACATAAACAACTACGTCCGTGTTCTTGTTGGGTGCACGTGTGTCGGGCTGCACATTTGGACGGTGAATCGCGACTTCCATTGACGAAGGTTGGTCTCCCATTGTATAATTATAAAAAGGGCTTCTTAGGCACCAATGTGTCATTGCTTTGTGCCTTCTTGATGTTTTTTTTGTGAATAGTATTTTAAAATCTAATATCTGCTTTACAAAGTTGCAGATTGTCGATACGTAAATTGTAGTTGGTTAACACATTGTCTTAAAAATGCATCAAATTGTGGGAGCAACAAAGTGAAAGAAACAGAGGGATAATTATTTGTGAACAAAAGTGTAACAAACTGTGGGAGCAACCAAGCCCCGATTTCAATTGGGAACAGAAATATAGGTTTTTTGTCTGGAATTTTTTGTGAAGGACACATATGTAAATTTGCCAAATGAAACCAAACAAATAAAATACAAAAGTAAACAAAATGATGGTCAATTATCAGTAAACCATCCATTAAACAACAAAGTAAACAAATAAGTCCTGAGAGGTTAAATTCGGATAACTCATGTCACTAACCATCCATAAGCCAAACTCAAGTTAATTTTATCTTCCAAAGTAAACGATTCCTAGAAGTTTACCACTTAATCTACGAATTCTGATGAATTAAACTTTTTTCGTCGTCGATCACCTCCTAAAGCATACAAGTTTTGCAATTTACCACCTAAAATATATGGGTTTTGAAATTTACCATCTATTTACAAATTCAATTAAGAAAAAATCATCAGATTTTTGTCATTTGACACGCAAATGACCTAGCTAAGGGAAAATCAGTCTTTTTTTGAATTAATACAAACTCAAAAAACGTGAGAATTGATATCAATATGGTTCAAACTTGGGCATTGATTAATCCCAATTTGCGCTTAAGTGAAAAATATCTAAAAAAATGAAGAAAAATTAAAAATCCCAATTTTCTTTTAAAGTGAAAAAAATTCTTCAATCACATATTGTAAACGGCAAAACTCATATATTTTAGATGATAAATTGCAAAAGTTGTATACTTAAGGTGATGATTGACAACAAGAATAGTTCAAGTGATCAAAATTCATAGATTAGGTGGTAAACTGCAAAAATTCGTGTATTTTTTATGTGGTGATCGAAAAAAAAAAAGGTGATTAAGTTTGAAAAATACTATATTTCGGGTAGCAAAATATCTTTATCCCTATCCTCTACATATTACTTTTTGCATATCCACAGCTGATATACAATTTTGAACTTTTTTTATATATAATGTTTGTCTTTTCAAATAATATATACACTCTCTCTCTCTCTCTCTCTCTCTCTCTCTCTCTCTCTCTCACACACACACACACACATATATATATATATATATATATATTCTTTTAATGAATTATTTCTCAACATTATGACTTTTAATTTTATTGAACTTACCTAAAAGTTCATCTTAAATGATTCGTTAGCATGTTAAGAATTATTTTATTTTATTTTTATTTTTGATTTCTAACATTTATATTTTTAATATTTTTTATATTTATTAATTTAGAAAGAAATTAAAATATAGTTGGATCAATAGTGCATAAATTAATTATTAATAGCACTAAAATGTAATAGTTTATTGTACGAGATGTAACTTCTTGTTTCTAATATTTTTATGTCGCATCATTTAATAGCGTTTGAATGACAAATTTTTATTTAAATTATTGAGCGCGTATTATTATTTTTGGGTCATTTAGTCAATTTAAATTGAGAGTTATGATTGTATAATATATAATGAATTTATGTACCATTTGAGGCAATAAAAGCAAAATATTTCAATTAGTTGGCTATAATCACTTGTAAATTAGTTTTGTGCGATTTTAAAAATTAATGATGTCTATATTATTTGGGCAACATGGGTCCATTACATTTGAAATTGATAGTTATAGACATGCAAACAAAAAAGATGGTAGTTTTATATATTGAGAATGTATTTATGTCTAAATGGTAAAATATACGCAAATGGATTGTAGAGATAAAACTTTTCGACTTTTGTGTTTTTGGTTGCAATGTGGCAGGAAACTCAAGTTACATTATGTAATTTATATTTACTAAATTATTTAGATGAATCAATCATAAAGTATGATTATGCTCCATATCGCGTAGTTATTTTAGGCTTCGTAGAATTGAAGCATTTGAATTTGCATCGCAATATGAATTTATTCAAATAAGATCAATGAATTTATTATTATAGATTGGAAATACTTAACGTTAAATCTATCAATCCAAACACAATTTTAGAGATAAATATTCCTTGATGAGTTTTTCTTCCATAGACCAGGTATTTATACTCTATGGTCCAGATTCAAACACGTGTTGCGTATTAAATTTTTTATAAAATATATAACACGTGGCTAAATCTAAATCGCAGAGTACATGAATGAGGTTTATACACCCGGTCCATATAAGAATTTTCCATTCCTTGATGGATTTTCCTACTTGAACTAGATTGTATAATTAGGATTGTCGAAATTATTATATCATATTTTACAAATTCACAGTTCTCTTAGTTAATTGGTATTAAAGATATTATTCGTGATCAAGGCAAGAAAATGTACACACATAAGAATTTATTACTTTTGTTAAGAAATTACATCAATGACCATAGTGTCAACAAAGCAATGAATACTATAAACTACACATGAAATAGTACATTTTACATATTCTTTTCAAAATCTGTAAGGAAAAAAGTTGCCCGCAAAGATAAGTTTTACGGGTCAATATCCTCTAATTATAGTTGACACTGAAAAGCACCTCAACATAGAAATAGCAAAGAAAATGTCAATTCACTTGCACCAATATATATATTTTGTGCCGATGAAGACATAGGGCCAGTAGAAATCTCATCTGTTTAAAGACATGATTCCTTATTCGGGAATATGGAATAAAAATGAAAACCAACTCATTGTGATTGCATAAATGCATGCAATCACAAAAAAAAATTTTGCGTCCCTAAGGCGGAGGATGACCACCGCATCCCCAAACCCAACAGCCCCCTTGGCCACCACCTCCACCCCCACCCCATCCCCATCCTCCCCCTTGACCACCACCACCACCGCCGCCGCCACCGCCGCCCCCTCCACTTCCTCCACCACCGCCTCCACCTCCTCCGCTACCATGACCGCCTCCATTTCCTCTACCACCACCACCTCCTCCTCCTCCTCCTCCTCCTCCTCCCCCTCCCCCTCCCCCACCACTCCCCCTACCATGACCACTTCCATTTCCTCTACCATTACCACCACCCTCACCACCCCCACCATTTCCTCTACCAGCACCTCCACCACTTCCGCCACCATGGTCGCCTCCATTTCCTCCGCCACCACCTCCACCGCCCCCACCATGGCTGCCTCCACCTCCTCCTCCTCCACCGCCTCCACCACCTTGGCCACCACCACCTCCTCCTCCTCCTCCCCCACCATGACCACTTCCATTTCCTCTACCATTACCACCACCGCTTCCATTGCCATGACCGCCTCCATTTCCTTTACCACCACCTCCGCTACTTCCGCCACCATGGCCGCTTCCATTTCCTCCACCTTGGCCACCTCCATTTCCTTACCATTACCACCACCACCACCCCCACCACTTCCATTGTCATGACCACCTCCATTTCCTCTACCACCACAGCCGCCTCCATTTCCTCCACCTTCGCCGCCTCCACCACCTTGGCTACCTCCATTTCCTCTACCACCACCTCCTCCATTGCCTCTACCATGGCCGCCTCCACTTCCTCCTCCCCTACCGCCTCCACCACCTTGGCTGCCTCCATTTCCTTTACCACCATTGCCACCTCCTCCACCATGGCCGCTTCCGTTTCCTCCTCCCCTACCGCCTCCGCCACCCTGGCCACCTCCATTTCCTCTACCACCACTGCCACCTCCACCGCCTCCTCCTCCACCATGGCCACTTCCGTTTCCTCCTCCACCACCCTGCCCGCCTCCATTTCCTCTGCCTCCACCACCGCCTCCAGCTCCTCCACCGTTACCTCTGGCCGAACCATCTCCTCCAGTACGTCTCCTCTTCTGGCATCTCCTTCCCCATTTTCCATGACCACTGCCGCCACCACCACCTCCTCCTCCACCACAAGCACCACCACCACCACCACCTCCTCCTCCACTCCCTCTATTGCCGTTTCCGATCTCAGTCTTGTTGTCAACTACCTCTCCATCAACCAAAGTTTCGCTTCTACCCTGTGCATGGCCGCCAGCGTCATTGAATCCATGCAATAGCTTCCTGTTGGAACTTTCACCATTAAAATGAACTGCAATAGCAGTTTCATTTCTCGACTCCCGCCCAATGATCTCACAAATCAAGTGAGGGCTCAACAAAATGGAAAGAAATAGAAAAACCCCCAAACCCATTTCTAAATTTGTCTCGACTTGAGAATGAGCAGACACGAACGAGTTTGAAGTTTATATAGTGCATTTTGGGACCGTGTTGGCCACTGACAGCTACAAAAATATTGCAAAGGCTGCAAAAAGGAGATCAACCATAAAAGATCAATTGTAAACTAGGATTCCTTGCGTATCAATTTTGTCCGCACCAAGGTTGTCGTTAATTAACGCATGCGAATTTGTTTGTTATAGTCATATACCTAGAAAGTACAAACCAAAAAAAAAAAAAGGGAAGAGCTTTCAATGTCTTAAAAGAAGGGGCGGGGTTATTAAATAGCCAAAATTTATTTATTTGTTCATTTTGTGGTATTAATTATTTACTTCATGAGTTTTCTTTTTATTGGGGCTGTGTATGAACCCTGTGAATGTCGTAGTTCGTATAATTCGTATGCATGCACCGTGTATTACTATTCCCCTCATTGATATATTAAGGTGCGACATAATTACAACTATATTACCTATCAAATCCTGTGATCAAAGGATATTATTATATGAACTTCGTGTGAAAATACAAACTATATAAATCAAATCATAATCTCTAATAATAATGGGAAAGTTTGGGAAGTTAGCAATTATATATTAAGTGATTCATATAATGATCTATCTGCGTTTCAGAATTTTTTTTTTTTTTTGATGGTTCTGTTTCAGATTTGTGAGAGCAGTTCTATTGTGAATGATGAAATTCTGTGCAAAGTTTAACCCCAACACCACCACCACCCCCCCCCCCCCCCCCCGCCCCCAAAAAAAAATAATAAAACGAAAAAGCTTTGTATTAGGGAACAAAAGTACCGAGCAATCTGTACAAGCAAAGATAATTCTTTGAATACCACGTCCTTAATTATGGACACTAATCTTCAACATGCGCTCCATTAGTAAAAGTTTTAACCATTTTACAAATCGTTTTGGAGAATCTTTGATGTAAATTTTGAATATTCTTCCCATCTTCACTTTACATTATTTAAATTTGGGCCTGGACTTAGTACTTTAATATTCCTCACTCAACCTATGACATAGATTCACATTGGTAAAGACACTCTGCATACCGTTAGCTTAAACACGTATGATATCTGTATAGCATCCGTACATACGAATAATTGATAAATATTTTTGTTTTTCATACACATTCTAAACTTAAGAAATAATAATCATACTTTTAACGTAACACGTGTAATACACATATTATGCATATTTTGCATAATATTTTAAGAATCTTACGTAATATTTATAATATTCATTTTAAATTTGTAATATATAAAAATTATTTATGGGGATAGTAAATCAAAAATTAATTATAATTATTAATTGAATATCATATAAATAGCAAATTTGTAATACTTTATAAAATATTAGTTATTATATAAATAATTATACATAATTTATTTTATGATTATAAATTAAATAATTTAATGATAAATTTTAAATAATTTTTTCGTTATTTAAATTACATAGAAAGCATGATTTATGTGAAAATAATATATAAAAAAAGCTATATTTGTATTTCCGAATATCTTTTTCACATCCGTATTATTGTCGTGCTCATACTTTTATTCACATCCGTTTGCATATTACTAAGTTGATTTTTACACCGTAATTTTAAAAAATATTTATAATATATACAGGTGTATTAAATTATGAAAATACTGCAATACAAAACTAAATTATTTAATTCGAGTAATTAACTCGTCTCAGAGTAGTATCTGCAGTATATGTAGCTTAAACTTTGTTTTATGCTATTTCAATATGTATATATATTTGTTATATATAGTAAGTCGTAGCTAGAACCATAATTTTGTTTGTAAAGTGTTGTTGCGACTTAAATATGAAAAAGAAAAGGAATATGATGGATATTTGGGTGATGGGGCAATGGATCATATGTAGTGGATAATTTCTTGAGATATAAGAATTAATGGAGTTAGGAGCAAAAGTTGTAAGGCATGTGAAGTGATGGTGGCCATTTGGTCCACTACTATCGAGTGTGTTTAATTAATGTTGAAATAATAAGTCACAGGTGGTGGCATTGTGGGCTACCTTTCTTCTACTTATAATTCTTTCTCTAAAGTGGCTTCCAGGTAAGTCCAACCTGGTGCGATGCCGCTACCACAATAAAATTATACACTACACACACACACACACACACACATATCTATAGTAGTAATAATTCTCTTCCCATGTGAGGGGTTTTAATTCACAAATTCCCTTTCTCTTTTCTTCAAGCAATTGCAACCTAAATCTTCTTCACGAATATTCGATTTTCATTATTTCGCCACCTTACTCCAAATTTCTTATATACATTGAGTGTAAAATAATAGTGTCTCCTTTTTCTTGTTCAACACTATGTTTGGTTCAAAAATTTATCTCTCATTTTCTTCACATTCTTTTGGTGAAATTGAACTTTCCCTAATTGCAATAAATGTATATATATATATATATACATATATGAGATTTTGTTTTCTTAGCGTCTACCTTAACAACCAAATAACCAAAATTATTTTTGTCTCATTTTTTTTTCTTTCTTTTTTTTTTTATGAATTTCTTGTACCATACATAGTGGTTAAAACCTAGCATGCTCATTTTCTCTGGCGAAGTACATAATCACATTATACACAAAGGAATAATTGGAGTCCCCGAAAACACCCATAATTAAATAAATTCATTCTCTCTTGGTACCATTCCAAAGCAAATTCCGCCCAAGAATAAGCCATAGGTCTACAAACACAAATCAAGGCCCAATGTTTTATATTTTGCGTTTCACGCCTGGCCCACTTATCACACCGTCTCTTGCGGTATTGGGTTGGACTACAGTTGACTTAATGAGAGTAACCAATAACAGTCCGGAGAAGTTTCGATGGGGGTCTTGACAAAATACATAACCGAGCCCGTTAAATAGTCAATTTTATTTTTGTTTTAAACTATTTATCTATAATAATTTTAATCAAGTCCATAATAAATAATTTAAAAATATATAATCACGCATAAATTTTAATAAATACTTTAATTTTATATTCTGAATTTAACCGTGTAAATAAATTATATTTTATTTTACATGCACGTTAGAGTGTGCCCGACTAACTAGTTTCAATAAACACCCTCGCTTTTCATGATTATGAAGAAAGAATATGAATGTCTCTTCCAATTAAAGTTGATGCTCAAAATTCCGTGTCTTGGGCCTTATTTTTATTAAGAATTAATGGCAGACCACCGAAAGATATATGTTCTTTTCTGTTACTACATCATTTGGACCACTTGATATTTAACACTTTTGTTTTATTTCATAAACACGTATTTTTTTTTTAGGAATTAATTCGTAAATGAGTATTAAGAGGGTGTTTGGCCAAGCTTATAAGCTCTTCAAAACATTTTATAAGATTTTTTGGAGCTTATAAAATATGGTGGAGTGTTTGGCTAAATTTTAAGAGAATGAGCTGATAAGTTCCAAAAATAAGATGTTTAGGAGCTTATAAGCTCATTTTAGAAAACTAAAGAGGTGCTTACTTATTTTTTAAGATCTAACAATATTCTTTGTTTTTAATTAAACTAATTATAATATTGTCATTACTAACGTCTTATAAGCTAACACCCAACTTATTTATCCAAACACTTTAATAACTTATTTTTAAAATAAGATTCAACATCTTATAAGCTCCTAAAACGTCTTATAAGATGTAAGAGCTTATAAAATATTTTAAATAAGCTTAACCAAACATCCTCTAAGTGTATGTGAGTCATCATGTATTGTTTTTAAGGAAATATTTAATAATTTTATGCTTCATTTTTCTAGGAAAAAGAAATAAAATGTTAAGTGAAGTGGACCTTGTCAGCTATACTAATGTATTGGGTGACTTAAGTTATCAAAAAAAAAAAAAGTAGGAAACTGTAGTGGGGTGACCTTGACTTATTCGGAAACTATTGAAATTCAACTGATTATTTTGTATCTAATCTATCTCTTCAAACTTATCACAAAACTTGCTTTTCCAAATTGCTTATCAAGCATTATAGAGTCGGCAAAAAGGGAGTTCTGAATTTTTCTTTTTATTTTCAACCTCTTATGTTCTTTTTATTTTACCAACATTTTTCCTTTCTGAATCTCCCAGTTTGAGCTTCAAGAATGTATATTTTGCATTCCTCTCGCTCTATGGAATTAAAAAAAATCCCATTTCTCTATACAATTAAAAAATTCTTTTAAAAAATCTCATTTCTCTATACAATTAAAAATTCCACTTTGAGCATAAAAAAAAATTAAAAAAATCCCACCAAAAAATAAAAAAAAAAAATTAAAACGTACTTGTATAGAGAAATCAAAAATCTATAAACAAGTTGTTAGATAGCTTGATGGTGGAGCATTTCTCTTACAAGGTAAAGGTCCAAGGTTCAAGATGCAAAAATAATTTTACTTTTTTAAAATTCTTTTTTTGCTAAATTTTATATGTAAATATAGATGCTTATTAAGTATTATTATTTATATTATCTTTTAATTATTTATAATCTATTTATTAAATTTATGAAAAATTATAAAATAAGAGGGGGTCTTAAAAATTAAATATCCAATTCGTTTAATACCTGCTCCGAATACATATCCGTTTATATGTACAATTATTTGTAATTTAGTTGTATTCATGAATTATATCCAATAAATAATGTTTGAAATAAAAAATAACGTATATGCATTATATTTAATATATTATAAGATATATAGAAATAAAAAACAATTAGTTCATATTATGTGAATGATAATAATAAATTGTTGTTACAAATAAAATACATGAATTTTTTTAATGGATATCATATCTTTATAACTTGCAAATATATAAAAGAAATAAATAAATAAACATATATGAACTTTAGGTGTTATTAATGAAAGTGTATGATATCTATTTATTTATACGTATATGTATATATACATATATATAATATTTTGTAAATAAGTGGATACTATATAAAAAATATGACTAAAGTGTATACTAATTCAAATATTAAATTAATTACAGTTGAATATCAATTATACAGATACATATTAGAGTAGATGGTATATTTGCCTAAAGAATCATGTCAAACTATTATATGTACATGCAATATATGCCGTTATTACAAAATTTTTCCAAAAATTAAAGTATCATCAAAATTAAATAAAAAAATACAAACAAATTCAATTTTTAAAAGACGTATGAACAAAATAGTTTGGTCGAAATGCTATTAGCAGACATAAGTATTCAAAAGCCTCAGACGAATATTAATAAGAGTAAATTACAAAAAATAAATTACAACCAAGAATAAACTTCAAAAATTAAGAATAAATTACAAAAAATAAATATCTCTAAATTACAAAAAATCAATTAAAATTAATTAATAAATTAAAATAAGAATAATCAAACAAATATATAATAAGTATAAAACAAAACAAAATCCAACACAACTTCTTACTATAGTTTGATAGTAAAGGATTGGTCATCTAACCTTAAGGTCATGAGTTCAAATCCATTTAATTACATAAATTTGCACATTTAAGGAGATACTATTCTAGCGATAGTGGGGTAGGCAGTGGCGGTCCGGTGGTGGTGGGCATTCTGGCAGAAATTTCTGCCGGAGTGACCATTCGGCCAAAAATGCCATTCCGGGCCAATTTTTTCCAGCGGGCACGTTTCTGCTAGAATTAGCATCTTCCGACGAAATTTTAGTCGGATTTCCATCCAATTTTGCCCGCTTTCCCATATAGTTGTAATTATTAATACTAATATTTAATGAAAGTAAAGTAGTCAAGTAGAATATATGAATCATAACTATTAAATTTTCTTAATATATGTGATACAATTTTAAACGACTATTGTTATAAAACAAATGTAGTAATTAGTTAGAAAAACTAAATAATTCTTATTGAATGTAATCAATTTTAAGAATTTATTGCCATTTCGCTAGCGTGAAGCCTATTGATAGAGGTTTGAACCTAGCAGGCTAGCACCATTGAAATCCTGGATTTGAACCATCTTGTTCTCTCTCCTTTTTTTTTGGGTGAGTATACGTGTGTGGTGTTCCGATTAAAAAAAAATTATTGCCGTAATTCTAGGTTTTAAAATTGCAGTGCACATCGAGGCAAACACGTGATAATTCTGTGATACTACCATTTAAAAATTTATTGCACATTGATCCAAGTTGGTTTACTGCTTTAGAGTCCGTTCGGATGGATGGACTTGTTTTTCAAAGAGAAGTGCTTTTTGTTTTTTTTTCGAAACAAAGCGTTCTAGTAGAAAAAAATTGTGTTTAGATGGACTTTAAAAAAAAAAAAAACAAAAGCCAAAAAAAATGTCAAATAGTGGCATTTTTTAAAACCTATTCATAATACTTTCAAATAAAAACACTTTTTAAAACACTTTCAGTGCCTGTTTGGATGGACTTAAAAAAATTGTTTCTCGAATGATGCTTTTTCATGGTAGAGTTTTTTTTTATAATATAAGCAATTTTGTATTTGGATATAATAATTAAAAGTACTTTAAAAGTTGTTTTTATTTGAAGTTACTCTGAGTTCACTTTTTGACTTTTTTTTTCACTTCTATTTTTCTTTAAAAATCCATCCAAACACGAGTTCTTATTTACTGCATTCAAATACAAAACTGTTTAATTTTTTTTAAAAAAGAATTATTATAAAAAATATGAGTTGAAAAATATTATTTTTTGAAATCTATCCAGACGAGCCTTAATATTCATTTGGGTTCCATTGAAGAAAAATTTCTCTGTACGAAAGAAATGGATAGCTGCATATTTGGTAGCACATGCAATTGCTGAATTGCACGCATGCAATGACATAATTAACAAGAAGGAAAAAATGGAAAATAACAGTTATATGTACGTGACTTCGACTCCATCTGGTAAGACCCAAATGAAGACTAAAGTTTCTCATTAGGGAAGTTCGTGTGGCACGAGCAAACAGTACCATTAACTGTAGCCGTCGATTATGTTAGTGAGCCACAATGAAATACTTGTCCAATTTATCTCGATCAATCCAGCTAACCAACTACATAATAAATGTGATATTCTCTGTTGTATTAAACGTTATTTTTTCTTTTAAAATTTAACGAATCATATGATAAGTATTATCCACTCTTCACGTGACTAATGTTGAGTTGGATGTTAAAAATTATCAATCAATAACCAACAAAATTTTTTAAAAAAACAAAAAAAGAAAACAAAATTATATAACTTATTGCCTTCCTCAAAAGTACCCTCAGCTAAATTTGGGCTCTAGTGCTCCATTTGACAAAACAAGATTGCCCTTTTCTGCTTCACTACAAAATATTACAATTTACTTAAAAAAAAAATAGTCCTTGTAAAGCTGAAAGTAATTATGAAAATTGAATATTCTCTCTTTAGAACTCAAATCGGAAAACATGATAAAAAGAAATTAGATTGAGAAGCAAAAAAAGAGATTTCCTTATCATATTAGATAATGAAAAAAATATAATTAACGAGACTAAACATTCTGTCGTTAAGTAAATTTTCAAAATTTACACATATCATACATGTAAAGTGTAGGAGAGGGGATGGAATACTATTATGAAGTAGGGAATCCGATCCACATCGATAGTGCACATGCGAATCAACACTTGCATGTATCGTCTAAATCTGAGAGTTACTTGGATAATACACACACACACACACAAGTGTGTGTGTGTGTGCGGGCTTAACATCAAGTTGGATTGGATGCTAGCTATCTTAACATCAAGTTGGATTGGATTCTAGCTATCTTAACATCAAGTTGGATTGGATGCTAGCTATCCACTTAAATATTGGTCCATATCCAAGTCAACCAAAATGGCTCTTTCAATGATGATCACACCATTACATTACATATATATATATATATATATATCCATACATATGGTATTTAAAAAATGAATGAAAAATGGAAACTGTAAAGCACCAGATTTGCACCTTCTTTGTGCGTGAGATCATAGTGACAGTATACTGAAGTAAGATCCCACCCCCTTTGCCATCTTTAGTTCAAAATCATTCTTCTTGATTTGCCAATAAGTTGATATTTATCCATTTACTCAATAATCTGTAACCAATTATTAGTATAGTACTTTGTTGCTTGATAAATTAAAATGACATTAAATAAGTGATCATTTTATAATTAAAAAAAATAACCGCAACTAGCTAGTTGTATATTTTTGTGTTGATGGTTAAAGCATACATCAAATTAATACTAGTTCAATAGCCAGGGACAGATCCAAAAATTTAATTGAGGGGGAAGGAGGAGGGGGGCGGGGGGGCAAAATATTAATTATTAAAATGTGTAAATATAAAGGTTATATATAATATTAATATATGAAATAACAAAAATAATTATATTTATGCGTACACAATCAATTAGAAGTGTTATACTTAAAAAAATGCTTCAATCAAAAATAATATATAAAAAATGATACTAGAAAAATAACAAGCTACTTTTTGTTTCAAAAGAAGCAAATATACTGGATAATGAATTACTTTTAAAAAATACTTAACAAATAATTTTTTAACAATACTCTATAAAATTGGCATAAAGCCACATAATAATATATATAATCAAAACTAAAAAAGTACTAAAATAAACATAAACCAACATAATGATATATAATCAAAACTCAAAAACTATTAAAAATATATTTTTGTTCTCTCTCTTTGTTCTCACAATTAAAAAATATATTCAAAACTCAAAAAGCGTCTTTTCTTTTTTCTCCACCAACGCATTCTCCAAACCACTCCTAATTAAATATGAAGTGCCAAATTTGTAAGATTCATTCAAGTTCAAAACTCATTAAGTTTAATATTGAACAACTATCAAGATTCATATTAACAATCATAAGATTCAAATCTCTACACAAAAGTCAAGTACAAAAAAAAAAGAAATAAATAAATATATAAATTTCAAAATTAGTACACAATACTTTCTCGTACGTTGTTTTCGGAGAAAAAATTAAATATTATAGGATTTGTGAGAGAAGAAATTTTCTAATAGGGTTTTTTGGTGTTTTAATTGGGATAGAAAAAAGAAGTAAAATCTAATAGAAATTTTAGTATTTTAATTTGAAAAGAATAAGAAAAAAGAGAGAAATGAGAAAAAGAGAGAAAATTTAATTATTATAGTGAATGAGATTAGGTAAAAATAAATCTTCAAAAATAAAAAAAAATAGAGAAAATTAAAATTTTTACTATATAACTTATATAAAAATTAAACTTTTATTTTTGGGAGGCAAAATTTTAAAATTATAATAAATATATACTAAAAAATAAATTTTTAAAAATTTACGTCCCCCCCCCCCCCCCCGCCTGCCAACAGGCCCCTTTACACGTCTCCCGGGCGTGTTATTTATATCGGACTCATAATCAAAGTTTAATGTCGGTTAACTATGAAACCCCATTGGCTGATATCTCGATTTAGTCTTGTCAAGGCTCCACATGTCCAGTTTTTCACCAAGCCGTTAAGATTTTTTTTCAGATTTTTTTGGTTCAGAAGTTTGTGTGCTTGAGCCCAAAAAATAAAATGTCGTGAACCAACAAATAAGTTTATGATCATTTTTTATTACTTATATCTTAAAATATACTATAAAAATTACGTAGCTGTTAATGATTTTAGTTCAATTTTTAACACCAATTATGTCAATGACAATAATTATACTGGTAGTATTGAATTATATATCTCACAATTTTTATCATGCTGTCATGGTAAGTATACTACTATAATAAATAATAACAATAATATATTTAAATATATAAGAATACAAGTCACATGTATCGCAAATATCAAAATTATATTATATGTGAACTCAAACAAATTTATCATGATAATTCAGTATTACATTAATAATCATAGTATTAATTTATATATTGTATTTTAATTTTCTATAAAGCGTATACATTTAAATATATACACTAAGAAAAATAATAAGAATGACTTAATTCAAGAATTAGAATTATTTGTTTAATTTAAAATTTTTAAAAGAAATTTTGAGTGGAGCCTATTAAAATTTATATGTTGAATGAACTCAAGCTCAATCAAGTCAAGTTTTATAGAATGAGTTTTGAGTACAACTTTGAGCTTAGAAGTTTTAAAAGTGCGACTTGAACTCAACTTCTTTACAACCCTATGTGCTTGTATGTTGGGGTATTTGTTTACAACTTGTATTTGTTTGTTTACAACTTCTTTTGTAGTGTGCTTCTTGTTGATATTGTCTTGCTATTATTGAATGATATTGTGATAAAATAAAAGTTGTTATCATTAAATAAATATAATTAGTGATAAAATATAGAAAGTATTATCACTTAGTATAATTATTAATGATAATTTTTATATTGTTATTTTATATTTTTATCTATTTTTTTGATACAATATATTTTATGATTAATATTATGTTTTCTTGCGGTGCTTCAACAAAACATAATCCGGCTAGGACCATTACCTTTATTTCTTAATGTGCTTGTCGAGACTGTGTTGTGCCTTTAATTAGGAGAACATATGGCACTTTATAATTTGTTCCTCACATCATTAATTTGTCACGTAAAGATATCTTGGGGGCACATATTTTTTTCAAGCTATAATTTGAAATTTTCCACATTAATCTGTTTGAGGCCGACTTGTGACAATTTGATGCTTTCTGACTTTACCCAATAAAGTCGGTTGCACAATTAATGTGAGAAAATGAGATTTAGAAACGACACCAATATTGGGGAAATTTTAGCCCATACGCTACTCGATCGAATCAGTGTCAACTTCTTTCTCCACCTACTAGCAATACCGTAAACTCTACATGAGTGTAAAATATAAAAAATATATATTATAATTTAGTACTTCAATTTTTTTGGTAGGATGAAAATATAAATATATTATTAAATTACTTTTATAAGAATACTTTTTTAAGAATTATTTGAAATAATTTTTTAAATTATAATAATTTAAAAATAAATTAATTATATGAAATATAATTACATGATAAAAAACAAACATAAAAAGAAAAAAAAATCAAGTAATTGTAATTAGAGAAAGTGGTTAGTGGGTTGAAAATATGGGTTTTTTAAATTGGATGTAATATTACAACATTGATATTTTTATTTGTTTATTTATTGCATGTGTTTACTAATTAGAAGGGTAAAATTGGCACATCAAAATTTGGTATCCGAATTGAATTGATGTCAGGTGAATTTTCAATTTTATCTACAATTTTACATATCTCTATTGATTCTATATAGAATTGAAGGGCAAATTTTGTAAAATCACATAAATAACCGCCATTTGTGAGGAAAAAATAGCTTTCTTTTTATAATAGTATAGATAATTTTGTGCTACGACTTTTCAAGTTTTGGCACATTCAATTTGATCTATTCTCTTTGCTTCAATATTCAAACATAATTAATTCCTTATGTACTAAATTTCGCATTTGGGAATTGTCCACTCTTTCTTAGGGCTCGATTAAAAAATTTTCATGCCATCAATATATATATATATATATATATATATACATATATTTAATTTTCAATGAATGCTGTTAATTAGTACTCACAGCAAGAAAAAATTATATAAAATCAAAGGTGGAAAAGTTCAACTCAATGCATCCCTACCTTACCTTACAAGCTAGTTACCATTCTATGATTTCTTCAACCAGACTTCACACTACTAGAAAAATGCCGATCTGTGATGAATTTTTCTGATCGATTTTGTCTTTGATTTAATGGATTTTGACCAACTTTTGCTAAAAACATTTGCGACCGACAAGGTTGGTCACAAAAGCGCCAATTCAGTCACAAAATGTGCGGTCATTCTAAAATATTTTTTGTGCAATTTTGCAACAGCGAAAATCCATTGCAAGTTTGGCTAAACAATTTTGCGACCGCCTAAGTCCATTGCAAATGTTGATGTCATTCTTGCGACCAACTTTGTCAAACGCAAATTTGTTTAAGATGAAAAGTGTTTGATATTTTTGCGTCCGCATCTTTCCATCGCAAAAGTTGCTCGGCAATTGAAATAATGTAATTTTTGCTACGGATTTTATTTAATCCATTGAAAATTTTATTTATTTCATTTTATTTGGATATACTTATAAAATTAACATTCACTTCAACATCTTTTTTATAATAAATAATAATTAAAACCTTATAAATTTGATCCATTGATTTTTTAATGTAATTTGCCCTATAAATTAAAAAAAAATAATGATCACCTATTACGAAATAATCAATCAATTATATATATTAATAATTGGAATTAAAAATTAAAACAAAATTGGATATTAATGAAATTTATATTCTCTTCAATTTGCTATGATTTTCTCCTTCGCAAAAATAGCACATTTTAAATTATCTTTTTAATTTTTATTAACTCATTTTATTTCCATTTTGATAGTAATTATTAATTAATACCTTAATTAATTCGATCATTTTGATGATTGATAATTCATTTTCCTCAATTGATCAAATTTTCAAGTTGATATAGACTGTTGTAAATATAAAATTAAATTAACCAGTCATCTAGCCAGTCTTCAAATTGTGTTACATATTAAGTTTCTCATGTCGCCGGCTTCCCTGTAATTTAATTTGTTGTTAAATCATTAGGTAATATTCGAATATCGGTCAATTGATAGAACCATGATGTGTGTGTGTGTATACACACAAATCGATTATTAATGTACTAGAAAAAGAATAAGAAAATAAAACATTTCATTTTTTATTTTTGTCCACATAATCCATATTATATATGATATCAGCAAAAATGTATATATATAAATATTAAATTCAGATATCTTGAGGTCATTCAAGTAAGCGCGACCCTGTGTGCATATTTTGATAAGCCTCATTATTCTTTTATTATTATTTTTATTGTTGTTGTATTTACATTGTCCTAATTACAAATATCTATCCGATTGCTTTAATTTTAAATTATTAGAATCGTCTATCACTTATATTTTCATATTTCGGTAAAAAAGAAAAATCCAATAACAATTATATAATAATCTAGTACTGAAATTGAATGTATTTTATTATCTAATAAATTGTTTGATATGATAATTTATCAATTACTAATTTTGAAAATATATATTTTAAAAACATTATTTAAGTAATTTTTATCTAATAGAATTTAATACTAATTTGATATATATATATATATATATCGTGTTATGCAGTGAATAAATTAAATAGTAAATAGTAGATTAATAAAATTAGAATTAATAAATTGATATTTTCTTAAATCCAATATTGCAACATTCAAGCAATAATGGCAAGCTCTTCCCCATCTCACGCGCAAACACCTAGGTTCGAATCTCCTCGGCGCGGTTGCACATCTGCACATGTAAGATCTTATTGTGACTCCACTATTGATCAACTGTGTCTAGCATGAGCGCGGCTGGCGCGCGCTCATGAATTGAGACCAGGGTATGAATCCGTGGCCCATTGGGACGGGAAAATATTCGTTGCAAATCGATGCTGCCGTAAAATGTGTTATAAGTTATTGTATTTCGCGACCAACACAATTCGTCACAAATAGCGCTACATAGGTTTCATATCAACAAATTTTACAACTCCTTTAGGCCATTGCAAAATTGGACGCAACACATCAACAAATTTTGCAACTCCTTCAGGCCATCGCAAAATCGAACGCAAAAATAATTGGTCACAAATCTGGTAGCAAAATTTGTGACCCAGTTATTTGTGACCAATAATCGGTCGCATAGTTGGCGGTAAATCGTTTTTGCAACCGAATTTTACCAAAAATCGATCACAATGTCTATTGAAAATATGCATTTTTCTAATAGTGTTGATAAATAGACCGACATCATCCCTATTTTATCATCTTTCTAGCAGTTATAAATTCTTCTTTTTTGTCGAGTGATCTTGTATATGAATCATGTTTGTTTCCTCTTACTAATGACTGCCATGTAATGCTTTTCATCGAATTGGTGTTATTTTTCCATTATTTCTTCAATAGGAAAATGGAATAAAATAAACAGTAATTTTAGGCATTATATTAGCCTACTCGAAAGACCATAGCGTATCTAGTAGTAGGGGTGCTTTAGTACGTCCAACTAGACCCACCCTATAAGCACCAAAAAGCGTGACGGCTGAGACATGCTGAGGATGAGTGTGGAAGTTAAATGACCCAAATATGCCTTCTCGAGCTAAAAAGCTAGTTTATTTGGGGGAAATTATTGTATCAATATATATATATATATATATATATATAAATTCAAAGCCTACTCTTGCGTCTTCCATTTTCGCATGTGGTACTTCCTTATCTTTTCAATTGGTTCGTTCCATGTTATATTCTGAAAAGAGAGATGTAATTTAGTAATTTAGAACCCAAGGAGAGAGAACAAATTGGATTGAAAGAAAATGCCATGTTGGAAGTTTATCAACAATTTGCTTACGTAGGGCGGGGAGCCCATATTTTCTTAATCCTTATGTAAGAAATTGCAAAGAGATAAAATTAATAATATAAAAATTATCATTAATAATTGAACTAAGTGACAATACCTTCTATTTTATTATTAATTAAATTTAATTAGTAAAAATTACTTTTATTTTGCCACAAATAGACTAAATGATTACAAGAATTAATATTTTAATTGTCACTATCGGCAATTAGTGAGACTACTATTAACATTGTGCTGATTAATCTTGTGACAAAATAATTTTTTTACTACTAAATTTGTATAGTTAATAACATTTTTTTATTATTATTTATCATATTATCATTAATTTATTTATTTTCTTAGAGTAAATATTGGTTACTTAAATGAAGATTATTTAAAAAAAAAAAAACCAATTCGTTGGGTTGTTCATGACCTTTTGATTTTGTGCACGTGGGTTCAAACTCAAACTTTTACCACTATCACAGTTATCAGTATATTATGCAAGGCTTTAAAGTCAGCTGCGATGACAGTGACACCGCATTTGAATTTTTTGGACACTGTTTTGCTGGAAGTATGTGTGACTTTTTTTTTTTTCTTTTTTTGTTTTTCTTTAAAACCCAAGACTACTATCCAAGTAAAACCATTTCAAATCACTAACAAATTCAACAGATATTTTGGAGCTTATATCTTCTTTTAGACAAATTAATATCATACCTTCGTTGAGAGTCTAAATAACTAACAGGGGCATCCACTAAAAATTTAGGGTCCTATAAACATGAGTTGAAATTATTTTTCATGGTGATTCTTGAGTTATTTTTATGGTGAAGCTTTTTTTAATAGCAAAAACCAACTTGTTTTCTCAATTAATCGTGAAAATCTAAAGCGATACGCCATGATATATGGTCAAAGCATGAATAGAATGTTATTTCTACTCCACAAATGTTGCTGAGAGTTTGCTCATCAACAATAGTAATATGGAAAAATTATCAACAAGATTTCAAATCTCCATTCACTTCTCTTCAAATTCAAACTTCTTAAAAAGTATCTTCTTCATTTATTCAAAAAGCAGAACGAGATAAAGGGCGGTGGTGTCGGTGAAAACACCCTAGCGAACAGCTACTTGTATGTTGTTGGACTGAGCGCATCAAAAGGTTGAAGGTTCCAGATCCTAATCACTACAAGAAAAGTGGCATTTAGCCACGGATTTTAGCCACAAAAAAAAAATCCACGAAAAAAACAGCCACGGATTTTCCGTGGCTAAATTGGTGCGAAATTTGACGGCAATTTAGCCACAGATTTTCTGTAGCTAAATTTGTGGCTACGTTTAGCTACGGAAAATCCGTGGCTTAATTAATAACCATGGATTTTTCGTAGCAAATCCCAACCACAACTTTAGCTATGAAAAACCCATGGCTAAATTGGTGGTTGAATTTTTTTTTAATTTCAACAATTTCAAATTACTAATTTTATTATCCTGTTGTGTAAAATCAAATTAGTGATTTTTTTATTACTGATTTATTGAATTAGTTGTCCGTTCCTTTTTTTCACTTGTATAACAGGTTTGACAAATAGGAAAAATATGTAGACGAGATTGGCCGCCTCATCGAGAATCGCTTCACAAAACTATGGCCTACGTGGAAGAAGATTCCAAAAGCAACAAAGCAGATGTGCACTACTAAAAAAGTTGAATTTAGCCAAGGATTTTTTTTCATGGCTAATAGCCACGGATTAGAAAAAAAAAAAAAAAAAGACACGGAATAGGCACAGCTAATCGATGGCTAATAGTAAAAATAGTAAAAGTTAATCCGTGGAAAAATCCGTGGCCAACTTAAATTTTTTAATTGAAATTATTTAAATTGGCCACGGATTTTTTCATGGCCAACTTTTTCGATTTTTTTTAAATAAAAGTTTTTTGAAAAAAAAACTTATATTTTGTGGCCACGAAATCCATGGCCCATATATATATATATATATATATGTAAAATAAAATTGGTATGTGGCCAAGTTACAATTTTTTTTAAAAAAAATAAATTTGGCCACTGATTTAATTTTTTTTGAAAAAACTTATATTTGGCCATGGAAAAATCCGTGACCCATTTAATTATTATATAAAAAAATTTTAAAAGAAAATTGGCTATGAAAAAATCCGTGGCCAACTTAAACTTTTTAATTGAAAATATTTAAATTGGCCACGGATTATTTCATGGCCAACTTTTACTATTTTTTTTAAAAATAAAAGTGGCCACGGAAAAATTCGTCACTATGTTTAATATTTATATGTACTTTTTAAGACATTTACCACGGAAAAATCCATGGCCAATCCGTGGCCAAGGATCTGTAGCCATTTTTCGTGGCCAATTTAGCCATAGATTTTGTTCGTGGCCAAATTCGTGGTTATTTTACTGTTTTCTAGTAGTGCGAGTAGATTATAAAATTAGTGATTTTTTGTTAAATATATAAATAAAAAAATTGGGTTTTTTAATTGAATTAGTGATTAGTTCTCTAAAAAACTATTCAAATTGAATTTCTCATTTAATACATATCTATACTATTATAAAAGGAAAATCATTTTTATCTCACAAATGGCAAATTTTTTTATGTGATTTTACAAAATTAACCCCTTGAATTCTGTGTGAAATAAATGGAGACATGTAAAATTGTAACCAAAATTAAAAATTCCCATGAAATCAATGTAATTTGGATATCAATTTTTGATGTGTCAAATGTACCCTTTTTAATTAGTAAATACATACACTGAAGAATCAAATAGGAAGGTCACTATTAGAATATTACATCCAATTTTAAAACCCATATTCTTAACCCACAAACCACTTTCTCTATCATGTTGAATTTTGGAAGTTGAAATTCATTTTTAATAAACAAAGTTCATTTAATTTAATAATTATTGCTTTTGGCTCTCTCTTTCATACATACACACAAACAAAATTACTTTCTCTAATTACAAATAGTTGACCTTTTCTTTTTCTTCTTTTTGAATTAATTTCTTTATCACGTAATTTTATTTTATATAATTATTTTATTTTAACTTATTATTTGTTTAATAAATTATTTCAAATAGTTTTCAAAAAAACTATTCTCATAAAAGAAATTTAATAGTATATTTATCTTCTGATCCTAAAAACATTTAAGCATTAAATTAAAAATATTTTTTTTTTATATTTTGCATACGCGTAGAGTGTGCGGTATTATTTGTATAATCATATATAAACTATTCAAATTGAATTTCGTAATTAATAAATATATAATCAAAGGCCATGTCCGTGTTTTGTCTCTATTAATGTGGTTGTAAGGCATTGAAAAAAGAATTATTAAGTTATTACAATTTTAAATAACGCAGTAATGATGAGATTACAAAGAAAAAAAATTAATTACAGCTTACCTTATCTTGGATATTAAGTATAATCATTAAATTTGAGTAAACGATGTACCATTTAATCATAATTAATTTTTGTGAGTATATATCCAAACAGCATGAAAGCAGCCAAAGGTCTGAAACGCCAGTAAGATGAAACTATCAATGGTTACGGTGTCCAAACCAAGAAAAAGACCAAAAAAATCGGTGAGGCTTTACATCAAAATCCATCATTTTTGGAACTTACGGTGGACCAATGGGATGCCACCATCGAACTTATTTTCAGATAAATCCAAGTTGCCATAAGCTGACAATCAGCTTTTTTGCTATTTTCAAGCTTCTTTGCTTTAATTTCACGAACTTTTTTTCTTAATTTCTTCGCGGAACTTATAATCCATGTACCATGAATTGTAGCTAAAGAATTAAAAAAAGCTATAAGCCAACGTATCAAAAGAATTTACCCTATGAATCGTTATTTTAACTGACAAGGTGGTGAGTTCCTTTAAGCTCAAGTTGAAATCGAAGTTTGAACAATTTTATCTAAACATAATTGGATTTTTTTTAACAAAATTATGGGATATTTATTGTTTTGATATTTAGTTGATATTTGTTGATGGATTGCAAGTACATATATATATATATTTTATGTATAATTTAAACTAATTAGAATTAATTAAAAGTGTTTTATTACTGTCACTGCAAACACGTTATTGCAATTACACCTACAGCTATACAACAATACTATTCACAATCTTTGGTGTAAATGCAAGAGGAGTATTTAAAAGAACCTAAAATTATCACCCTTCGATTCTCATCCATATCTATGTAGTTAAAAATTCAAAATTACGATAAAACAAGTATCACTGTACACTTACTTGTCCCCTCGGGCAACTGGACGTTGATATTTGTTCAAATATTACATTGTAAGCATAAAATAGAAATTCCTTTTGGACACATTATATTTATTAAATCAAGTATCTTATATCGCATTATTCTTAAATAAATATTTACAAGGTGAACTATATTAATCAGTAAATTGTAACTTTATTTTCATATATATGTCGCAAAGTAAAGTAACATGTTGAGCAACAACCAACATATGTTGAGATTATTGTATCACAATAAGCACCGTAAGTAATTACTTAGAGGGTATTTAACTAAGATTATAAGCTTTTCAAAATATTTTATATTTAGAGTTTATAAGATGTGGTAAAGTATTTGGCTAAGTTTTAATTAAGAGAATGAGATTATAAACTCAAAAAATAAGATATTGTTAGGGAACTCATAAATTCTCTTTAAAGAAAAGTAAAGAGCTGTTTATTTATTTTTTAAGCTCTACCAATACTTTTGTTTTCAACTAAATTAATTATAATATTATCATTATTAACATCTTAAAAGCTAACTAACACCCAACTCATTTTTCCAAACACTGTAATATCTTATTTTTAAGGCAAAATTGTATAAAATCCCTTTGTGTTATGTTTTAATCACAAAAAACCCCCTATGTTTCAAAAATAGGCATATTACCCCCTGTGTTTTATTTCTGTTTGCACACTTGCCCTACTTGATGGAAAAAATTAAAGGCGTTAAATTTTTCCTATTTTGACCGTTTTGTCCCTTTGACTTTCAAGATATGTTATAAATATCTTTATTCTCATTTTTTAGAGAGAGAGAGAAAGAGAGCCACAAAAAAATTAGGATTTTTGAATTATATAATATATAAATATATACACACAAATACCAATACACATAATACCATAGAGATACATACACATCCAAAAGTGTATATATATATATATATATATATATACACAAACAAATCTGCACACACACATATATATATACATACACAAACTCACACACACACACATATATTTATATATATACGTACACATAGAATACATACACAAACACACACACACACACACACACATAGATATATACATACATACATACATACACACACACGCACAGATCTGCACACACACACACACACACATATATATATATACATACACACACACACAGATCTGCACACACACAGATTTGCACAAATATATATATATATATACACATACACACACACACAGATTTGCACAAATATATATATATATATATATATATATAAATACACACAAACAGATCTGCACACACACACAGATTTGCACACACACACACACACATATATATATACACACACACACACACACACACACAATGTCTTTGGGCTAGCAGCGGGAAGGCGGTGGCGGCCTTGGGCGAGCGGCGGGCCAACGGTGGCGGCCTTGGGTGAGCGGCGGCGGCCTTGGGCAACGAGATTTGGGGTTGTGGTGATGGCAAGAAGAAGAAGATTTCAAGATTTGTGAGACATTAGGGCATAGATATTGAGTTGGGGAAGAAGAAGATGGAAAAAAAAGAAAAAAAAAAGGAAAAGGAAAAAATTATAAAAATGATTAATTGTTTAATTTTTTAAACAAGAAGATGAAAATTTTAATTTTGATATTTTTTTTTGGTACTTCTGCATAATTAAAATTTTTTAATATATATTTTTTATTATTTTGTTTGTATTTAAATATTTATTTGAAAATTTTAATTTTGATATTTATAGTACTCAATAGTAAAAAATATTAAAATAGTATTTTTAAATTTTTGTTATCATATTATAATAAAGAACATGTTTTGTATAAATTCTGGAGTTTATATTACTTTATTAATTTTAATAAATTAAAGGGGATTGTATGTGATTTTGTATAAAAAAATAATATTATTAAATTCACTAATGAAAGGGGTAAATGAGTCAATATACTTGAATTTTAAATTAAAAAGATGTCCAAAATCATTCATTTTTGCATAGTAGGCGCGTGTACCAACAACACCGTTCGTTTTGGACGGAATGGGGGTTTTTTGCTACAAAGATAATAACATAAGGTTGTTTTCGCCTATATTCTAATCACAGGGGGTTTTTAGCTAATTTTCCTAAACACAGGGGGTAGTGGCGGAATTTAACCTATTTTTAAAATAAGATTCAACATCTTATAAACTTTTAAAACATCTTATAAGACGTAAGCGCTTATAGAATGTTTCAAATAAGTTTAGTCAAACACCCTCTTAATTAGTCATCACCAATTATATTCTTTTTTTTAATCAAATAATCATGTTGTAATTAAATCGTCCACACAAGATTTTACGTAACTTAAAAAACGGCGATATTAGAAAATACCTAATGCTCCTTTTTCTATGCGTTTATAGCGCAAGGTAATCAATTGTCAAACCATTTTTATTAATCGTAACCATATTAGGTGGGAAAAGACATTTTGAATCTATAATAAAAGGAAAAGAAATAACGCGAGAAATGGAGATTATTATAAGCGACTTATTTGATTTAATTTTCTGATTTTCCGTATGACACCGCATGTTGATTAGAAATAATTTGATGGTTTAGCTAAGTGCATCGATCAAGAAATTACGAGTCATCAAAATTCATTAATGACGATTTAACTATTTTACATCATGATAACTTGTGCAGGCGGTGTTGTTCCGTGGCAGCGGACGCGCCTCTATTTTACTTTCCACACTGTGTGTTTGGAACTAATGAGTACATTCTAGACGTGATTAAGATCTTATCTAGGAAAATTAAAGAAATTATTATCAGTATTTCCGGTCATAATTAATTACGGGTCGATTTTGATCATCAACTAAACAAGCGCTAATAGATCAAGGGGTCAATTTAATTTTTCAATACTCATGGGTTAAATTGTAAGTTTACCTTAGTACATGAGGTGTAGCTATAATTCACCCTAATATTAATATGATAAAATTTATTTTGAACTAGAATTTCAAAAATATTAGCACTTGTTTAGTTGATGATCAAATGATTTATTTTCTTACAAGGTTGCATTTGGTAATAGTATATGATGTATGTGATCACGAACTATGAGACACATATGCCACAAATTTATTATTCAATGAATTACACAGTTAATCTATTTGGTGAAAAATACTATTTTGTGAGATATTTTTTACAAAATATTTGGTAGCGTTCTTTCTCATATGTGAATTTTGAGTAAATCACGAAAAAAACCCTTAAAATTAAGTCCCATCATACAAATTCAAGAGCAATATAATAAAGTACAACTTCAATCGACTCAATCCAAATTAATTGAATTGTACATCCCACCATCTGGTGGAATGAACTACCCTACAAATTGATAAATAAGAAATCCAACCTAAATTTTATAAATGTTTAAAAAATATTTTATCAAATATAATTATTGATGGAATTCTCCTAATCGCCACCATACGCAACCCAAAAATTTTGTCATTTCTCCATATGATATCCAATTGTCCAATGTATGTGTAAAATGATCTTATTTGAATTACATAATATAAGATTTTGTGATTTATCTTCTAAATATTGTACATCAATATATGATAATTTAATTAAATTTTGGTGGAATTTCACTGGGCACAACCAAACCCCGACATTAACTTACCGACAAGAATTCGTAATTATTTCCAATATTTACTACGGCTTAAGAAAGTGCAGAAAACTGATGTTTCGATCTCTTACCCATCTCATGCAAAACACCAAAAATATAAGAAAATAAAAATAAATACAACCACGTTGTTCCTGTTTCAGACAATAATAGGGCCTACTTGATTTAATTTCTAATCCTTTCATAGATAAAAAATCAGACAAACACTTCCTACCTTATTTCCAAATACTATTACATCAACATTTATCTTTCCCGACACTTAATCTTAGTCAAAAATTAACACGAGGGCTTACCAAATGTAAATTGTCATTTAACTATTTAATTCAAAAAATTAAACTGACACAATACCTTAGCTTTAAAAAATCTGTATATAAAGCCCTCATAATATCTTACCAAAAGCTAGCAATAACACCATAAATTGCACTGATACTCCCCACCACTGCCACTGCCCACTTTGCAAATTTGTTTTTAATTTTTTTTTTCGCAAACATTTATGAAGATGATAGTAATGGAAAAGAAATTGGCTGCTCTTCTCCAAGCTCTAGAGGCCAAGCCATTATTAATCCTCTTCATAATCCCTCTCCTCTTCTTGTTCGGTTTATCAAGATTCCGGCGCAAGCCCTATCCTCCTGGGCCCAAAGGATGGCCCGTGATAGGGAACATGGGCATGATGGACCAGTTAACCCACCGCGGCCTGGCCAGCCTCGCCAAGCAATACGGCGGCGTCTTCCACCTCCGCATGGGGCTCCTCCACATGGTCGCCGTGTCGAGCCCGGACGCGGCCCGCGAGGTCCTCCAGGTCCACGACAACATATTCTCCAACAGGCCCGCGAACATCGCCATAAGGTACTTGACTTACGATAGGGCTGACATGGCCTTCGCACACTACGGGCCCTTCTGGCGCCAGATGCGCAAGCTCTGTGTCATGAAGCTCTTCTCCCGCAAGCGGGCCGAGTCGTGGGACTCAGTCCGGGACGAGGTCGACGGCATGATCCGGGTCGTGGCGGCCAGCAGCGGAACCGCTGTGAACATTGGCGAGCTCGTGTTTGGGCTCACGAGTAACATCATATACCGGGCCGCTTTCGGGTCGAGCTCCCACGAGGGACAGGATGATTTTATCAAGATCCTACAGGAGTTTTCGAAGCTGTTTGGTGCGTTCAATATCGCGGATTTTATACCGTGGTTGGGTTGGGTCGACCCGCAGGGGCTTAATAACAGGCTGGCAAAGGCACGGGCTTCGCTTGACGGGTTCATTGATAGCATTATTGACGAGCACATGCAGAAGAAGAAGGTGGAAACGGGTTCGAGTACTGATCAGGGTGCGGATACGGATATGGTGGATGAATTGTTGGCTTTTTATAGTCATGAGGCTAAAGTTTCTGAGTCCGAGGATTTGCACAACTCCATCAAACTTACCAGGAATAACATTAAAGCCATTATTATGGTAAGACAATTTCAAACCAAGTTTTTGTCTTTTTCTTCATTTCGGAAAATTCTTAAACTAATATTCTATGGTCAAATCCAATCAATCATATCGTAAATAGTGGTTTGTATTTGTTAAGTGATTGGTGATCAATCACTAGAGTATAAAACGCGTGTCCGGTCTAAGCTTAAATTTTCCCGGTTGTCTTCTAGATTAGTGTTTAACTAATTAAGGAGCTATTTGGCAAAACTTATAAACTTTTTAAGGCTTATAAAATGTTATTGGGTAAAATTTTTAGGGAAAGAGCTCATAAAGTACTCCTAAAATGATATGTTTCATTAATACTTATTAAGTACTTTTTAATAAATTAAGAATATGCCAACTTATTTTTAAGATTTTAACAAAGTTTTTTTCAATTAAATTAATTATTAAATTGGCATTAATACAATTTAATAGTGTATTTTTAAATAAATTTAATATATTATTATAAGTTTTTAAAATATTTTATAAGATGTTTGAAATAGGTTGGGTTAAACACCCTCTTTGTGCATATGCATAAAAAAGAATTTTGCATAAAAATTAATCAAATAATAAAATTAAATATGAATAGTATTATGAAAGGTGGAGAGACTAGAAGGGAGATGAATGAAAATCTTTTGGTAATACATACATACACCACTCATATATACACATTGTTAAAATTCAAATCTTAACATTATACTCTTCACACCTTTCAATTGAAAATTAAAACTGAACTAAAATGTGGTGTGAATAAGAAAAAGAAGCAAAAATGAGATAACGACGGGAAACGTGTGTTGGAGGGATAGAAGATAGAAAATGCGAGAGATAAGAAAAAGCATAATGTCACTGTATTAGTGTGGCACACTGAAAATTACTGTATGCTACATCACTATTCATCGAGAAGCGTCGGTTCCACTAGATATGGCATTAACTGAAAAAGATCATGAGATTTTACAGCCACTTGCTATGACAACCACATATTTTTCTTGGTGTGTTTTGGGGATAGTTTGGACCATCTATATTTTCTTCTTTATTCATTAATACGTATTGGTGAGTTGTTGAGACGATGAAAGAGAATAATTAATAATATGAAAAAAATTTAAAGATTCTATTTTTCTTATTTTAGCCGTTCATCAATATATTATTGATGAGTGAAAGAAAAAATGTAGTACGATTATATAGTAGAGGATTCAAACTAAATTTGGGGGAGGAATTAGAAACGTGAATTCCCGGTGAGACTGTATAGGAGATTAAATTTTAATATTTATATAACCCATACAAATTTATAATGAGAGTAAATTTTTCAAAAAAATGAAACAATTC
>CM047877.1:19443789-19785995 GCA_026212405.1 Petrea volubilis
TTTGGATAACTTGAACTTGATTTTAAATCCAAAATACCCGTCCCAAAATATTCAAATGGGTTCGGATTGGGATCCAATTTACCTTATTTGAATGCCCACAGGATCTATAAACCAATTCAGGAAAATTTTTTATTCAAACCTAATTTGATTGAACACACAATTCATAGGACATATCTATTATAACTAAATTATGCCAGAAGTTAATATGGCCTCATTAAGTTACCATCTCTAGCTATTTTTGCATTGTCCAAAAAAAAAACCTGAAATAAAATCCTTAAAAATTTAAAAATTCGTATGCATGGGCTTCTTCACATGATGGAGCATTGTGGGTTTGGATCTTCCCAACGAGTAATTGGAACAACCGGAATTCTCTCACATATTGGGCAAGTGAAGGGTACTGTATGAATTTGGGCCTGGGCCTGAGCTTGAGCTTGGGCCTTCTTTTCTGGCTTCTTTTCTTCGGGCTTCTTCTCATTGGGCTTTTTCTTCTCGTCCTGCGCCGCAGGAGCTGGAGGAGGCCCAATACTGACCACTTCAGCATATTTTCCAGCTTTCCTAGTTTTCACTATAATTTCGTATGGATCTGCATCACCTGTCACACTCAGGGTCCCCTTGGCTCCATCCACTTCCACTTTATCAACTCCTATAACACAAAGTACTCAAAAAAACAAAAAAAAAAAAAAGAAAAGAAAAAAAGAATGGATTTTTTTGATTTGATTATATCTGTTTTAAGTGATGATTTTATTGAAAAATATCAGAAGCTACTAAGTCAGATAAGAAGTCATGGTAACTATGTAGCCCTTCTACATCAACTTGATCGATATGTGCAAATTAAATATAAAAACTTAAAAGAAAATACAAGAAAGTGTCATTTTTACTAAGGAAAAATTTGTCACTAATAGAAGGTATTTGTGATTAATTTATAATGGAATTCAATGAAAACAAAACCAAAAAAATAATTAGTGACAAGCCATCTCTAATGGATTTGTGATACACTAAACTATATTCTTTGACGGATTTTACTAAATTTGTAATGAATTACTTTGTGAGTGAAGGATATGCAATCTTACAGTGAAGATTGTTGGGGGGAAAAAAATGCCCTTTTGCACAAATAACGAGTTTATATCGATCACCTGAGAGTTTTGAATGAAGCAAGCAAGTGTTTTAATTTGAAGTAATGTTAATGTAAGTACCTTTTAATCCTGATACAGCTTTGAGCAGCTTCTTCTTGCATTTCTCGCATGATATGTCAACTTTTAAAACAGTCTTTTTTACCATAGCAAAAGCTCTCTCTTATTCGACCACCCTCTTCAGATTCATGATAATGAAGTCCTTGCTTGTTTAATCAAAGTACTTGCCGACTTCATGCTTCTCGGGGTTTTCACCCCCTTTTTTAAATGCTTCATATAATCTTCTTGTTGGGTTTCGTCAGGACAATTAGTTTCGATTATTTTAATCTGATGCGACTTTGGATTTCCAGCCTCAGATTTTTGTCCACATTTTCTGTCTTGAATCAATTTTTTTTTTTTCTTTTTGTACGTGATCATAATTTAGGAGCATATATGGCAGCATATGGAGAGAAATTAGCAACCCCACATGGCCAGATCAAAATGTAATTAAGACCATAAATAATAAAAAAAATATATTTATAGTTGAAAGTAATAAATTCATAAATATTAAGTTTTGAAAAAGATTATGTCTAATAATTTACATTTCATGTCAATTGAAATTTTCATTCCATTAATTCATTGCCGACTTATGTTGCAATCCCTTCTCTCCGATCCTATTCAATTCTGCTTTTATTCTTTCTAGATTCTGGTTATCAAGTAGAGCATATTAAGTTTAATAGCGAGAAGCATCATTAGTCCTTTACTTACTTTAATTTTGGCAAAAGGAATTAGATCTGTTTAGTTTTTTAACAAAGGTTGATAGAAAAAAATGAAAAAAAAAAAGGTACACGAATAATCATGTTTTCTTTCCTATTTATGCTTTTTAATCGTATAATTTATTTATTTCAACCTTTTTTTTACTTATCATCAATGTAATATACCCTAACCAAAAAAAAAAAAAAATATCAATGTAATATATGCCGTAAAAATAGTTAAAAAAAAGAACATTAATTTGAAAAAATTACTAAAGTTTTATACTATGTATTACAAAATAGAAATACATGTATAGATTGTAACAATGTCGACGCTACCTAGAATTTATACAAACTGCCTTACTACACTTTATGTTCGAAGTCCAGTAATCAACTTTCATTTTCAAATGTGATAAATATGAATTAATATCTAGGAATATTTACAAACACCGTCCTCTAAATTTGGGATATTTGAGTTTTTGTCTTTTATATTTGAATTTTTCAATTTTTCAATTTTATTTTTTCAAATTTTTAATTTTAATCTTTTATCTTTTCAAATTTTCAATTTTTTTGAACTACTTTGACAATTGGATCTGACGTGACATGAAAAATTGGGAATTTTCTAATTTTTCCGCCATATATGCTAATGTGGTGCTGATATTGGCTACGAAGTGTGAATTTGAATCTTACATGGTTGGCATTTCTTGGAAGAAAAAAAAAAGAATTAAACAAAAAGCCACATTGATATAGCCTAGTCTCTCTTTGAAAGTCATGTCATCAACAGACATGATGAATTATGAGAAGTATGGAGAAAGAATGCCCTCGATAAAGTAAGTTGTCTTCAAATAAGGTTTAAGCTATGGTCTTCACTTGACCAAGCCTTGGTGCTACACAAGAGAGCATGAGGACCAATATCCTCAATAGCTAACGCTACCCTCGAAAGAGATCTAAGCTTGTAACAGAAGTCTTTTTGAGTGAGAAAAAGCTCACGAGAGGGAGTTTATGCCCAAGTCTCTCACATGAGGGCGAATACCCTTGATTGATTACACTGTCCTCGAATGAGGTTTATGTTAATGAAAGGAGGTCCCTAGAGTGGGAATGACCCGCTTTGGGCCTATCTTGACAAAAGATAAACGAAAATGTCCTTGATAGAAGGCCCAATAAAATTCTAGAGGGATCCCGCTAATTGGGCTAGACCCCAAGCATGATGGTTCACGTCGAAGCAAATAGTACAACAGGAGCCTTAACGAGGGAAGGTATCTCGATCGAGGACATAGATCACATGATCCTTAAGAGAGTGGTTGTTGGTGCTACAACTAAGATCCCCAACAACCTAGTCGGACGTGGACAGTTGTTGTCACTAAACACACACTGACAGGATATGCAGTCCCCCTCACTCCCAGGTGCCTTAAATATTTCCTCATAAGTGCAATTCTCAACAATAAATACCCGAGATATATATTAAATGTAAGGATTAATCCTCATTAATGAAGTACCATCATGAAAGGTACCAAATAGGACAAAAGACATGTTCACTTGTACTATATATGTGAATCAAAGTGACAAACTCTCATCAACCACGTCACATCAAGACTATTCTCATATAAAAAGGCCTCCCAAGGTCAAGAAAAGTAAGAACTATGTTACTATTCTTAACAACTAAGAAAGTTATATTGTTCATCTTCTTTCTTCTTTCTTTCTTTTTTTTTTATATTTTTAGCAAAAAACCTAATGTAAACCTATACCAGGACAAAATTGACTAGTTTTACGTTTATTCCTCCCTTTTGACAAGTTGGCCGCCAACGCACATCATAAGAGCCACGAAACATTGTCATGTGGTCATACCAAAAAAGACTCGCATCACACTTCACATTTGTTATTTATATATTTTACTATATATATATTTACTTAATTTATATAAATATGGTAAATTTAGAATTTATTATTTTTTACATAAAAATATTATATAAATTTAATTAACATAAATAAATACAAAATTTAATGAAGTTGTATATTTTTTGATAAATATGAAATTACATATTAAATAATGTAAAAAATTTTAAAAATCCTACCATCTTCTAAAAAATCTAATATATATGTTAATAAATTAATTAATTTTTTTGATCAAAAATAAATTAATTAATTAAAAAAACTCGTCATCTTCTTCACTAAACCATCCCACCCCACCCCAATCTCCCCCACCCCCCGGCATTCTTTTCCATCCCTACCCCGCCACCCCTCTTCTCCAAATTTTCTTCAACCCATCCCCACCCCTTTCTCTCTCTAAATCCCTTCTCTCTCTGTCTCTCCCTCTCCCTCTCCCTCCCTCCATATATATATGTATATGTGTGTGTATGTATGTGTTTGCGAATATATATTTGTGTGTATATGTATGTGTTTGTGAATACATATATATATATATATATGTTAATTAAAATCCCTAATATCTAATATTAGAGGTAACATGTTTCATATCTGTACAAAATGAAAGCTTAATTCAAGACCGTTTGTCGAACACAATCAATGAATAACTAATTAAAATTGCACGAACTTAATTAATAGAACTTTTTATGGAAGTTATATACGCTTAACCACGAATACTTTTAGTGCTTTTATTATTTTTTAAATAAATAGTGAACCTTCTTCCAATTACAAGGGATGAGCAAAAAAGTAAAATAAAATAAAATAAAATAGACAATAGAAAAGAAAGGGACAAGTCAATATTAATATCACAAGCATACATCAATGTATAGCCATACTGGTTGTAGGCCAGTAGGTCACTGTAAGCTGGTACGTCCAGATTGAGCGGATTTTTTAAGTTTTGATTGGGCCCATGTTAGGACGAAATACTCGAAACTTTTAACTTGGACCATATTCAAGGGCGTCATAAATTATAGAGCGATTGTTTCATTTTCCTTTTTTTTTTATTTTTTATTTTATAATCAAATGGTTCTTATGAGTCTCTTAACAGATTGAAAAGGTGGTAGCTTATATTCGAAATCTTAAAATTTAGCATACTCATTAAATTGGACCATATACAGTACAACAAAAAAGATAATTGAATATAACTAATATATGAAGTGCCAACACAAAATTGCTATCAATTGTATGTGTCAAGTGACAAAAATTTTATATCGGCAGAAATATAATTATACTATTAACAATGACAAACATTCTATTTAGTCGATATAACTAGCAAAGTAATACCTCTATAGTGATAGTTTAATGATATATATATATATATAGAGAGAGAGAGAGAGAGGCTTGTTATCAACTATAATGAGACTTTGTCTCCTCATTGGCCTCTCTTCTCATTCAAATTTGTGAAAATCCCATTATAAGAATATCGATGATGATGATGATGATGATACAAAGATTTAGATGTTACAAGTTAACATAAAAATTGATTTATTTTTTTCTTGTACTATGATTGCTCATAGACTATGTAGCGTGATAAGTTTGAAATGTTTATATTTTATGTGCATATTGTTTTGTGTGCATTTCATTGATTTTATTAAATTTTTAAAGTTCTAAAATTGTAATTTGTGTTTTAGTAAATAAAATCTTAATTCGACCAATTAAAAGTGTTTTTGAACCCTTTAAGCATGATTTTTTTCAAGATCTTGATGCTCATATCCACCCACAAAAGTTTCTTGATGTTGTACCAGAAATTGTGATTGAAATTGAGCTGAAAATGCGGGAGAGCGCGTCGAGACCAACGAAGCCGTCTTGATACGAGCCAAGCCATCTTGACGCTTCTAAAAGGTGCTAATTTCGTGCAGGATGGGATGGCCACAGCCGATCCCGTGTGCTTGAAGCTGTTTTGGTGGGCTTGCACATACAATAAAATTCCGTTTGTGTTAGGATTTTCATTACAATCACTCCACCACTATTTAAGGACATATTGTGTACGATTTTAAGGGACTTTTGGCTGAGTTTTGAAGTGGAGTTCAAGGACAAAAGCTCAACATGAGTAACAATTCAAGGGCCAAGTTCTTCCATCCCTCAAGATTTTCACCTCAAGCCTAGTTCGCTTTATGATTTCTTTTAATTTTATGATGTTTTTGTGTTATTTTACATTTATTATGCGTAGCTAAATCAAGTATAAGACTCTAGGCTAGACATCGATGAAATCCCTTGTAGGTTTTATTGCACCCATTTTGATTTTAACTTACAAACTTCATATCTATAATTCAAGTTTTTTTTACTTGTGAACTTCTGACCAAATTTTATAAGCTTTGAGATTTTGTATTCGACTGCGAAAGGGTGTGTATAAAATAAGGAACACGTAGGATAGAAATAATCATGCTCTTATGCGATTAGTTAGGTTAATTAGCAAACACTTTTTAACTAACATAACTCTTGCATGCAATGGGTTCAGGGATCCGTATATGATCATAAAAGTAGACACATAGCATATTTTAATACGTTTGTTTTACTTTTAAAAAAAGATTATAAATATTTTCGTGAGTTGGATCATGGAAATAAGTATTGTTAATATCAAAAAGGGGGTCAAATAATTACGAGGGGGGATTCGATTTGTTTTTTTTTTCCACTTGTACTTTAATTGCTTTCTTTTATCTTGCAAACTTCATATCCAAATTTTGAAATTTAAACAATAAAAAACTTATAAATTTAGTATTTAGTAATCTATTTCTGATGAGAATAATACTTAATTTTTTATTTTTTTATTTGAACGACCCATGCACTTGCAAAAATTCGCAAGACAGTGTTGTCCATGAAACATACGTATGATAAGGAGATGTCACCTTATAGCAACGAGCTGACGTTGGCTTGGGTGATGTATATATGTTACAACAAATATTAAAATATTAGCAAATAAATTAATTAGATAAGACCATGCATTATTATACTAATAAAGAAGACGCCTTACATTGGCATAAACATTGATCATGGTTAATTCTATTTTTAATTTCTAACCTTTGACCCTTCATCAATTTTAGTCTTTTATATTTTGGTATTTCTAATTTTGGCCCATAACGTTACCATATATTACCCAATTAGTCATTCACTTAGTTTTTCCGTTAGGAATCCTAATTTTATTTACAATTTGCTCTCCTTAAAAATAAAAAAATATTAAAAAAGTCCCCAAAATAAAAAAAAAAAGCTAAAAACCCCCCCTTTTGAAATATTATTCATTACAAAATAATTTTTGTAAGTGATGAAAATTAAACTCGGGTTGATTAGAAGAAAAATTTATCCATATATTGAAAAAAATTAATTATTGTTACAAAAATTAATTTTGTCCCTTTATATTATAAAATAATTTATTTTATTATTTTATCGATATATTAAAAAATTAAACTTAAATAATATCAAAGAGTATACTATTATGTATAGCACACCTTGGAACATAAATTGAGTGTGATTGAATGGTTGACCATCACTTACAAAATTTATTTTGTTGTAAGTAATATTTCAAAAGGGGTTTTTTTAGCTTTTTTTTTTATTTGGGGGTTTTTTTTAGCATTTTTCTATTTTTAAGAGGACAAATTGTAAATAAAATTAAGATTTTTAACGGAAAAACTAATTGAAAGACCAAATTAGATAACAGATTGTAATATAAGAGATCAAAATTAAAAAGGTCAAAACATAAAGATTCAAAATTAACGAACAATCAAAGATAAAGGATTAAAAATAAAATTAACCCATATTGATCACATGTGATCGCCACACATTTCGGAATCTTAAAAACAAAACATAATTGACCACACATTTATTTAAAACTAAATTATGACGAATGGCTAGCAGGCGCGGATAAAATTGATGGTTAACGCACGAGCGTAGCTCTATCGGCCGACATGGTAGGCTCACGTCACACATGAGTACACCACTCATAGTACTAACTACTACGTGTTCCACGTTTAAGGGAATCAAATCATGTGTGCACTCCGAGGTCGACTGCCAATCGTGTTTCATGTTCGCAAATATATCAATATTACTATTTGTTAGTATGATTTGAGTTTTGTGGACACAAATTATAACTCGGTCCGAAAAGAACTTCTAATGAAAGCCTGTGTTAGGTAGTGAAGTTGGGGGCGTGGGGAGGGGGACCGCGTATGAACCTTTATTTTCAACTCATGTTTTCAATTCATTTTCAAAATTATACATTGGAAAGATTTATGAATTTCGAATTTGATTGGAAGTTGAATTGTGCAAATACATTTTTATTATGATAGATTTTTCTCATTGGTGGATATAGATTACTATAGCTAAACCACGTTTAATTATGTCAAATTCCTTTTCTTTCTCTTTTATATTTGATTTTGTGTGTGGTTGTTGCGCTGAAATCTCAACACAGTTTATCTTGTATGAGATTTGATAATCTGACAATTATTTTATCAGACAGGGAAATTCTAGCTTGAATCATATTCGATCACATCGAAATTAATTATGGGATGAGTGTATTTTACTTCTCATGAGATTGGTGTATATTTAGGGAAAAGTGATATCAATGACAAATATAATCACTACAAGAAAAATAGCGTGTTGTTATGAACTTTTTTGCTACACCTTTTAAAACGCAGTAAAAGATAGTAATTTACTATAAAACTTAGACCGTAACAAATAATCAGGTAATAAGACCATTATTTACTAGGAGATTTGGATTGTAGCAAATGATCAAGTAACAAGACGGTTATTTACTACAAAATTAAGGTCGTACCAAATGAACGGAGAAAAATCAATCATTTGCTACGGAATTCAGATCGTAGCAAGTAAAAATGTAATAAGATAATTATTTAACATGACATTTCAATTATAACAAATAAAAAAAAAAGAAAACTTATATAACTTATCAATTTTAGCACAATTTTAAAACAAAGTCCTAACAACTTTGCCATAAAAATTATTTTAATTACCTTTAGTTAATTTACTATGAGAAATGTCACCCCATTCTAAAATATCTAAATTTCATATTAGGGCACATATGGAAAAAGACATTTATTTTTTAAATTTATCATTGAATTGAGGTAATTATATAAATACTATATATTCTCAATCTATTTCAATAATTAATATTTTTGAATAATATAATACATTTAAATTATAAAGATATATCATTAAAATTTTAAAGTCGTTTACATGTAACAGTATCCAAAAAATTTATTATTCAAATCTTGTTTACTTTGATACTTTTACTGTTAGCTACAATTGTTTATTCAAGCAATTATTTTAATAGTAATGATGAAATTTATGAGGGGTTTAAATTTTGAATTTCAACAAGGACCCCAAGTGAATAATTTTTAATTTTTTGGCAAAAATTCTGACAAAGAATTCTGTCAAAAATTAAAACATATATTTTTTTGCATTTTCGACAGAATTTTACAGAGAAAACCCAACAAAAATTACTTATTTTCCATGAAAATTTTGCCGAAAACTAGAAAAATATATATATTTTTAAATTTTCAACAAAAATTTCGCCAAAATATAAAATATAGAAAACACATTTTAAAAAACTATCTATTAACTAAATCGATGAAATTTTGGTAGATATTACCTAAAAATTTGGTAAAAAAATTAAAATTAACATAACTTGTTAATGTGCCATTACTATAAAATATATATAGTGAAAGATGACAATCACTAAAATAAATTTGGTTATAATCATAGTGTATAATCATATATATATAGTAGTCAACATATATAATAATTAATTACTAATTTATAATAATAAAACTATTCAATTAGATTTGCGAAAAACATCCAATTGGCATATTGGAACTGGGGGAAGCATTTTTGGTAAAACATATTTAATTCATTGATTATGCTTAATTAAAATAAACAATTTAATAATTTAAACTTACATTTAATGAAACTAAGGATAAGTAATAAATTAATAAAATTAAATTAATAAATTGACAAATTTCTGAAACATATGATAAGTAAAAATATATATATATATATGTAAATAAAGAATTAAAATGGTCTAACGATAAGACTCCTCTTTGTGTATATTAGAGGGTGTGGGTTCGAATCCCAACTTATGCAGAATCCAAGTGCTTGTTGTTCCGCCATGGTGTAGAATCCAGGTTTGACAGTTCGATTCTAGTTGGGTGCTGCGAGTAATATAAAATTAAGAAAAAAAATAAAAATCTAGTTATTTTGACATAATTTAATTTAATTTAAATAATAAAAATAATAATTTTGTAGCAACAAGGTGGTCTATTGTGATTTTATTGGCTACGAAAATCATATCGTAACAAAACATGATAAGTTCGTAGTTAAAACTATTTACTACGGCCTTTAACTGTATCAAAAGTATTTGTTACGGCCGTATTAACTACGGTAGTAAATACTTAGCCAATTCGTAGCAAAAAGTTTTTTGCTACGAATTTTGGCCTTTTGCTACAATTTTCTTACCGTAGGAAAAAATCATTTTTCTTGTAGTGAATTACACTTGCTTAAAAATTTATTGGGTGTGATAAAAGCGGGTCAAATAAGAATTTTCCTTATCGGACATCAATGGAGGACTTGTTTGGTCACCGACTCACCGCACTTTAGTTTTAATTTCTAGTTATTTTTTAAAATATTATTTTGAGCAGATATGTCTCAAAATCTTAATTTTTTTTGGTCTTCCATTTCAACTATTGACAATTAATTCGAACTGTGTTAAAACTTGGAATGAAGTCGAACTGTTGAAGTATAAATTTAACTGCAATCTGATACCATAGTTTTGGGTTAAGTTGCAAGAAGTGTGACGAATTATTTGCATAACATAATAGATTGCGAACAAAATTATAATTTTGATAATGGAAAAGAAAGACATTTTGTTTCTTTTTTCTATCTCTAACTAATTATTCTGATTTTTTCTTATATAAGAACAATTTTCATTCCCCATAAATATAATGTTTCTCTCCACAAAATAATTCCCAATTTGTATATTTATATTGTGATTTTGTGACCATAATACTATTAAAAAATGACATAATTTGATACATATAATATGGTAGCGTCACATTTGTGTACCCATTGTGACACGTTATAAAATGTGTCTGAATAAACTATTCTAAATTTGAACTAGTACTTATTTTGACACTATAAGGTGTCAAAATAGTATATCTCTATACTTGAATACATGTTATTTTAGCTTGTGTCACTGAAAACAAAATAGTAAGTTTGGTTTGGTAGCGCTAGTTAAAGTGACATGTATTTGAGTGTTGTAATAGTTTATTTTGACACTTTGTAGTGTTACAAAAGATACATTTGAATTTTTTTTGTATAATTTATTGAGGCACATTTTTAGAAAGTATCACGATAGATACACAATTAAGACACTTTTTAAAAATGTCACATTATATTTGTCAAATTAAATGAGATCATTTTTTAGTAATATAATATATGTGTAATCGAGTGATAATGAACACCTCAAATGAGGTCCTCATAGATGTAATATAATCACAAGCACTAAATTGTCGTTGGAAATTTTTTTTATGCAATTGATTTGAACCTTATATGTGTGTGTATATATATCAAACGATTTGAATTTTTTCACATATCTTCAGTTTATTTAAAAAGAAACAAATATACAACATATGACATAATTGGACCACTAAGTGGATGAATGAACCCACGAGCTCCTCTAAAAAGTTTCATTGTCATCTAAACTAAATTGCAGTGATTATGTAATTTATGCTAAATTCTAGCATGACTTTATTAATCACTCAAAACCTCCTTCGGCGGTCGGCACTGCCAAGAAAAAAGTTGTTATGTCCATGTTTTTCTTATTGCCTTGTCTTTAATAATCTTGCAAACCATTCTTGGCAATATTTAATTAAATTATAGTTGACTAAGAGGGTGTTTGGCTAAGCTTATAAGCTCTTCCAAACATCTTATAAGATGTTTGAGAGCTTATAAGATGGTGCAAAGTGTTTGGCAAAAATTTTAGAGGTGGAGCTTATAAGCTCCTCAAATAAGATGTTTAAGAGCTTATAAGCTCTTTTTAAAAAAGTAAGGAGGTAGCAACTTATTTTTTAAGATCTACCAAACTCTTTTATTTTTAACCAAATTAATTACAATATTGCCATTACTAACATCTTATAAGCTATACCCTTTCTTATTTATCCAAACACTTTAATAACTTATTTTTAAATAAGATCCAATATCTTATAAGCTCCTAAAATATCTTATAAGATGTAGGAGCTTATAAGATGTTTTAAATAAGCTTAGCCAAACACCCTCTAAGACAAAATTGACAAACATTGTAAAATCTCATTAATGTTTAATTGGCCGTTAGCTAGTTCAACGAGATAAGAAAGTTCCATGCATAGCCAGTGAAATCAATTAAATACTTAGTATTAATGTAAGTATTGACTAATATATCATGAAAGCTTAGTGTAATTATGTTGAGTGAATGTCGGTGTGTTAATGAGTTTACTCATGTGTTAATTATTTTTTTTAAATACTGAATTTTAAGTATTTATGTGTCAATTGTTATCTTAATACTGAAACCATAATCGAAAGTAATAAATTACTATTACTCCTTCAGTCCCAAATTTTGTTATATATATATATATATATATATATATATATATATGTTCCATAATATTCGTCATATTAAGGAAAGAGACTTCGTTTTTTCTTCAGAAATTTGTTATGCAGTCATGAAAACAATTGAAATTAATGCATGAGTACATCAAAAATGTTTTAGTACTGAAATATTTAAATATTATTTGGCATGATCGTCAGTGACATTGGAGATGATAAATTGGTAATGATGCGTCATATGATCGAAAACGTATATTGATCGATATGGTTGTCCATGTATCAAAGAACGGGGAGATCTTTTTATCAAATAAAATGCTATCTAATGCTTGTAGGCAATATAAATTAAATTAATTGAAAAACTATCACCCTCAAAAGTTGTGGTACATTTTATCTATTTTTGTTGAAATAATTCACTAAAAAACTACTATAAGAAAATGAGTAAATTAGTGACAATGTAACAAGTGCTAATTGAATTTTTTTTTTAACATTTTAATGACAATCATTAACAATTAGTGATACATCTATATGTGGTAACAACTTCGTGGCAAACAGAATTGCCATTAAGATTTTATGATAAGATTTCATTGTCACAAAGTTGCCACCATATGTGTGCCACTAATTATTAATTTTGTACTATGTTGTCACCTTTTTTACACTATGCTCACTACAAGAAAAAGTAATATTGTTGACAAGATTTAAAAGTGACAATAAAAAAATTGTCATCAATAATTGTATTAAGTGACAATACTTTCTTTTTTGTCATTAAATAAGGTTTTTTGATGACCAAAATTTTTATGTTGTTATAAGATCACTCAATAGTGACAAGAGTTAATATTTTAGTTATCACCATTGTCACAACTTACAATAGGTGTGTTACTAATTGTCAATTTTGCATTATATTATCACTATTGACATTGTGCAAACTACATTTTATAACAACATAAATTTGTTGTTACTAAATATATATAATTAATAGCAACTTTTAATTTTTATTATCACATATTATATTGTCACAAATTTATCCATTTTCTTATAGTGAGACCATATTGCTTTTGTGTATACATCTACTTGAGGACATGCGATATTCATTTCTCTAAAGCCGAAAAATGATATATATTGATGCGGATCGATTTTGGGAGCTGGTTGACCTCGATCAAAAACTCTGGTCGAGTGTGTGAATGAAGGTATTTGATCGGGAAGTTGATCTGCAACAAGGAAAAGGCAACGTGAGCTAGGCGAGATGGGCCTCGGCTAAAACCCTCCGATGCTTAAGCCAGCGGATCGATTTTGTCTAAATTTGAGTAGAGTAAGGGTATTGAGAGTAATTAATGATATTCATCTGACCATAAATGCAAGGATTTTTATAGTGTGTCCCGGTAGGTCACTTCCTATAAGACCCTTAAGGCTTATTAAGTCATCATATGATGAGGTGGAGTGACCCATAAGCCTAAGGATAGGGCCCTAGGACATTAGTTAGCTTTTAATTAATGAGGTATGGGGTTAGGTGGTGATCCCGTACCTTGAGCTGACAGAGAATTTAATGCCAACAGAGACTGAATGGCACGGTATGGTCTCGATCGATAAAGAACTCGACCGGGGTGATCAACGGGTTTGGTTGGAGGACCCACCGTCCCAGTCGAATTAAGGTCCCGAACTCGACCGGGGTGATCGACGGGTTTGGTTGGAGGACCCACCGACCCCGTCGAATAAGGTCCCGATCAATAAAGAACTCGACCGGAGTGATCGATGGATTTGGTTGCAGGACCCACCGACCCGGTTGAATTAAGGTCCTGATCGATAAAGAACTCGACCGGAGTGATCGTAGGGTTTGGTTCGAGGACCCACCGACCCGGTCAAATGAACTCTCAACCTGTTCGGAGGATCTCGATCAAACCGTTTCAAGTGGTCGATCAAACCCGATCGAAAGCCTGGACCTGTGAGTTTGAACATTTGAGGCGGAAGACATGTGGCACGAGCGAGCCGGGAGAATTCCAATCGAAAATATGCCACGTCATATATTAACATTTTAGTGTTCATGTTTATTTAAATATATCGTAGTCCAATTTTACATATATATATATATATAAATTTTAGTTAATGAAAATGTAATTGCTCTTTTTTATTCAAAATATTAAAACTTCATACATTTAGAAAAGATAACCAATAGATTCATTAAGTTAAATAATTAATTAGAATAAAATTTTCGTGTTTAATGAATTTAAATATTATAGTACTAGGTTCGATCCATTAACTTTTAATTGAATTAACTTAAATAATTGTTAATTACTTTGAAAAAATAAAATTTGAGAAAGGAATTTTATAGTTAAAAACAAATTTGAAGTTCAAGTTCAAGTCACTACAAGATCATAATAGTACCCCATTCTCCAGCGAGATCCATCTAAGGCTAATTAAAAACTATGACAATTTTATTTGTCACAAACCATTAGCAAATGTTTTGTAATTAATTGTTCAGTTTAGTTTTATTTTAAAGAATTTCACCACAAGTTCGTCTTAAATGTTTTAAATTTGTTATGAAATCTAGCAGCCACATACTTTTTATTAGTGAAACGGATGTTTTCATATTGTGGATTTGAAATACTAAAATTGCACTTAAAATTATAAAATAGGCATGGCATGGAGAGGTAATTTTTCTAAATAAATTGAAGGTCAATATTAAGTTTGATAGTTTAGAAAATCAAACGAGACGTGCTACACAATTTGGGGCTAATTACGATAGTCCGGATTCTCTGCTTCAAAACGTATGGGATCGGGACTTATTATCTGACATTTCTTTTTTTGATTGCTAAATTATTGGGTTAGACGTACTAAGATGGGCTGGGCGGCAAATGTAAATTAGATGAGGACAATAATTTTTTGTTCTGTCGTTCGTTTTTCTTTTTTTTTTTTTCCTTAACTTTCTCGTGGAGTCGGGATGATGACGTACTAGGCAAGTGTTTCAAACTTTCAACTACTTTGCTTTTAACCCATAGCGATGATTGAAAATTTTTCGGATAATTAATGAGAAAGATTCCTAGATGAATACACGTCTTTGCATGGATAGAAAATTCTATAAATAGCCTTATTCGCCTTGCACCTCTCCACACAACTCAAGACGAGAGAAAGCTAGAGATACAGAGATCTGGATATACATATACAGAGAGAGAGAGAGAGAGAGAGAGAGAGAGAGGGCAATGGAAGTAGTGCAAGTACTTCGCATGAATGGTGGTTTGGGAGATGCTAGTTATGCTGGCAACTCTCTAGTTCAGGTACAATAATCTGCCTCCAATTTTACGCGTGTTATGTGTAATGCTGGTCTCTCTTCATGCTACCCACTTGGGTAAGGGAAATTCTAGCCTAAACTTGGTTCGTCAAACTAGTGCCATAAATTTAACTATAATGATGTCCTTAGATTTGAGTATAATGACATCAAAGAGTGTTAAAAATAAAATTGTGACATCATCATATTTAATTTAATGACTAAAAAACACTACTAAAATATTATACAAGTAGGTAGTATCTCATGAGCCGTAAAACATATTTGTGTAACCTAAAAAAATCATTTAGAATCTTCAATGCATACTTAATCATTTACAATTTTGGGTGCAGCGAGAGGTGATATCCATGACAAAGCCTGTAACCGAAGAAGCCATAACTCAAGTGTATATGAGCATGGCCCCCGTATCCAGAAGCTTCTGCATAGCAGAGCTGGGTTGCTCCTCTGGACCAAACACTTTGTTCGTAGCGGCAGAGCTTGTCAAAATTGTCCACAGATTAAGCCGCAAACACGGCCATAAGTTGCCCGAATTTCAGATAAACTTGAATGATCTCCCTGGAAATGATTTTAACTCCATTTTCAAGTCCTTATTGCCCCAATTCAAGGATCAGTTGTCACAGGAAACCGGACCCGGATTTGGATCCTGTTTTGTATCCGGAGTTCCTGGTTCGTTTTATGGGAGGCTTTTTGCTGCAAAAAGCCTCCACTTTGTTCATTCTTCTTACAGTCTCATGTGGCTCTCCAAGGTAATTAACAATCTAAACATGCAAAATTCATCTTTTTATATGAAATATTTACTCCGTTTGTTCCCTCAAATAGGGACGGAGTTCAGCAGGAAGGATTGGTGGGGTTGGGACAGCCCTTGGCCCCTAGATCCATATAGAATTGTATATTTTTATTTTATAAAAGTCTATTTTTGTTTATCCAAATAAAAATTTCTTAATTCGCATCTAATCATTATATTATATATCAGGTCCCTGATGGGTTAGAAAATAACAAAGCGAATATATACATGGCAAATACAAGCCCTACGAGCGTGATCAATGCATACTATGAACAATTTCAAAGAGATTTTTCGACTTTTCTGAGATGTCGATGGGAGGAAGTGGTGGGAGGTGGGAGAATGGTGTTGACTATTTTGGGAAGAAAAAGTGAGAATGCCTCTAGCAAGGAGTGTTGTTACATTTGGGAGCTCTTGGCCCTCTCACTAAAGGAAATGGTAGATGAGGTATATATCTATTTTCTTTAACTTGTCTCCAACGTGAACATCTCATTCCTAGTATATTTAGTTGAATTAAAAGAATTTATTATTAAGATAAACAATTAGGTAAGACCATATTTATATTGCAACTGTGCTTGTATGGATTGTTATGAATGATTGATTCCGAACCATCAATCAATCACTTTATAAATCATGTCTTAAATACTATTTTATAACGCGTGCAGGGACATATAGAAGAAGAGAAGCTACACTCGTTCAACATCCCTCAATACACGCCATCACCGGCCGAAGTGAAGGCGGAGGTCGAAAAGGAAGGTTCGTTCAGCATCAACCACCTCGACGTCTCGGAGATAACATGGGCCGCCTGCGGCAACACCTTCTATTCTTCCGCCGACAACAGCTACAACGTCGCCAAATGCATGAGGTCCGTGGCGGAACCGTTGTTGGTGGAACACTTTGGCCAACTTGTGATCGATCCATTGTTCGAAAAGTATAGAAAAATCCTCTCCGATCGCATGTCCAAAGAAGACACCAAATTTATCAATGTCACTGTTTCCTTGACAAGGAGATCAGAGTGAGACGGAGCCAGTGGCACAAATAATGTATTTTGGGTGCAAATTTCGTTGTCTTTTCTTGCTTATTAGTTTATGTTTGGTGTGTGTTGTAATAAATTAGCCAATTAAGATTCATGCCCAAAAAAAAAAAAAAAATCAAATAGGATTATGGTGTCTGGTCCTTGTCCAATTGAATATGTAATGCCTCATCAATTCATCTTTTCATGGCCAATTTCTTTTTTTTTTTTTTCACAATTCATGTTTTCTTGGCTAATTTAAATATTGATTTGACCAAAAATAAATTTTTATCTAAAATTTGAGATGGACCGATGCGGGCCATGCCAAACTAAAATAAAGAGGGTTCAAACCACTTTGACACATAAAAAGCTTGGCCTGTGCTAGGGCCAAGGTCAAGACTTTGTTTATAGAAAGCTCAAGGCCCAAATGGCCAAGAATGGAAATAAAAATAAAAACAAAACCAAGTCAAAATTAACTCTTATTTTAAGGAGTTTGTTAGGATAGAAATAATAAATTGGTAAAAATAGGTATAATTATAACTAAACATGCCAAATATAAAGTTCATGTGACACTGAAATTTTCAAAATTCAAACAAAATGGTATAACTGTCATATTTAAAAAATAGGGACCACTATTCATTTCAAATTGTCAAGTTGAATAATCCAATATGATTCCAAGAATAAGGAGAAGCGATTGCAACCTTAAGTTTATAAAAATGAGTTGGATTCATCAACAACATAAAGTCCAAAATTTCAATAAGTCTACACTTCAAAAACAACAACAACTCTTTAATCAAAAAGCCTACACTTCTTTGATTCTCTTAGATCAAATGAATCAAAATTAACTTAATTTAGTAGATAGAAAACCGTTATGCGAGTATTCGTAATCATGCTTATTTGGCTCGAGATGAAGTTATTAATGCGTTTGACGTGGCCTATTTTCGATCGACATTTTCGACTGGATTTCACGCGCCATGCATCACCTCTTCCAAGCGCTCAAGCCAGCGAGCATGGTTCCCGACCATGCTCGTGGGTTATCGATCGAATCAACGACTCGTCAAACCTGTTCCAATGATCCCGGCCGGTCAACTCTCTTATCGATAGGGTCAGGGGTCTCGACCCTGCAAACCTATCCCATCGACTCTCCTGGTCAATATCATTATTGATCGAGACCATATACCAGGTCCAATGGATCCCTGCTAGCATTAAATGCTCCGTCAGCTGAGGTGTGGTTCAGCCACCTAACCCCATGCCTCATTAATCAAGAGTCAACTAATGTCACTAGGCTCTACCCTTAGGCCTATGAGTCACTCCACCTTATCAAATGATGGCCTACTAGGCCTAAAGGTTTGGTTTTTCTTCTATTATTTCAAAACTAATAGTTGGATGTTTTAAATCAAAATAGTTCATTATTTGATGTTTGATCTTTAAAAAATGTGTAGTTTTAACAAATGATTTTTCTTAATTGTATCAATGTGTAGAAACAATTTTAATTTAAAAATATAATAACGATTTTATTTTGTTTTATTTATAATTTTTAGTATTTATCAAAGCTTTTACTTATTTGATTATTGAGAATTTGAGATCTTTACTGTTACGTACAAGCTCTTTATATTTAAGAGATAAAACTCATCTCTTTGACATGAGTAGGATTTTAAAAAGTAAAAACCTCATATCTTGAAAAGTAGAAGTAGGATTTTATATAAACCTAAATTCTATATATTTTTATTTGTTTTTTCTTTTGAGATTTTGATTGAGTTCTTCAGGTAGAAAAATAAAACCCGAACCCACTCCGTTTTAAAGCTCATTGGGTTTGGAATAACTTGAACCCGATTTTAAATCCAAAATACCAATCCCTAAATATCCAAATCCGATCGGATTAGATTGGAATCCAATTTACCTAATTTGAATTTTCCACCCCTATTAGGATCTATAGACCAATTCAGGAAAATTTTTTATTTGAACCTGATTTGATTGAACACACAAATCATATGACAAATCTATTATAACTAAATTATGCCAAAAGTTAATATGGGCTCATTAAGTTACCATCTCTAGCTATTTTTGCATTGTCCCAAAAAAAAAAAATGAAATAAAATTCTTAAAAATAGAAAATTTCGTCTGTATGGGCTTCTTCACATGATGGAGCATTGTGGGCTTTGTTCTTCCGAACGAATCATTGGAATAACTGGAATTCTCTCACAGATTGGGCAAGTGAAGGGTTCTGTACGAATTTGGGCCTTCTTTTCTGGCTTCTTTTCCTCGGACTTCTTCTCGTCTTGTTTCGGAGGTGCAGGAGGAAGCCCAACACTCACCATTTCAGCATATTTACCAGCTTTCCTAGTTTTCACTATAATTTCATATGGATCTGCATCACCTGTCACACTCAGGGTCCCCTTGGCTCCATCCACTTCCACTTTATCAACTCCTACAACACAAAGTACTAAAAAAAAAAAAAGAAGAAGAAAAAACTCCTATAGCACAAAAAAAAAAAAAAGAAAGGATTTTTGATTTGATTATATCTGTTTTAAATGATGATTTCAGTGATACAAATATCAGAAGCTACTAAGTCAGATAAGAAGTCATGGTAACTATCTAGCCCTTCTACATCAGCTTGATCGATATGTGCAAATTAAATATAAAAACTTATAAGACAATACAAGAAAGTACTCTTTTTACTGACGAAAACTTTGCCACCAATAGAAGGTATCTGTGATAAATTTATAATGGAATTCAATGAAAACAAAACTAAAACAATAATTAGTGACAAGCCATCTCTAATGAATTTGTGATACACTAAACTATATTCTGTGATGGATTTTTACTAAGTTTGTAATGAATTGGTTTGTGAGCGAAGGAGATGCATTCTTGTAGTAAAGGTTGTTTGGGGGAAAAAAAACCCCTTTTGCACAAATAACAAGTTTATATCGATCCCTCGAAAGTTTTGAATGAGGCAAGCAAATGTTTTAATTTGAAGTAATGTTAATGTAAGTACCTTTTAAGCCTGATACAGCTTTGAGCAGCTTCAGATTCATGATAATGAAGTCCTTGCTTGTTTAATCAAAGTACTTGCCGACTTCATGCTTCTCGGGGTTTTCACCCCTTTTTTTAACGGACGGGATCCCCTGCCCTAAAATGATGCTCCATCTCATCATTCATACTTTAAATTCATAACACGTGTAAATCTTCAAGATTTACTTAACGGCAGATTATTTAGTTATGTTAATTAGATTTTACCCGTATTATGAATTTAGAGCATGGGGCATGAGATGGGGTATCGTTTTGGGATAGGGGATCCCGTCCGCTTTTTTAAATACTTGCTTGTTTAATCTTCTTGTCGGGTTTCATCAGGACAATTAGTTTCGATTATTTTAATCTGATGCCACTTTGGATTTCCAGCCTTAGATTTTTGTCCACATTTTCTGTCTTGAATCAATTTTTTTTTTTCTTTTTGTACGTGATCATAATTTAGGAGCATATATGGCAACATATGGAGAGAAATTAGCAACCCCACATGGCCAGATCCAAAATGTAATTAAGACCATAAATAATAAAAAAAAATATATACAGTTGGAAGTAATAAATTCATAAATATTAAGTTTTGAAAAAGATTATGTCTAATAAGTTACATTTCATGTCAATTGAAATTTTCATTCCATTAATTCATTGCCGACTTATGTTGCAATCCCTTCTCTCCGATCCAATTTAATTCTGTTTTTAACTCTTTCTAGATTCTGATTATCAGGTAGAGCATATCAAGTTTAATAGCGAGAAGCATCATTAGTCCTTTTCTTACTTGAATTTTGGCACAAGGAATTATTACCTGTTTAGGTTTTTCACAAAGGTTGATAGAAAAAAAAAAAAAAGGGTACACGAATAATCATGTTTTCTTTCCTATTTATGCTTTTTAATGGTATAATTTATTTATTTCAACCTTTTTTTTTTAACTTATCATCAGTGAAATATACGCCGTAAAAATAGTTAAAAAAAGGAACATTAATTTGAAAAAATAACTAAAGTTTTATACTATGTATTAAAAAATAGAAGTACCCGTATAGATTGTACGAATGTCGACGCTACCTAGCATTTATACAAACTGACTTATTATACTTTATGTTCAAAGTCCAATAATCAACTTTCATTTTCAAATTTGATAATTATGAATTAATACCTAGGGATTTTTACAAAAATCGTCCTCTAATTTTGTGGTATTTGAAATTTTATCCTTTATATTTGAATTTTTCAATTTTGTCCTTTATCTTTTCAAATTTTCAATTTTAGTCCGATTTTAGACTATTTTGACAGCTGAATCTGACATGGCATGAAAATTTGGAGATTTTCTAATTTTTCCGCCATGTATGCTGATGTGGCCCTGATGTTGGCTATGAGATGTGAATTTGAATCCTACATGGTTAGCATTTCTTTAAAAAAAAAAAAAAACGAATTAAACAAAGCCACATTGATTTAGCTTAGTTTCCCTTTGAAAGCCACATCATCAACAAGCATGAGGGATTACGATAAGTATGGAGGAAGAATGCCCTCAATAAGGTAGGTTGCCATCGAATGATTTAAGCCATAGTCTCCACCTGATCAAGTCTTGGCGCGACACAAGGGAGCATGAGAACCAATATCCTACTCTCGAAAGAAGTTTAAGCTTGTGACAGAAGGCTTCTGAGTGAGGAAAAGCTCTTGAGAGGGAGCTTATCCCCAAGTCTCTTGCATGAGAGCGAATATCCTCGATTGATTGGATTGTCCTCAAATGAGGTTTAAGCCAATTAAAGAATGCCCCTAGAGAGGGAATGACCCCCTCTAGGCCTACCTTCACAAAAGATAGAGGAAAATGTCCTCAATAGAATGCCCAATGAGATCCTAGAGGGATCATGCTAACGGGGCTAGACCCCAGGCACGGTGGATCACCTCGAAGCATACAGTAAAACAGGAGCCTTATCGAAGGCAAGTATCTCGGTCGAGGACATGGATCACATGATCCTTGGGGGAGTGGCCATTGGTGCTCAGGTTGAGATCCCCAACAACCCAGTCAGATGTGGACAACTGTTACCACCAAAAATACTAATAGAACGTGCAGTTCCTCTCAGTCCCAGGTACTTTAAATGCTCCCTAATAAGTGTATTTCTCAGCAATAAATGCCCAAGATATACATTAAATGCAAGGGTTAACCCCTATTAATGAAGTAGTAGCTTAGCCGTCATGGGAGGTATCAAGTAAGACAAAAAACATCTCCATTTGTATTGTACACGTTAATTAAAGTGACCAACCTCCATCAACTACGCGACATCAAGACTACTCTAATATAAAAAGGCCTCCAAAGCTCAAGAAAAGTAAGAACTACATTACTATTCTTAACAATTAAAAAAGTTATACTGTTCATCTTCTTTCCTCTTTTCCATTTTTAGCAAAAAAATTAACTTGAGTACCGGAGAACCTACGCTGGGGCAAAATCGATTAGTCTCACGTTTGCTCCTTTCTTTTAATAGGTGGGCCGCCAGCACACATCATAGGAGCCACGAAGCTTCGCCATGTGGTCGCCAGCACACATCATAGGTGGGCCGCCACCACACATCACATTTGTTATTTATATATTTTACTATATATATTTCAAATATTTAATTTATATAAATATTATAAGTTTAGAATTTATTATTTTTATATAAAAAATATTATATAAATTCAATTAATTTAAATAAATACAAAATTTAATGAAATTATATATTTTTTGATAAATATGAAATTACATATTAAATAATATAAAAAATTAAAAAAAAAATCCTACCATCTTCTAAACAAATCTAATATATATGTTAATAAATTAATTAGGTTTTTTGATCAAAAATAAATAAATAAATTTAAAAAATCACTATTCATCATTTTCTTCACTAAACCCTTCAAACCCACCCCACGCGTCCAAAATCTCTCCCCCCCCCCCCCCAACCAACCCCACCCACTTCTTTCCCATCCCTACCCCGCTTCCACCCCCAATTTTTTCCAACCTCATCTTCTTCTCCCCTAGCCCATCCCATCCTCGCCACCCCTCTTCTCCAAATTTTCTTCAATCCGCCCCATCCCTTTCTCTCTCTAAACCTCTTCTCTCTCTCTCTCTCTCTCTATATATATATATTATGTGTGTGTGTGTGTGTGTGTGTGTGTGTGTGTGAATATATATAGATGTATGTTTGTGTGAATATATGTATATGTATATGTATGTGTATGTGTTTGAGAATATATATATATATACATATATTCGTAAAAATCCCTAATATCTAATATTAGTGGTAACATATTTCATATCTGTACATAATGAGAAAAAGCTTAATTCAAGATTATTATAAAAAAAAAGCTTAATTCAAGACACCTTGTCGAACACAATTAATGAATAACTAATTAAAATTGCACGAACTTAATTAATAGAACTTTTTATGGAAGTTATATACACTTAACCACGAATACTTTTAGTGCTTTTATTATTTTTTAAATAAATAGTGAACCTTCTTTCAAATATAAGGGATGAGAAAAAATAGAAAATAGAAAATAAAAAAGAAAGGGACAAGTGAATATTAATATCACAAGTAAACATCAATATATAGCCGTAATGGTTGTAGGCCAGTAGGTCCTCGTAAGCAGGTACGTCAAGATTGAGCGAATTTTTTTAAGATTGATAAGTGGGCCAATGTTAGGACGAAATACTCGAAAACTTTTAACTTGGACCATATTCAAGGGCGTCATAAATTATAGAGCGATTGTTTCATTTTCTTTCTTTCTTTTTTTTTTTTTGATTAAATGGTTCTTATGAGTTTCTTAATAGATTGAAAAGGTCGTTTCTTATATTTGAAATCTTAAAATTTACATACTCCTTAAATAGGACCATATACAGTACAACAAAAAAGAAAATTGAATATAATTAATATATGAAGCGGCAACACAAAATTGCTATCAATTGAATGTACTAAGTATTATTTAAGGACATCTTGTGTACGATTTTAAGGGGCTTTTAGCTGAGTTTTGAAGAGGAGTTCAAGGACAAAAGTTCAAGAAGAGTAAAAATTCAGTGGCCAAGTTCCTCCATCTCTCAAAATTCTCACCTCAAAGCCTAGTTTGCTTTATGATTTTCTTTTCATCTTATTATGTTTTTGTGTTATTTTAATTTTATTATTTCTAGCTAGCTTAATAAATTATAGGATTCTAGACTAGTCATCGATGGAATCCTTGTAGTTTTTGTTGCACCCCTTTTGATTTTAACTTACAAACTTCCTATCTATAATTCAAGCTTTTCTTTACTTGTGAATTTCTGGTCAAATTTTACAAGTTTTGAGATTGTATATTCGACTAAGAAAGGGTGTGTATAAAATATGACTACTTATATTATACACAAAAGGAACGCATATGTTAGAAATAATCATACTTTTATGCAATCAGTTTGATTAATTAGCAAAAAAATTTTAACTAACACAACTCTTGCACGCTTTGGGTTAAGGGATCCATATATGATTATAAAAATAAACACATAACATACCTTAACAGGTTTATTTTACTTTCAAAAAGAGATTACAAATATTTTCGTGATTTGAATAGTGAAAAGGAGTATTATTAATATAAAAAGGGGGCCAAATAATTACGAGGGAGAGATTCGATAGATGATGCCTAGGCCTAAGTTAATTTGTTCTTATTGATTTTTTTCACTTATATTTTAATTGCTTTTTTTTTTTTGAAATTTTGTAAACTTTCTATCAAAATTTCAAAATTTAAACAATAAAAAACTTATAAATTTGATGTTTAATAACCCATTTTTCATAAAAATAATAATTAACTTTTCACTTTATTATTTGAACGATCCGTATACTTACAAAAATTTCGCAACATAACGCTGTCCATGATGATAAGGAGATGTCGCCAGATGGCAACGAGCTGACGTTGGCTCGGGTGATGTCTATCTGTTACGACTTACGACAAAGATTAAAATGTTAGCAAATAAATTAATTAGATAAGACCAGGCATTATTAGATTATACTAATAAAGAAGACGCCCGACATTGGCCTGAATATTGACCACAAGTGATCACCACACATTTCGGAATCTTAAAATAGAAAACAGAAGTGACCACACATTTATTTAAAACTAAATTATGGCGAATGGCCTGGAGGCTTGGAAAAAATTGATGGTTAACTTATGAGCGGAGCTCGATCGGCCGACATGGCAGGCTCACATCAGTGCAGTATTCATAGTACTAACTAGTGCGTGGTCCACATTTAAGGGAATCAAATCATGTGCACTCCGAGGTTCCCTGCTACTCGTGTTTCATGCATGGTCGCAAATCTATATTACTATTTGTTAATATGATTTGAGTTTTGGTGGACTCAAATTATAACTCATCCGAAAAGAACTTCTAATTAAAATCTGTGTTGCGTAGCGAAGTTCTCATTCTAAGTTTGTAGCCCAACACTGACCTTGTTTGGGGTTGGGGTTGGGGTTGGGGGTGGGGGTGGGGGTGGGGGGGGCGGGGGCTGGGCGAGGCTATGTTCCTCGCGAATGAATCTTTATTTTCGACTCATATTTTCAATTCACTTTTAAAATTATATATTGGAGAGATTTATGAATTTCGAGTTTGACTAGAAGTTGGATTGTGTAGATATATTTTCATCATAGTAGAATTTTCTAGTTGGTTGATGTAGGTTACTCTGGCCGAACCAAGTCAATTTCCTTTTCTTTCTCATTTATATTTGATTTCGTATGTGGTTGTTGCGCTAAAATTCCAACACGGTTTATCTTGTATGAGATTTGATAATCTGACAATTATTTTATCAGACAGGGTAATTCTAGCTTGAACCATGCATGTTCGATCACATCAAAATTAATCACGGGATGAATGTATTGTACTTGTCATGAGATTGGTATATATTTAAGGGAGAATGAATAGTGACAAATATAATTACACTTGCTTTAAAATTTATTGGATGTGATAAAAGTGGGTTCAAATAAGAATTTTCCTCATCGGACATCAATGGAGCACTTGTTTGGTCACCGCAGTCTAATTTTAATTTCTAGTTATTTTTGAAAATATTATTTTGAGCAGATATGTCTCAAAATCTTAATTTTTTTTGGTCTTCCATTTCAACTATTTACAATTAATTCAAACTGTGTTAAAACATGGAATGAAGTCGAATTGTTGAAGTATAAATTTAACTGCAAGTAGGGATGGCAATGGGTTCGGGTTAAGTTTTGGGTTAAGTTGCAAGTAGGGATGGCAATGGATCCGGGTTGGACCCGGACCCGGAACCGCCCCAAATGGGGCGGTTTTTAAGGCTCCTAATTGGGTCCGGAGCGGGTCCCGGGTCTTCATTTTAAAACCCGGATCCGCCCCAGTTAATAATTTATATATATTTTTATTTATTATTGTATGTAAATTTATATAACATACATCTATATTTCATACATAAAAGTATAGATTATATAAATAGTTACTTAAAAAAATAAATATGATATTCTTGTATATAAAAATAATTATATAACATTAATAATTAAGTTATGATTTCAAAATATATGGAAATAAATATGCGATAACGATGTTTAATTTTTAAAAAATTAAAATATGTTCATAAAAATTTATAAATAATTAGTGCTTTAGTAATACTATTATTTTTTTTCATGTTTATAAAGTTGTAAAAATATCAATTTTCTTAAAAGAATATTTTTTTAATTATTTTAAAAATTAAAACTGGGATTGTTGGTCGAACCTGGACTCGGCGGGTCTGGGGCCGGTCCGGGCCCGAGTCTAAAAAATCCCCGGCAGGACGGGTCCCAGGTTTGGCCAAACCCGCCCCATACCTGCCCGTTGCCATCCCTAATTGCAAGAAGTGTGACGAGTTATTTGCATAACATAATAGATTGCGAACAAAATTATAATTTTGAGAATGGAAAAAAAAGATATTTTGTTTCTTTTTCTATATTATAAATTTTATTAACTGCCTTTTCTCTCTAACTAATTATTCTGATTTTATTTTATATAAGAACAATTTTCATTCCCCATAAATATAATGCTTCTCTCAACAAAATAATTCCCAATTTGTATATTTATATTGTGATTTTGTGACCATATGTGTGTGAAAAATGTGTGTGTGTGTTAAAATTGTGTGTGCTTTGTGTGGGTGCAGTGTGTAAACTATATTGTGTGTATGTATTAATTGTGTGTGTGAACTAAAAAAAAAGGACACAATGTCACAAAATGATAAAACAAAAATGATTGGGTAGAGTCTGGCTCCATACCCTAAAAATAGAATCGACTCAATATATATATCCAACGGGTCTGTATTTAAATAGGGTAGGGTAGGGTAGGATAGGGTAGGGTATAAGATATCTTTTATTGGGTATTTTTTGGGTTTGGGTTAGGGTCGGGGTAAGGTAAAACCTAACCCATTGACAGGCCTCGCTTAGTGTAATTATGTTGAGTGAATGTCTGTGTGTTAATGAGTTTATTCATGTATTAATTATTTTTTTTAATACTGAATTTTAAGTGTATATGTGTCAATTGTTATCTTAATATTGAAACCATAATCGAAAGCAATAAATTACTATTACTCCTTCAGTCCCAAATTTCGGTATATATATTTTGTTCTACAATATTCCTCATATTGAGGAAAGAGTGTTCGTTTTCTCTTCAGAAATTTCAAATTTGTTATGCAGTCATGAAAACAATAGAAATTAATGCATGAGTAGATCAGAAATGTTTTAATACTGAAATACTTAAAGATTATTTGGCATGATCGTCAGTGACATTGGAGATGATAAATTGATAATGATGCGTCATATGATCGAAAAGGTATATTGATCGATATGAACGTGGAGATCTTTTTATCAAACAAAATGCTATCTAATGCTTGTAGGCAATATAAATCAATTGGCAAACTATCATTCTCAAAAGTTGTGGTACATTTTATCTATTTTTATTGAAACAATTCACTAAAAAAAGTAAGTTAGTAACAATGTAACAAGTGCTAATGAAAAAAAAAATTATTTTAATGACAATTATTAATAATTAGTGATATATTTATATATAGTAACAACTTTGTGACAAATAGAATTGTCATTAAGATTTTATGACAAAATTTCATTGTCACAAAGTTGTCACCATATATGTGTCACTATTAATAATTTTGCATTATGTTGTGACCTTTTTTACACTATGTTCACTACAAGAAAAAATAATATTATTGACAAGATTTAAAAGTGGCAATAAAAAAATTGTCACCAATAATTGTATTAAGTAACAATACCTTCTATTTTGTTACTAATTAAGTTTTTTCGGTGACAACATGTTTGCATAAATTTTGACAGCCACGCAGATATGGCCACCTAGGGTTCGAAGTCACTGAGTTTGATGAGAAAACAGTAAATTCAAAGTGGGTTCTTGTGTTTTAGTGCGGGCATGCCAGTGTGTAAGAACACACAAATGGAAGTCTTTAATGATTCGAAGTGAAAAGATGTGATGCGTCTAAGACTTCTATCCAAAAAACGATTGAGTCGGAGTAAGCAAACACTAAGAGCATAACTACATGTGGATGTACTCAAAGGTTGTTCACTCCTACGAGCATTGATTGACTCTATCTGCACTTCTTCTCATGCATGCGCTCGATATGGATACAGAATACCACTCCGTTGCACTAATATCTCACCTTGAATCGAGCTCAATCGAAATAAGTGATGACTACAACCTCGTGACATTACAAAATGAGTGCATTGATATCCTCACTTCGAGCTAAATGAAGTATGACTACAAGCATTCATGTAACGATTTTTGCCAGCCAGTGAACTAAAGCTAATCTTTTGTTCATTTAGACAAAAAAAAATCAAAGATGTGATGATTTCTTGATTGAAAGAGTTGTTGTGTTGATTTAATTATTGATCGTTGGAAGATCTTCAAATGGTGAATCTAGCTCCCTTTTATAAGCTTCAAGTTGCAATCGAATCCCTTTATTCTTGGAGCTGACTAGCTTATTCAAACTTTGGTCATTTGAAATAGATGATCGTCCTCACTTTACGTTATGGCAGTTATGCCATTTATTTTATTTGAATTTGAAATATTAAGCAGCACATGGCCTTTATTTTAGGCATCTTTGCCTATCTTTTAGCCATTCTGTTATTTTCCTCCCAACAACCCTTAAAAGTGAGGGGTTTGAATTTTGACTTTATTATTGTTTTTATTTTATTTTCTATTTTCCTACTGATTGGGCCATGGGCCTTCAACTCATTCTGGTTCGGGCCTCTAACATGGGTTGTTCCGCACGCGTCAAAGTGACCTAGGCGTCATTAATTCATTTCGGCATGGCAAAAAAGACCAAAATCAGCCCACTCCGAATTTATAGAAAAATTTATTTTCGGGCCCAAACACAACAATTTTTATGTTTCATGATATTATTCAATGGTGACAAGAGTTAATATTTTGGTTATCATTGTAGTCACAATAGGTGTGTCACTAATTGTCAATTTTGCACTATGTTGTCACCATTGGCATTATACAAACTATATTTTGTAACAATATAAATTTTTTGTTACTAAATGTATATAATTAAAAATAACTTTTAATTTACATTATCACATATTCTATTATCACAAATTTATCCATTCTCTTATAGTAAGACCATTGCTTTTGTGTATACATCTACTTGAGGACATGCGGTATTCATTTCTCTAAAGCTGAAAAATGATATATATTAACTTTTCAGAGTTCATGTTTATTTAAATATATCGTAGTCCAATTTTTAAATGAATATTTTTATATATATATTTAAATTTTAGTTAATGAAAACGTAATTGTTCGTTTTTATTAAAAATATTAAACTTCACACATTTAGAAAAGATAACTAATAGATTCATTAACTTAAATAATTAATTAGAATAAAATTTTCATCTTTAATGAATTTAAATATTATAGTACTAGGTTCGATCCATTAACTTTTAATTGAATTAACTTATATAATTTTTAATTACTTTGAAAACATAAAATTTGAGAAAAGAATTTTATAGTTAAAAACAAAATTGAAGTTCAAGTTCAAGTCACTACAAGATCGATCATAATAGTACCCCCTTCTCTAGCGAGATCCATCTGAGACTAATCAAAATCTATGACAATTTTATTTGTCACAAATCATTAGCAAATGCCTTGTAATTAATTATTTGGTTTAGTTTTATTTTAAAAAATTTCATCATAAATTCATCTTAAATGTTTTATATTTGTTATGAAATCTAGCAGTCACATGCTTTTTATTAGTGAAACGAATATTTTCTTATTGTGGATTCGAACTACTAAAAGTTCACTTAAAATTATAAAATAGGCATGGCATGGAGAGGTAATTTTTCTAAATAAATTGAAAGAGGGTCAATATTAAGTTTGATAGTTTAGAAAATCAAATGAGACGTGCTGCACAATTGGGGGCTAATTAAAGTAGTTCAGATCCTCTACTACAAAATGGTAATACATCTAATTATCCACTCATCAATATACTCTACGTGTATTGGTGAACGATTGAAATATGAAAAATAAGACTTATGATATGGGATCACGTGAGACTTATTATATCACATTTCTTTTTTTGATTGCTAAATTATTGGATTAGACGTACTAAGATGGCTGGGCGGCAAGTCTAAATTAGATGAGGACAATAATTTTTTGTTGTTTCCTTTGTTTTTCTTATTTTTTTGTTTCCTTCACTTTCTCGTGGCGTAGGATAGATGACGTATTAGGTAAGTATTTTAAACTTTCAACTACTTTGCTTTTAACCCATAGCGATGATTGAAAATTTTTTGGAGAATTAATGAGAAAGATTCCGACATGAGTACACGTCTTTGCATGGATAGAAAGTTCTATAAATAGCCTTATTCGCCCTGCACCTCTCCACACAACTCAAGACGAGAGAGATCTAGAGAGAGAGAGAGAGAGAGAGAGAGAGAGAGAGAGAGAGAGGGGCAATGGAAGTAGTGCAAGTACTTCGCATGAATGGTGGTTTGGGAGATACCAGTTATGCTGGCAACTCTCTAGTTCAGGTACAATAATCTGCATCCAATTTTACGCGTGTTATGTGTAATGCTGGTCTCTTTTCATGCTACCCACTTGGGTAAGGGAAGTTCTAGCCTAATCCTGGTTCTCCGAACTAGTGCCATAAATTTAAATATAATGATGTCCTTAGATTTGAGTATAATGACATCACAAAATGTTAAAAATAAAATTGTGATATCATCATACTTAATTTAAAGGCTAAAAAACACTACTGAAGATTCAAGTGGATAGTATCTCATGTGCCGTCAAACATATTTGTGAAACCTAAAAAAAATCATTCGGAATCTTCAATGCATACTTAGTCATTTACAATTTTGGGTGCAGCGAGAGGTGATATCCATGACAAAGCCTGTAACCGAAGACGCCATAACTCAAGTGTATATGAGCATGGCCCCCGTATCCAGAAGCTTCTGCATAGCAGAGCTGGGTTGCTCCTCTGGACCAAACACTTTGTTCGTAGCGGCAGAGCTTGTCAAAATTGTCCACAGATTAAGCCGCAAACACGGCCATAAGTTGCCCGAATTTCAGATAAACTTGAATGATCTCCCTGGAAATGATTTTAACTCCATTTTCAAGTCCTTATTGCCCCAATTCAAGGATCAGTTGTCACAGGAAACCGGACCCGGATTTGGACCCTGTTTTGTATCCGGAGTTCCTGGTTCGTTTTATGGGAGGCTTTTTGCTGCAAAAAGCCTCCACTTTGTTCATTCTTCTTACAGTCTCATGTGGCTCTCCAAGGTAATTAACAATCTAATCATGCAAAACCCATCTTTTTATATTAAATATTTACACCGTTTGTTCCCTCAAATAGGGACGGAGTTCAGCAGGAAGGATTGGTGGGGTTGGGACAGCCCTTGGCCCCTAGATCCATATAGAATTATATATTTTTATTTTATAAAAGTCTATTTTTGTTTATCCAAATAAAAATTTCTTAATTCGCATCTAATCATTATATTATATATCAGGTCCCTGATGGGTTAGAAAATAACAAAGCGAATATATACATGGCAAATACAAGCCCTACGAGCGTGATCAATGCATACTATGAACAATTTCAAAGAGATTTTTCGACTTTTCTGAGATGTCGATCGGAGGAAGTGGTGGGAGGTGGGAGAATGGTGTTGACTATTTTGGGAAGAAAAAGTGAGAATGCCTCTAGCAAGGAGTGTTGTTACATTTGGGAGCTCTTGGCCCTCTCACTAAAGGAAATGGTAGATGAGGTATATATCTATTTTCTTTAACTTGTCTCCAACGTGAACATCTCATTCCTAGTATATTTAGTTGAATTAAAAGAATTTATTATTAAGATAAACAATTAGGTAAGACCATATTTATATTGCAACTGTGCTTGTATGGATTGTTATGAATGATTGATTCCGAACCATCAATCAATCACTTTATAAATCATGTCTTAAATACTATTTTATAACGCGTGCAGGGACATATAGAAGAAGAGAAGCTACACTCGTTCAACATCCCTCAATACACGCCATCACCGGCCGAAGTGAAGGCGGAGGTCGAAAAGGAAGGTTCGTTCAGCATCAACCACCTCGACGTCTCGGAGATAACATGGGCCGCCTGCGGCAACACCTTCTATTCTTCCGCCGACAACAGCTACAACGTCGCCAAATGCATGAGGTCCGTGGCGGAACCGTTGTTGGTGGAACACTTTGGCCAACTTGTGATCGATCCATTGTTCGAAAAGTATAGAAAAATCCTCTCCGATCGCATGTCCAAAGAAGACACCAAATTTATCAATGTCACTGTTTCCTTGACAAGGAGATCAGAGTGAGACGGAGCCAGTGGCACAAATAATGTGTGTTGGGTGCAAATTTCGTTGTCTTTTCTTGCTTATTAGTTTATGTTTGGTGTGTGTTGTAATAAATTAGCCATTTAAGATTCATGCCAACAAAAAAAAAAAAAAGCAAATAGGATTATGGTGTCTGGTCCTTGTCCAATTGAATATGTAATGCCTCATCAATTCATCTTTTCATGGCCAATTTCTTTTTACTTTTTTCACAATTCATGTTTTCTTGGCCAATTTAAATATTGTTTGGGCCAAAAAAATAAATTTTTGTCTAAAATTTGAGATGGACCAATACAGACCATGCCGAATTAAAATAAAGAGGGTTCAAGCCAATCCAACACAGAATAAGCCTAGCCCGTGCTAGGACCAAGGCCGAGATTTTGTTTATAGAAAACTCATGGCCCAATTGGCCAAGGATGGAAATAAAAATAAAAACAAACTAAGTCAAGATTAACTCTTATTTTTAGGAGTTTGTTGTGATAGAAAATAATAAATTGGTAAAAATAGGTATAATTATAACTAAACATGCCAAAAATAAAATTCATGTGACACTAAAATTTTCAAAATTCTAACAAAATAGTATTACTGTCATGTCTGAAAAATAGGGACCATCATTCATTTCTAATTGCGAAGTTGAATAATCCAATATGATTCTAAGGATAAGGAAAAGCGATTGCAACCTCAATTTTATAAAAAGGATCCAGATTCATCAACAACATAAAATCCAACATTTCAATAAGTCTACACTTCAAAAACAACAACAACAATTCTTTAATCAAAAAGCCTACACTTCTTTGATTCTTTTAGTTCAAATGAACCAAAAATTAATTTAGTTTAATAGATAGAAAATCGTTATGCGAGTGTTCGTAATCATGTCTATTTGGCTCGAGATGAAGTTATTAATGCGTTCATTCAGGTTGGGCCTAATTTGGGATGAGGTATAGCCAAAGTCATCAATGTTTGTAGGATAATACAATTTTTTCAAATTTTTCTTGTAGTCAAAATCACTGGTAGTCTTTCAATGCATTAGATTTGTAGATATGACCCGTGTTATCAATACAGATTTTTGTAGGTAAAGTTTGTATTATCCATGGTGACTAGCTATCGTCTTTCAATTTACCTTCTTGCTTTATGTTTTTTTTGACCCTTTTCGATATTTTGAGTATTAAATTTTAAGTTCTACATTAAATTGTAGGCACACAAAATCTTAGGGATAATGTTTGCCTATTTCGATGCAATTATCTTTCGAATTAAAGTCTAAAGGCATACTTCATCGAAATAAAAAATAAACAAACTTCAATTTGTGTGTTTTTCGCACATTAGTATGTCCGCACTCAACAAACTCGATTTAGAATGACTCTCTTTATATCGCACTCAGTCATTTCAAACAGATTAGTATAACTGTAAAATTTTTATGCAAAAACTTTAATTGATGTTAAATGAGGAGGTAAGTGGGTACGTTATTATCGAGAAGGTCAATTTAAACTACAACCAAAGTCATGCTAAGTTGACGTCTTTGAAATTGACAAGTCCCTCCCAAAGGTAAATGTTGATTGTAATAGATAATTTGTTTTTATTTTAAAACAAAAACAACGTAGCTGAATTAAAAATCTTGGCAAATTTGCATTTGATTATATTGTGGTCCAAATATCGTTACAATGACTATATTTGAAGATAAATTAATATTTTTCATCTTTTCAATTATCATCTAATGAAACTCTTTTGTCAATTAAATATAGAACATTCAGTTTGCCGGACAAATTTATTGGCAAAATTGTATTTTTGGTCCATTATATTATTTTTAGTTCACATTAAGAATATTCTTTATATTTACTGACAAACATGGCACACGTTGTTTCAAAAATTTTGCAATGTTAGGCAGATAGCTTGAATCTAGCCTAAAAATGCCACATCATCATCGAGATAGTCTTAGTTGGCTTATAATTTGGGGATTTTTTTTACATGAAAGATGAGTAGAGCACTGAGGTGGATCTATTAGATATCTTGGCATTTAAGTGGATTAAATTGGAGAGTAAAAGCATCATTTTATATAGCCAAATCCCAACCCCAAAATTTTTTTATATTAATTTGAACTTGAAACCCAGGTTGTTAAAAGACACAAGATTGAGCAACTTTTCTTAACCACTTAGTTCCAATCTAAATTGAGAAAAACTTTTTTGGAGGCAGGCTGTAGCTATCTAAAATGATGTTTTTGCCCTCCAATTTAGCCACATAAGTAAAATTCCCAAATTATAAGCCAACTAGGACCTTTTTTTTTTTTTTTTTTTTTTTGAGTGAGCCAACTAGAACTTTCTTGATAGGGTATTTTCAGCTGGATTCTAGCAAGTGGCATAACATTACAAAATTTTTGAAACAATATATATCATATCTGTCACTTGATATAAAAGTATTCTCATTGTAAAATGAGATCGATATAATAAACTGAAAGTAAAATTTTGCCCAAAATTATTTATCTTATTGAAATCCCTATCAAATACAAGTACATATATGCATGATTTTACTGTGGAAAGTCAGGTGTCAAATCATTTAAATATTTACAATTAACACATTCACACACACACACACACATTTATATATGTATATATATACATATTATTGAAAACAGTAGAATACATTTTGTTCGAGTATATACATAATTTATATATTACAAATCAATCTTTATATCATATTCGATGTAAAAATCAAATGAACTATTTCGAATTCAAAATATTATAATTTTAGATTTTCAATTTTGTCGATTAAACTAGGTTTTATAGTAAATTGATAATATATATATATATATATATATATAATGATAAGTTATTAAAGAAAAAAGCTAGTATTATTGGTAGAAAACCTTGGCTATTGTTGGACAAGTGAAGGAAAAATCCTTCGTGATCGCATGTTCGGAGAAACACCAAATTTATGAATGTCGCTCTAAAGTTTAACCCTCCACAAAAAAATAAAAAATAAAAAAAATCAATGTCGCTGTCAATATTTAACCAGGTCCAAACCACAAAGATGATGAATATCACACGAGTTTTTTTTTTATTTTTTATTGTAGATTGTGTTTCATTTTCTATTTCAATGCATAAAAATATATTAAATATATAATTAAAAAAGTAATTTTATATGACATGACATGAATGTAAATTATAAAATAGGAGATAAAATATTATTTTAAAATATATAGAAGATTCTATCCGGATAAATATAGGGTGCAAATTGCACATGCAATGTATTTCTTTGTACCCCCAAAACGATGAAAAAAAAAATATTCTCGTGCAAATTCATTTCTTCGATTAAAGTTCGTATTGTATGATTGTACCAGTCTTCAACTTTCACAAAAAAAGTAAAAAAAAATATTGTACCAGTCTGTCTTCTGGTGCCTTTGTAATGAATAAGCCAATTAAGAGGATGATGGTCCCGTGGTCCTTCCCTGCCTCGTACTGTTACACGGCTTATTCATTAATATATTTCTAATTAAATTTGAAACCATCGTCTCTTCTTTAGCAATTTAAATATTTATTGCATTTACATGAGGATGACCTAAATAATATATCCATTTGGAAACTCATAATATAAACCAGAATAGGCCCAATCTATAAGTTGTAAATTGTAATAATAAAATCCCAAATATCCACAATGTCACTTAAATCATACAATAATATTCCTTGTCTCTCTTCTTTATCAACGCTGTTAAAATCTTGACGTCCGCGCGCCAAAAGCTTTGTTCTATGATTTTGAGAACATTTTCTGCTTTCTTCGATTAAGTAAATAAAATTTCAATTATTGCAACACCCACTTTGTCCCAACTGAAAATTGTATGCTTTTAGGCATGTCTAGTCTAACTTTATGATCAGGTCCAAATGAAATTATCAAACATTTCATGCACCAGTGATTTCATGTGATCATATATCATGTGATGGGGAGTTGGGAAGCATGATTAGATTGCATAATTTGGTCACTATTTATGATTGGAACCGTGGAGGCCATGAGGATTATTATTATTATTATTATTATTATTTTTTAAAAAAGAAACTTAGATCTTTATTCGGCGGAGTAGAAAGGCTCTCATACCATATAGAAACTATGATTTGAGGAATTGAATGATCACCTTTCATTTATAATAGCATATCGGACACAATCGATGCGTGTGCAAAATAAAATTAAGATATAATTTAATTAAATAGTTAAAATTTAATAATATAAATTTATTTTTCTACTAAATTCTCTATGTAAATACACGTCTTTCTTAATTATTATTTATACTAAAATATATTTATTATATTTATGAAAAGTTCAAGAGAATCATTTATAAATAAAAATTTTTCTTGATTAAAAATAAATAAAAATATAAAGTAAAATAATATTTTTTTTTAAGAAAAAAGGAATGTTAGGGAGAAAGTATGAGAGAGGTGATAATAGAAAATAGATAAAAAAATGTTGCTGGAGAGAAAAGTAGTTAAAGGGTACTTGAAGAATACCACAATTACGCATATCAAATAAAAAATCAAACCCCGCACATTTAATATATAGTATAGATGACAAGAAGTCACTACAAGAAAAACGTTGTTTGCTGAAGCAAAATTCCGTTTGAAAATTGTCGGCAAACTGTCCGAATAGTGATTTCCGACAAAAAAGCGACGACATAGCGACCAAACCATTTCGTCAGAAAAATCACTGTCGAAAATATTTTTCGACGACTTACTTGTCGGTAAATCATCGGTGAGCTCTTTGCGGTATTGATAAATTTTGAGAAATTTTTGATGAAATATCAACCATAATTTGGTCGAAAATATATTTTTAATAATTGAAATTACAAAATTTTCTGTCACTTTTCTGACGAATGGTGCGTCGAAACTATTTTATAAAAACTACTTATATTCAAAAATTTTCGACGGAATGTTGACGACTCATTCTATCGGAAATTTTCTTGGTATATTTAAATATAACCCCTTCGCCCCAAATGAGACTCGAACCCCGAATCTGCATTATGGCAACCACACCGACTCCAAAGAGCCGCACCATATGCACACAAGCAAATGCATTTTTGCGAAAGTTGGGGTTCGAACCTGTATCTCCAACACTGTCAAGGAGGAATGTTACCGTTGAACTATTAGAATACTTTATTCATCAATTCTTTTCTTTTTTACTTATTATATGATTTTGAAAATTATCTAATTTATTAATTTACTTTTATTAATTTATTAATCCTTAGTTTCATTGAATTTGCAATTAAACTATCAAATTATCTACTTTAATTTAGTATAATTGATTAATTGAATTAGTTTTGCCGAAAACTTATTAGAAAAAACTAACTTAACTTTAATTTTTATAGTGTCATTGCAATAACAAAAAATTATAGCAAAACCTGACAATAAATTAGTTAAAAAAAATTAAGAGTATTGTTACATAATAATAATAATAATAATAATAATAATAATAATAATAATAATAATAATAATAATAATAATAATAATGATAAATTTTGAATATTTTGCCAGTTTAATTGTGTTAATTGATATTTCTCCAAATTTAATTGAATTAATAGGATATTTTTTTCAATTTAACTGAGTCAATTATAAGTTTTCTTTAATTATGTGTGTGTGTGTATAAACACAACTCTTATATATGTTCCTCAATTAAACATCAATAATTGTAAAAATAATTAATTACTATATATTAATCTCTATATATGTTTATGCGCAATGATTATATATGTTCTTATCTATTTTTTTTATTGTAAGTAAAGAATAATTTTAATTTTTCTATGAATTTTTATGTTGAAAAATAAAATAATAATAATAATAAAATTAAAAAAATAAAAGTTCCGACGAAAGTTTCGTCAAAAAGGCATTGCAAACAAGATAAAGAGGTTTTGACAAATATAATCACCTGTATTTCGTCGAAAAAGAACCAATCAAAACAAATAAAAATTATAATAATATTTTCGACGGTAATATTGTCAAAAATCTATCAACATATTTTCGACAAAAATAATCGTTGGTAATTAGTTGGAAAACAAAATAAATATGAAAAACAAATTTTCGACTATTTTTTTCATCAAAAAGGAGACGAAATATGTTGAAAAAAAATAAACAAAAAAAAATTAATTTTCGACAGTTATGTTTCGTCAAGAGATTGTCGAAAACTAGCGTGCTCTTGTTCCCGCCTTGGCCCGTGTGTTTGCTGACAGATTTTCAACGAAATATACATCGAAAAACTTTTCATCGAGTTCGTCACTCATGCGACGCTAAACTATCGATAAGTGGTCTCTAAAATTGAACATTTTCGATGAAATCTTTCGTCGGTAATTCCATCGACAAATAGCATTTTTCTTGTAGTGAGTTTCCATAGGAGAAACACAACAAAAATTGCTACAAAATCTTAAATACAACAACAACAGATAATATCAAAAGATTCAAATAAAAAACTGTGGAAAAATGCAGCCATCCCCCTTGTGGTTTTTAAAATTAACATGGTCAATTCATATTTTTCTAATTGTTATAAAAAATCATATATTTTCTAAAAGTTGCTCACTACCCCTAGGCCAAATTTGTCAATCTTTTTAGTTGAATGGGCGGAATTACCATTAAATATATTTTAATGTTTTTTACTTTTTTTTTCTTTTTCCTTTTCTCTATTCTTCGTGCGTCATCTTTTCCAATTCCAAATCGTATCTTGACTCTCTCACCTCTCCCTCTTCTCCTTACGCATTCGCTATCTGCCACCGTCATAACTTTGTCGTATCTCCGTCTCTTCTCTCTTTCTCTCTCTCACTCACTCTTAGATTTCTTCTTTCTCTTGATTTATCTCTCTTTATAACTCTTTATCTTTCTCTCGATCTCTCTCACTCTGTCGAGGTGGGGTTGAGGATGGCATGGGTGATGGTTTTTATGAGAGTGGTTCTCGGCCATGAATCTTGAATTGGGTTTTGGGTTGAAGAAGAGAGAGAGCTAATAAATGAGAAATATATTCAAAACATAACTTTTTGTCTTTTTCTTTAATTGCAAATTGGCACCTAGATTTCCTCTATCTAGATTCACCCCATTCCTTCTTTTTTCTCGTTGATTGTGCATGGTTGTTATGATTATTAGGATGGGAGCAGTTACGAAAGGGACTAAGTGGGGAAACGATTTATTAAAATAATTCGTGCTCTTAGTTAGAAGCCAGGCGATGATGTTTTGGAGAAAGCGTGAGACATAAACGACATTCATAATTGAAAAACACCTTCATAAGTAAGAACGACGTCATTTTCTGCATTGTAGCACAAGTATTTTGTTAGCTGGCTATCGTGACGTGGTCCAATAGTTCTAACTTTTCTGTTATTTGATTCCCTTGTTATTTTCAGAATTTTTGCACTTTATTATGAGGCGGTGAGCACTTTCCATTTTCGAGATTTGGTTGATGGATGAAATATCTATTTCTCTCTTATTTCTCTCATCTCTCTAATCTTAAGCTTTCCTTATCTTTTTCTCCATATATTTCTGTTATTATTTCACAGAAAAATCAAAAAAAAAAGAAAAAGAAATAGTTTTTGATTCTTATCAGTGGCCTTAGAGCTAGACTTGGGCAATCATCACTAGAGATTCAAGTGATTGATCTTACCGAAGGACAACAAGAGCTCAAACATCAGTTGGAAGCAGTAACTCCAAAGATGGAGAACTCCTTAAACCAAAAAATAGAGGAAATCCTGATGGGTGTCGAATCCACCAAACATAATTCCTACTCTTCTAAACACAAAATTAATCTATAAATAGGGTGAGTAGGGTCGATCCCACAGGGAATAACTTATTGATGAATTTCTAAGATAACCAAGCGTGCAAAACAAAGTAAAAGGGGGGTTTTGAATAAAAAGTCAATAAAATAAAATAAAATAAAAGCAAGAAATAAATCAAAACAAGTCTATATGAATAAAAACTCAGTCAAGGGTAATTATTCGCACAACGTTTTCATGGATTGATCATTGATTCAAAAATAACTTTTAACACATGCAATAGATTGGTTATAGCCTTCAGAGAACTTGTCCAAACTAACATTTCCTTAATAATAGACTAAATATGCAAATGCGATGAATAATCTCTAATTAACAAATAACCTAATCAAACGATAGGATTTAACTCATTAACAGCCTTAAAAACTAGAAAGACCCAATCCTAGCCAACAAACCTACAAACATGGTTCTTCGAAACTCGATTGTGTATTTTCTAGTAGTATAATTCAATCGAATTATATAACTTTCCACTTGTGTTGATTCAATCAAACAATTATGGATTCGATTTTACCAACTGGAATTATAAAGTTTAATTAATTGAACAAAGGGTCCTAATTGAACAACTAACAAAACAACATTAAGGGATGGAGTTTTTCCAAAAAGTACAGAAAAATACACAAATACTGTGCAAAATTAAAAGACAAGCAAACCGATTAGATCTCATAATCTTTGAACAAAACATTGGATTGAATTACTCCTTGACTGAATAAAGTAATTTAGCCAATCATGGCCATAATAGCAACTTCAAATAAAAATATAAAAGCTCGAAATTTAGGAGAAAACTAATTACTAGAATCAAAGGTTCAAGACAATGTCTTAGAACACGTATATATAATGTTCTAACATTTGATCAAATTCCTAACCGGACTAGGATAATTCTTTGAAAGCCTGAAGAATCTTCTTTCTATTCCCGCGTAGGAACTTCAGTGCATAAGGTGTGATCCCGCCTTTTGCGGCAAACACTTATTTCCATGTTTAGCCTTTCAGTTTCCTTGTATGATATCTCTATGTGCTTTTTACCATATTTAGGACCTTTTTGAGCTCCTTTTCATCAATTTTTACCTATGACAAGTAAAAAGTAAATTTGGTGAAATTTTAACCAATTTGGAACCCAAAACTAACCAAAACAAGTGCACTTGTGGTCTTAAAATAGGTAAAAATAACACATTATCAAATCCTAAAGAGCATTCAAGGGATCAAAGGAAAAGAACTACTGATCAACATACCCCTTACCCTAATTACTCAATTTGACAAGGCTAGGGGAGATCTAAGAATTCTGATGTAGTCACTGACTCAAAAAACCAAGAGAGAATCAACAAATAGGTAGCCTCAAAACTAAATTTGAATTCCCTAGGTTTAATCGTGAAGAGCCTATGAAGTGGTTGAGAAAATGTCAAAAATATTTTCCATCCAATTCCATGAGTGATTATGAGAAAATTTTGCTTGTTGTTATGCATATGGATGACTAGGCGAATAGTTGGTATCTAGACTATATTGAAGGAAAAGAAAACATGGGATGGGATGAATTTAGTGAACTGGTATTGCAAAGGTTCTCTAAACAAAGGGAGGATAATTTAGTAGGGCAGTTTAATAAGTTGAAACAGGAGAAAACAATGGATGAGTATGTAGTGAAGTTTGAGTAATTGAAAGCTTTAATGATTAGTATAAATAGATCAGGGTCCAAAGACTACTTTTTGGAAGCTATGGGCAAGGGGCCAAAAAATGCATAGAACAGTTGGACCTCTACGCCTATTATCTCTGAAAACACCCACCTATCAAAAGATTGACTAGTAAGGAGATAAATGCCCAGAGGAAAAAGGGGGCTTCATTTCAATTGTAAGGAAATTTACCATGTGGGGTATAGATGTAAGAAACTATTTGTTATCGTGGGGCAGGAGGAGGAGGGGACTTCTGAAATTGAGGTGGAAACTGGAATAGAGGAAGAAACTGAGTTTCACATCTCTGTGAGTGTATTGGCAGGTCAAATCACCCCAAACACAATCAAATTGAGAAAATTATAATTTTAGGACACTAATTTTACCCTATTTCAATTTTAGGATAGACAAATTTGGGGGTAAAAAATGTAGTACAGAAAATTTCAAAAAATTGGCAATGTTGGGACTTCCGGTGCCGGAGCGACAATTTTGACCGAAAAAATCACACGTCGCGTGCATGTGACTATTAAGTGGCATTTTGGTGCGTAGCTAGAGAAATTGTGATGCCACCTAAGATTACACATCACACATGACTTGGAATAAATTTTGAGAAAAATATAGAATAAATTATGATACGGGTTGAATTTGGGAGCGGTCGAGTTGGTTGGTTGCTCCAGTTGAATATAAGGTAAGTATAGTTGATCTGGAAGACGGAGACCTGCAACAAGGGAAAAGCAATGTGAGCTAGTCGAGATGGTCTTGACTAAGACCCTCCAATGCTAAGGTCAGTGATCGGATTGAGTGAGTATTTGAACAGAGTGGGTAGATGAAGTGTAATTAATGTCTCTCTTATCATAAATGTGGTGGATATTTGTAGTATGGCCATGTAGATCTTCGACCGTGGGGCCTCTAGGCTTAGTAGGTCATCATGCAGTAATGTGGACTGACTCATAAGCCTAAAGGCTTAATCTAATGGCATTAGGTTGCTTTAATTAATGAGGTATGAGGTTAGGTGGTTGACCCATACTTTGAGTTGGCAAAACATTTAATACCAGCACACGATGACAAGACACAGCGTTGGCCCGATCGGATATGGAGTCAACCACACAAATCGACCCTATCGATTTGAGCAAGACCGATTGTAGAATGGTTCCCTCGACCGACAGCTCATGGGCTTCTGAGGAAAAGGTTGTGAAGGTGACACGTGGCCGACGGTCCGGTCGAGAATGGGCCACGTCAAATTAATTTGAAAAAAATTAAAAATGAAGATTAATATGTAAATAATTATTATATAATAAATTAATATATATATATATATATAGATATAATTTATATAAATTATACATTGGACGTAAATCATATATTTATAGAGAGATATATGTATAATTATAGTAACAATAATAAAATGAATATATATATATATAGAAAAAGAAATCCCATCCCCTCCCCCTTCCCCACCCCCCACCCCCCACCCTTAGCCGACACTCCCATTACACTAGATCCTCTATTCCAAACCGTATTTTATCTCTTATTCCAATCCATGGATATATGCAAAGTATAAAGATTCCAGACTAAGTATATAATTAAGAAAGTAACTTATACATATGACATGAATATAAATTATGGAATAGGAGATGAAACACCATTTTGGAATAGAGGATCCTATCCGCAGCCCACCCCTCAATTTTCATTTTTTTGGATTCATCTTCTCCAGGAGAAAACCCGCAGCCCTCCACTGTAGGTGCTGCTACAGGCGGTCGGCAATTCACGAAATTTCGATCCAAACCCACCCCCACGATCATCGTCCTCTCACCTTTTCAATGCTCTAAGAGTTAACGCCATCTAAGTTCATTTGAGCCTCGGTCAAAACCATTTCCCATCACTTTCTTTATTGTCGATCTCCCTATTGTCAGTGACCCACCACTGGAAATTCATACGTACGGAGTCGCCTTGTCAAGATCATCATAATCCTTCCACTATTGACCGCCATCTTGCTTGCTTGAGTAAATCTATTTTTTTTCTTCTTTCTCCATTTTTTTCTCTTCCACACATCGAGCTCTTTTCTCATCTTTTCTTCAATTGAAAGGGAAAGGAAAGGGGAGGAGGAGTTGATGGACTGACTTCCTATAGAATAATCTCCAGAATTGCTTCTAAGGATGAGGGTTTGGTCATTTAGCATGGAAGCTCCATGGAGATTCATCTCCATCGTTATTACTACTACAGTTAAGGTTAGGGATTGGGGGGGGGGGGATGGAAGGGGTTGGGGTTGGAATTTATTTTTTTTATTATTAACATATATGTACATATATATAATTAAAATGTAGTATTACTTTCTTATATATTAATTTATGTGTATATTTTTTATTTTTTTCCTTTACTTTTGTCTAGTTGCATCAAGGTGTTACTTAACTCCATTTCATAATCCACATCATTGGCCACATCATCAAAACCCAAAATTGATAGCCACATAAGCAATTTTTGGTGATGATGTGGCAATTTTTAGTCAAAAGTGTCGCTTCGGCGCTGAAAGTCCTAACATTGCAAATTTTTTAAAATTTTCTATACCACATTTGCCACCTCCAAATTTGCTTATTCTAAAATTAAAACAGGGTAAAGCTAGTGTCCTAAAGTTGAAAAATTCTCCAATCAAATTAGTTGGCCATCAGACTATAACTATTCTCATTAATATTGGAAGTACTCACACCTTCTTGGATCCTAAGATTGCTTATAAGTTCAGTTGTGAGCTAGAGTGTACCAATCACTCATGGTGACAGTAGCAGCTGGTAGAAGAATTGGGTGTAGTGCTAAGTTTAATGGGTTCAAATGGGAAATAGGAGGACACAACTTCATAGCCAATGTGAGAATTGTAAACCTGGGGGATTTGATATGGTGATTGGTGTTGATTTGTTGAGAAAATTAGGACCTATCACCTTTGATTTCGACAAGCAAACTATTTAGTTCAAGAGTGGAGGAAAAACCATAATGTTACAGGGAAGACAACCTGAAATGTCACTAAGAATGATCACTGGGAAGAAGCTACACAAAATGTTTAGAAAGAAAGGCAAATCTCTTTTAGGGTGCTTATGTATGGTATCAACTATTGGTGAAGGCGTAGAAGGTGAGACAAGGGAAGAACTGAAATGATGGATATCAAATCCATCAAAATTAATCCTACTCCTCTAACTACAAAATTAATTTATAGATAGGGTGAGAAGGGTCGATCCCACAAGGAATAACTTATCGACTATTTTTCAAGATAACCAAAAGTACCAAAATAAAGTAAAGAAAGAGGGTTTTGAATGAGAAGTTAATAAAAGCAAGAAAGAAATCAAAAGTAAATCTATAAGAATAAATACTCAGTCAAGAGTAATTTTTCGCACAATGTTTTTTCATGGATTGATCATTGATTCAAAAATAGCTTTTAATTCATGCAATAGATTAGTTATAGTCTTTAGAGAACTCGTCCAACCTAATATTTGCTTAATAATAGACTAGATATGCGAACGCTATGAATAATCCCTAATTAACGAATAACCCTAGTCGAACGATAGGATTTAACCCGTTAATAGCATTAAAAACTAGAAAGACCTAAATTCTAGCCAACAAACCTACAAACGTGGTTGCTCAAAACTAGATTGTGTATTTTCTGTAGTATAACGAATTATACTACTTTCTACTTGTGTTAATTAAATCAAACAATTACGGATTTGATCTTATCAACTGGAACTTTGAAGTTAAATTAATTAAACAATTGGCCAAAACTGCACAACTAACAAAACAACAATAAGAGATGAAATTTTTCCAAAAAGCACAAGAAAATACGCAAATACTGCATAAAATTAAAAGACAAACAAATCAATTAGATCTCACAATCCTTGAAGAAAACGTTGGCTTGAATTACTCCTTGACTGAATGAAGTAGTTTAGCCACACATAACCATAATAACAACTAGGATGAAAATATAAAAGCTGGAAATTCCAAAGAGAAAAACTAAGAACTAGAACAAAAGATAGAAAATTCATGGTGTCTAAACAATACAATACAATCGGGTATATATAGGGTTCAAACCCTAAATCAAATTTCTAACAGAGCTAGGATAATTCTTTGGCAAATCCTAAGAGTCGTAGGCAAGTAGGAAATCTGTTTCCAAGTTGAACTCTTGCCATAAAAATTTCTTCCTTTTATTCCCGCGTAGGAATTTCAGCCCATAAGGCGTGAGCACGCCTTGCGCGATAAACATGATTATTTTCAAATTTAGCCTTCCATCTTCCTTGTACGACATCCCTCTGCACTTTTTATAATCTTTTGGCCCGTTTTTAGCTCTTTTTCATCAATTTTCACCTATGACAAGTAAAATTAACTTTTGTGAAATTTTAACTCATTTAAGATCCAAATTTAATCAAAAGAAGCATAATTGAAGCCTAAAACTAGGTAAAAATAACATACTATCATGAAACCTTTGTTAACAAAGTATAATGCTATCTTTCAAGAACCCGAAGGATTGCCTCTAGTAAGGGCACATGACCACCATATAGTGCTCAAACCAGGATTGGAGCCTTCTAAGCATCATCCATATAGGTATCCATACCTTCAGAGAAAAAAGATTGAAAAACTAGTCGCTGAAATGCTACACATGGGGATCATCCAACCTAGTTCCAGTCCCTACTCTTCTCCACTGTTGTTAGTTAAAAAGAATGATGGGACATGGAGATTTTTGTGTAGATTACAGAAAATTGAATTCTCTTACCATCAAGGATAGCTAGCTATTCTATACCATTAAAAGTCTATTTTTGTTTATCCAAATAAAAATTTCTTACTTCGCATCTGATCATTATATTATACATCAGGTCCTTGGTGATGGGTTAGAAAATAACAAAGCGAATATATACATGGCAAATGCACCGTATGAGAGCGATCAATGCATACTATGAGCAATTTCAAAGAAATTTTTCGACTTTTCTAAGATGTCGATCGGAGGAAGTGGTGGAAGGTGGAAGAATGGTGCTGACTATTTTGGGAAGAAAAAGTGAGAATGCCTCTAGCAAGGAGTGCTGTTACATTTGGGAGCTCTTGCCCCTCTCACTAAAGGAAATGGTGGATGATGTATCCATATTCGTTAAAATATCTTCAGCAAGAACATCCCAGTACGTACTCGTATACTTAGTACAACCAAAAGATGTTGCTACTAATTAAGATAAATAATTAAATAATAAAGAAGCTCTTACTTTTAAGTGCGAATTGACTGAGACATGAATTATAGCACAGCATATTGCCGCTATGCTTGTATGGGTTATTGAGAAAGATTGATGATTCAAGTGCATGACAAACTAAATGAAATATCAGCCACGGGGTACTTGTTTCGTTGTAGGTTGTTAAAGAGTCAAAAGTGAGTTTACTTTCATGCGTGTATACGAAAAAATTATATCCTTATTTGCTCTTGTAGAAAATAAAAGTATGAGAATTTGTCAATGTGTGAAAGGATAGTAATAAAAACAACTATAAGTTGATTTTACTGTTAGTTGTTTTATTTCTTTAAGAGCCACTAAAGCATCTAAAAAACAAGAGATATTTGAGAAAATAGTTTTCACTATCATTAAGATGACAATCCATATATCATATCTATTTTGAATATTAAATTAAGTCCGATTCTCAGTGAAAATGCAGGGATTGTCCATTGTTTTTGATAGATAGTACTTGACCTATAATGTTTGGTCTAATAATGTAAGGTAAGTTTTAATTCACTTGTACTTTGATATAGAGTTGTGGTGGCCAATTTAAACTACACATCCTTAACTAGACTTGATCCGAGGGAGTTATAACCAAAAAAATATTTCGTAACACTTTAATTCCCTTAGGCTAGTTTGGAACAAGGATTTTGGTGAGGAAAAGTAGGAGGAAAATGGAAAGGATAAAAAATGAAAGTATAAAGTACTATCATTTGAAGCAAAGAAAAAATTTTCCATCCTATTTTCCTTACCAAAATCCTAGAACCAAACGGAGGGTTAGTTGTATCAGTTATCAAGATCAGCGGCCTTCTATTCACTTCCATAGTTAAGGTTACGAAAAAGGGTTATGTAATTGTTAAATTTATTTTGAACGCAATTTATAAATATTTGAACGTTTACAAAATTTAAAATTCAAAAGATCAACTTTTATATGTTTCTGGAGGTGAAATCACAAAGTTGGTCTGTATTAGATGTATATATGCAGGGACTCATAAAAGAAGAGAAGCTACAGTCATTCACACCCCTCAATACACACCATCCCCTGCAGAAGTAAAGAAGCAAGTGGAAAAGGAAGGGTCCTTCACCATTAACCTCCTCCAAGCCTCACTAATCCCATGGGCCGCCTGCGCCACCACTGGCTTCCATTTGCCGGCTCACCATGTCGCTAAATGCATGAGATCCGTGGCCGAACCGATGTTGGTGGACCAGTTTGGCCATCATGTTATCGATCGACTGTTCGAAAACTACACCAAAATAATTTCCGATCGCACGTCCCAAGAAGACACAAAATTTATCTATGTCACGGTGTCCTTGATGACAAGGATATCACAATGAGCTAGCTTGTGGCAGAAACATGATATGTTTGTGTTCAAATTTGATTTCCTTTCTAGCCTATTTTTATTCATGTTGGGTGCCTGGTCAATAATAAGCCAGTGGTCCTTCAGTGACTTGTCTGATATCAGCTTCACCACCAATGTGTGATGGTTTGTCCCATTCCATGTGTTGATGTGTGTGTGTATATACATATCCAATTATATTTGTAATGTCACCCATCGGCTTTTTCTATTGGCCTATTTAAATATTTAATCTACGTCAAATATTGTGGCTGGGTGGCCGTTACTCTCGGGGAATTCGACTATCCTATCGGGAAATCATTCTAATTAAGTGAGCATCTTAGAAACAATATGAATAAAAATAGGTTATAAAAGGCTAAATAAATCATATGATAACTAATAAGTGTATTGTGCTTGTCAAGTAATAAATCGCTCTATCTAAATTATCTATCAATTACAGAGTAAATATAAAACACTCATTATGTGATTAACCTCGATTCGATCAAGTCGAATTTAAATTAAAATTCCCCATATGATCGCATATACTGTGTGAAAAATGGGCAGGTAGTTCAAATTGACTTAAAGTGAAATAAACTTGACCAATGTGTTATGATAACTTCCTATAAATAGAAAGCACCACAACGAATTACCAATGGAACATTTAATAAATGGGAGAAATGCTAAATTTCATAAACAACAAAATTAATTAATTGCAATATTTTGTGCACAATTGGAGTAGGAATAGGGATCGAGTGTTAGAATTTTATTTTAATTTGAATTTCTATTGTTTGAATATTTTTTTTTTATACAACAAAACATGCTAAATTAATACGATTATTGAGCCTTAACTTATATGGCTTGATTTGTTTGACCCACTATTGTTAAGAACTTAATTTTAACAAATGTGGTTTGATAATTGATATAGGTCCATCCTAAAATACCTATGATGGGAGGCCCTAGAGTTTCATTATATATTTAGCTAGGTCCCATATCTCCACTCTAATAATCGTTTGTTCCATTAAAAATTCTCAATATTGGTGAGAGATGGAGAAGATTTGTTCTATAGTTCCAATGTCCAATCTTCTAGGCTATCAAGCATCATATCACGAGACAAAGGGACCCCTAATGGGTTGATCTAACCCTGTGAGTCTTCCTACCTAAACATCCATTTTGATCGGCTATCAGTCATTGGTGTAAGGTATGTTGATTTAAATTTTTATATAATGTTGATCGCCTATCAGTCATTGGTGTAATGTACGTTGATTTAAATTTTTATATAGTATTTTAAATTTATGGTGTATCGATCCTATAATTAAAAAATTTTCTTTTGCCCAGGACTCCAACACTACATATATAAATTGATATTTATTCTTATTTTGTTATTAATAATATACATTTGTGTTCATAAATTTTTATGTAATATATATACAGTAACAAGAAAAAAAAAATGTTACTATTATTTATGGAAAACTTTGGCGAATTTGTAATTGTTCTACCCTTCCACTAGAACAGGAAAATCTTTGCGATCGCATGTTCAAACAAAATACCAATTTTATTTATTTGTTATTTTTTTGACCATATATGTCGTTCAATTAAGTCAAATCATAAAGTACAAAATAAATTATTTTACCATAACAACACAAAAAAATTATTATTAAATTAAAAATAAGATACACATTTTGAAGGGAGAACGACCCAAAACCTTATAATCTTAAGGTTTCCCTTTTGCCAATTAAGAGGGTGTTTGGCTAAGTTTATAAGCCCCTCAAAATATCTTATAAGATGTTTTGAAATTTATAAGATGTGGTGGAGTATTTAGGTAAATTTTAAGGGAAGGAACTTATAAGATTCAAAGTTAAGATGTTTAGGAGCTTATAAGCTCATTTTAGAATAGTAAGGAGGTGCTTATTTATTTTTTAAAATCTACCAACCTCCTTTATTTTCAATTAAACTAATTATAATATTGTCATTACTAATATCTTATAAGCTAGCACCCAAATTATTTATCCAAACACTTTAATAACTTATTTTTAAAATAGAATTTAATATCTTATAAGCTCCTAAAATATTTTATACCATGTAAGAGTTTATAAAATATTTCAAATAAACTTAGCCAGACACCCTCTAAATTTGTTATGCTCATCTTTTATAATTTAAATATTTTATTATTGCATGTTGCATGAGGCCGGCACAATATTCCCATTAGGAAAGTTACACAATCAACAAAATAAGCCCAACCCACATATCAGAAAAACCCAATAACAAGTATGGGCCCTATTCCACGCGGGAAGGAAAAGGTTTAATCTCTCCGTTCATGACAGGCATTTCCATTCTTGGTCTTATTTAGGTGGAAAATTTTAGTTTGGACCCGATTTGGCCACGTTAGAATTAATTACATGGTCAATGTATTACATTTATTATATAATTACACTTAGTTTGTAATTTATTGGGTGTGGTAAATGATTTTGTATAATTACGTACTAAGTAGTATAAAATTCTGATTGTTTCTTGTCATGCGAATTTTTTTTTCACAAACTGTGTGCATGTATCCAACAATTTAGATTTAATCACATTTAATTATTATTATTATTATTATTATTATTATTATTATTAAAAGACACTTAGAGATCTAATAACTACTTTTGATCTCTTTGGTCCCTCATATATTTAATTTATTTTCTCTCCAATCTCTTCTCTTCCACTACTTACGTTACTTAATTTCTTTCTTTTCTCCTTCTTTTTGTCTATTAATATATTATTTTTCAGCTCACTTTTATCATTTCTTTTAACTTTTTCTTTCTTATATATTTGTTAATCTTATAATTTTATTTTTATTTTGAACTATTTTCTATAACAAATTTACTAAAATACATTATAAACAATTAAAAACATATAATCATGCATAAAATTTAATAAATATTTTAGTTTTATATTCAAAATTTAAATATGTAACTAAATTATCTATACTATTGCTTAAGGAGTCTGATAACTGTTTTTGGTCTCTCACATATTTAAATTATTTTGGTCTTTCCTCCTTCTCTCCTCTCTATTATCATTTCTCTCTAGGGTTTGTCTATTGTTAGGTAGGATAGAAAAAATTTAATGTTAGGTACCCTTATTTTATTAGAGTACCTGTTACCTGTTTTACAGGTTACGTTTACCTGTAACTTAGTATGCAGGTTGCCATTACCTGCTACTTGTTGTTTACCTATAAATTTAAATAGTATTTATATGTGTGAGGTCCATTATATTAAATCTATTTTATCCATTTATCATTTAGCTTTTTTTTATTAATTTTTATTAGATATTTTTTAGCATTTGATCTATCACCAAACATAACAACATGTAGAGCATTTTATCATACAAATTTTAATAAAAAAAATATTATAATTTATATTAATTTCAACAAATTTCTTATGGCAATGTGTTATTAATTTTTTTGAAATATATTTTTTTATTGAATATAACAACAAAAATTTGATTGCTTCTTAAAATATTAAATTGGCGCTTAAAATGTATTTTAAATTCGAAATTAAATTGATGCTTAAAATGATATATCCATCTCTTAATTATAAATTTAACAATATTTATCTATCTTCTTAGTTTATTTTATTTTTGATCAATGTTCCAGATCACTATTCATCATTAGTCAATTTATGTCAATTCGCTAAAATTATAATTAAAATTCCATAACTCCCATAAATCAATAATTTTTATAATAATTACTTAATTTATTTAACTGAGTAAATAAATATTTTATAATGATAACTATGAATTTGTTTTGGATACAGATGATAACTATGAATTTGTACTAATAAAAAAAATCTTTCAATTTTTAATTTAGAAAATAAAATTATTAACATAAGGTATTACTATTATTTAATTTGATACTCTACTTACTTATAAATTTCATTATAATATAATTGATTTATGTACATATTTACCACTCATTTTCCATCATATAATTAACCTTTATATGTGTTAGACAAGATGGGGGGGGGGGGGGGACGAGAGAGAGAGAGAGAGAGAGAGAGGAGAGAATTAATTAGCGTTGAATAACTTTCCTACTTATTAGGATTCTCTTCTCATTAATCCCTTAAATTGAGGAGATTTGAAAATATATTTACCATATTTTTAATAATTCAAAATAAATAATTGTGACTTATATAGCTGGTTATAGGTCAAAATAAAATATATAAATATGTTAAAAATAAATTTTAAGTACACGTGGCAATTAATTAAGACCATACCTAATATTAGGTAGTACAAAGCTACCTTTTATTAGAAGTCCCCTTCTCTCTATTATCATTTCTATATTTAAATAACTCCTTATCATTTCTTTTAGCTTTTTCTTTCTTATTTATTTGTTAATCTTATATTTTTATTTTTATTTTGAACTATTTTCTATAACAAATTTACTAAAATACATTATAAATGATTAAAAATATATAATCATAAATAAAATCCAATAAATATTTTAATTTTATATTCAAAATTTAAAGATGTAAGTAAATTCTCTATATTATTAATAAAAGCAGTTAAGGTTTCTAATAATTACTTTTGGTCTATCACATATTTAATTTATTTTCTCTTTCATCTCTCCTCTTCTACTATTACGTGCTTTAATTCATTTGGTTTCTCCTTCTCTCTTCTATATCAATATATTTTTTTTTCAGATCACTTTTATCATTTCTTTTAACTTTTTCTTTATTATTTATTTGTTAATCTTATAATTTTATTTTTGTTTTGAACTATTTTCTATAACAAATTTACTAAAATACATTATAAATAATTAAAAATATATAATCATGTATAAAATCCAATAAATATTTTAACTTTATATTAAGAATTTGAATATGTAATTAAATTACACTACAAGAAAAAGTAATAGTAACGACAAAATATAAGAGTAACAATACAAAATTTGTCACCAATAATTGTATTAAGTGGCAACACTATTTATTTTCTCACTAATTAAGTTTCTTCGGTGACAACTTTTATCTTGTTATAATATTCACTCAATACCGACAAGAATTAATACTTCAGTCACAACCATTAATAATTAGTGACACACCTATAGCGACAACTTTGTAACAAAAAATATTTGTCATTAAAATTTTGTGATATAATTCTATTGTCACTAAGTTGTCATAATAGGTCTGTCACTAAATATCAATCTTGCATAATATTGTCACCATTTGATATTGTGCAAATTATATTTTGTAACAATGTTATAATTTTGCTATTATTAAATGCATATAATTAATGACAACTTTTTAATTATTACTAATTTATTGATTTTCTTGTAGTGTCATCTATACTATTAATAAAGAATTTAAGGGGTCTAATAATTATATTTGGTCTCTCAAATATTTAATTTATTTTCTCTTTCATCTCTCCACTTCCACTATTCACGATAGTTTTATTTTGAACTATTTTTCATAACAAAATTACTAAAATACATTATGAATAGTTTAAAATATATAATTAAAATTTATTTTAATCATTTATTTTATTTTAATATGCAAAATTTAAATATGTAATTAAATTCTTATTTTTTTATTTTACACACGCATCGAGTATACTCAACTGACTAGTTATTATTATTATTATTGTTATTGTTATTTGTACTATTATATTAAGTGTAAATGGCTTTGGCTTTTTATTTGGCGTGTATAATTGTGGCATTTTTAAAATATCCTTTAATTACTCTTCTTCGTGATTTATCAATTTTTTTCTCTCCAACAACATTTTTGTTTCATTTCTATTGTCACCTCTCTTCACTTTCATCTCTCACATCTATTCTTTTCTCAAAATGTTTTTCTACTTTATATTTTTATTTATTTATTAATCAAGAAATAATTTTATTTAAAATTGATTTTTTAGCTTTCCATAAATTTGATAAATTCATTACAAATTATTAAAATGATAGTATAAATAATAATAATAATTAAGAAAAATGTGTATTTACAATGAGAATTAAGTAGAAATTAATTTTTATATTATTAAAATTTAATCATTTGATTAAATCATATTTAACTTTTATTTTGCACACACATCGAGTGTGACTGATATACTAATTATTACATAATACATGCCAAACATTTAGGTGTATGATTGAAACCCAAATACATAGAAGAATTTTTCCTTGTCGAACTTTTTTTTTTATAAAGTCCTTGTCGAACTTCTTATCACAATATATAATGGGACTTTGAAAGGGAGAAATGTGATCGTGATTTAGAACAAAGTAAGCACTCTTTTTGAAGTATATTATGACTTGGATTTCATGCTCCTACCAATTTTGTCTGGTTACCTTTTTCTCTTGGGTCAGAAGAATTAAGGCCAAACTTTATGAGTAGAATCTTTGCAATTCGTTGAGAAAAACTTTACAAAAAAAGAAGTAATTGATATGAATTTTGACGTCGGCAAACTGATAGTTGTTATCGCTATGATGAGGCAACATTCAACCTAGCTAATTGCCAACAGCATTGTGGGGAGAACAAAAAGCAGAAAAACAGCAAGATATTAAAGGAGAAAGTAGTGGACACAGTTCAGTGGATGCTCGCATCCATTTTCTTCTTGACGCAGAAAATGCTTGAATGCACCCGACCTAAAAGGACCCAATAACATACAAGAAAAATTACACTGATCATCCCTGAGGTTTGGCTAATTTATGAAAAATTTCCTACTTTTTTGAAAATTACCAAAAATCCTCTAAGGTTTCAAAAATATTACAAACTTATTCGAATTTCCAAAAATACCCATTTCCCTTTTTTGGCTAATTTACAATACCAGCCTGAGATTAGGCTAATTTATGAGAAACCCCCTGCGATTTCAAAAATTACCAAAAACTCCCTGAGGTTATACTAATATTACAACTAACACCTACTTAGGTTGACTTATCAACAATATTAATTCTTTTTTTTCCCCTCTGTAATATTGTTATCATAAAATTTTCATTTAATAGATTTGAAAAAAAAATGTGATTACTTATTCAAATAAATATTTCGAATTTAATGTTATGAATTTATACTAAATATATATAATATGTGCTAAATTTATATTTGAGAAAAATATAATTATATGCATCGTATATATCCATTATGTGAAATGAGAAATATAAACATTGATTGAAATAAAAAATTGAAATTAAATAATGCACTTGAAAACTTTATTTAGCTTGAGGACTCTAACTCATTTCTCTTAAAATTTACTCCGTATTAGCGATAATATAACATATTTGATATGTTGGTAGATACCTTTAATGCATTAAATTCAGAATATTTATTTGAATAAATAATCACATTTTTTTTTCAAATGTATTACATGAAAATTTTATGATAACAATATTACAGAGGGGAAAAAAAGATTTAATATTGTTAATAAGTCAACCTAAGTAGGTGTTAGTTGTAATATTGGTATAACTTCAGGGGTTTTTGGTAATTTTTGAAATCATAGGGGGTTTCTCATAAATTAACTCAATCTAAGGGTGGTCAGTGTAAATCACCCAAAAAAGAGAAGGGGTATTTTCAGAAATTCAAATAAGTTTGAAATATTTTTGAAACCTTAGGGGGTTTTTGGTAATTTTTGAAAAAATAGAAAATTTTTCGTAAATTAGTCAAACCTCAGGGGTAGTCAGTGTAATTCGCCCTAACATATACTCATATGTATATATATATATATATATATATATATATGTATATATATATATTTATATTAATTTCAGTGAACAGTAGGATATATATTATGCTGACATAGTTTGATCCTGACTCTTAATTATTATTGACATCGGGTGCATTTAAACATTTTTTCGAGACTAAACCCATAAATAAATTCACGTTCATTTACATAATCAAGAAAAAAGTTACCGCTATTTTATCTACCAACAATCTTGATCCTTTCCAAATTTTCGTATACACCGTTTGGGAATCATACACAAATTGAAAAGTGTAAACAACTGAATCATCAAACATACATATGCAACTCCAATTTTCCTTTAGGTTATGTTTGATTCCCTAATTTAGTTAAAGTACATGTCGTAGATTGAATAAAAGCCTTTTTTCTAAGTACGTTTTCCTTATCAAACTGCAATATCCAAACATAGCTGAGTAGCGTTAACTAGGCGTGCAGTTGAAGTCTCTCTCTCTCCCTCTCCCGGCCTCCCTCTCTCTCCCTCCCTCTCTCTCTCTCTCTCTCTCTCATGATATGTGTGCGTGTGTACTGTATACATACATGTCTCTGTTGCATGTGTATTATTGTGTCATATGTGCTGTGTACACGGGCTATTTGGTGTCCGTCGCGTTTGCGCGGCAGTAGAGTGTGTAGTTGTTGTGATGGACAAATTAATTAAAAAGGGAAACAAGAAAAGTGAATTGCCATCGATTACGGATCCAATATGTATGTGTGTATATTGTAAAGCAAGATGACACTAAATAGAGCAAGGATTGGGTGGGAATGATGGAAGTCAATGTGGATGAGTGGCAGACTCACTGTATAAGAAGCACGCTTCAAGAGTCTAGTGTTCGACAAAAGTGGGTTATAAAGTAGTGGACATGAGTTCCACACATTTAGGGTCACTTCACGCTTAACAAGTAACAAATTACAATATTTTTAACTATTGGATTCAATATGATATGTTATAATTTCATTTTTTTTAATACTTTTTAATATTATTATGTTCAAATTTAATAATTAAAATCATCAATCGAGTAATCTCAATTGAATAACATGAAATTTTCTCATTAGAGAGAGTATTCAATAATTGCCTAGCACAACACTATTTACCACCTTTTATAGTTGGAATGGGCAAAATAACCACTTATCATAGAATAGGAAAGGGAAAAAAAAAAAAAAAACACCCACGACCATCCTATTAAGATATATAGTCTTATCACAATAAAGTGGAAATTTTTACCAAATAAATCAAAATTTTGAATTTTATTTAGTAATTAATATTTTTTGTCAATAATTAGCAATTATTTTATTTTAATTAATAATTGATTAATTATAAATTATGTTATAGTTGTTGTACTTGGTCAAATATTGATATTATAGTTGAAATATATCTAACCACTCTTCTATCAATCTATACTATTATATATTTGAAAGCAGTGTTTGACTCGAATTGGTTTAATTTAACTTGACTAAATACTAATTTTTCAGAATTTTGAAATTTTTTAGTTAAAAATGAAAAATTGTGATTAGCTGGATTCATAAAACAACTTCAACACATAATAAAACAAAAAAATAAATAAATAAATAATAAGTTTACCAAACTCCTCCACTCAGGGGTGTACTACATAAATCCACACAACTCGCTTAAACCAAATCGATCCCCCGTAAACTGCTAGTTATAAAATTTTAAATTATAACCCGCCATTTTTCTATTTGGTTGAGGGTTCAATATTTAAGACCGGCCCAACCAGCAACTCAACCGCTACATTTATAAGATGTATATATTCTATATGTATACGTATATGTAAGTGTGTAATATATTTATGTAGAATATATATGTGTTGTGTGCCTATACAAACTATAAATATATTCATGACGCGTTTTCTTATTAAATTTCTTTTATCAAGTTGTATTTCTATATACATAGCAACTTTCCAATATAATCTATTTAGTAGTATTCATTTGCATTGTATTCTTCCATCTATGAAATTTTATTTGCTATTTATATTGATATTGCAATGAATAGCAATATTAGTAAGCTCTATTTTTTTCTTTTCGCCATTTATGTTGGATATGTAGATAAAAATAAATTGAATTATGAATAATGTACATAAAACCTGCCAATCTGCCCACTTGACCACTATATAAACCGCACACGCACAAGCACAACTCGTACTACTCGGTTTGAAAAAATGATTGTACTGTTATGCTTTATAATTTTGTTAATCTGTATAAGTTGGGTTGTGTTACATTTTTTCTTAAAACAGCCCGAACCTGACCGTGTACACCTCTACCTCCACTATTACGTAACTTCCCTTTATTGTAAAACTCCTCCGCTACTCCATTTTTTAGAATTTTCATTGGATCGACTAATGATACCTTCTCAACCGCCAATTGAACCGCCTATATATGGAGCAAGAGACGAAGAATGAGTCGGAAGACATTCATCACAACGAGCTCTCTGTTTTTTTTTCTTGGGAGAAAAACACTTAACCCGTCACACTATTGTCATTTTTACACTTTGCCATCACAAATTTTTACACTTTGCCACTTAACCCCTCACACTATAATACTTTGCATTTTTCGAACTTAACCCTCTATAGTCATTGTTGGGCAATAAAAGTGAACGAAAATAAGAGATTAAGTGTGAAAAATATAAAATTCATATAGTAAAATACAACTCATAAAAGTTCATATGACAAAGTATAAAAATAACCATAATATAAAGGGTTAAGTGTTTTTATCCCTTTTTCTTTTCAATATTTTTATTGATTGTTTATTACATGGGTTTGGAAGGAATGCATCAAATATTTTCGTATTTGGACTTGAACATATAAGATTTGGCTAAGAGATAATGAATCGTGATGCTATCGATGATAGCATTATTCTTAAGAGTGCGGAGGCTACAATTTAACACGTTTTCAGATTTGGATTCTTATTTCTTTGTGAATCCTTCTTTTGGGTGTGTGTTATCATTTTCTTTATTTCGTAAGGTTTTTTTTTTTTTTTGGGTAACCAACAAATGATGATTTATTGTACTATTTCTCTTTGAGTAAATCTCACTCTCTCTCTCTCTCTCTCTCTCTCTCTCTGGTCATATTCGTTGTACTCTTACAAGTCAACTTGGTTGATATTTTGATTTGTTTCTATTTGTATAAATTTTGACAGCCACGCAGGGTTCGAAGTCATTCAATTCGATAAAAAAATAAAAATTCAAAGTGAATTCTTGTGTTTAAATGTATGCGTGCTAGTATATAAGAATATATAAATGGAAATCTTGATGATTCGAAGTTAAAAGATGTGATGTGCTTAAAATTTTTATCCGAAAATTAATATATATAGTATGTATTGATGAATATAATAAAAAATATAATACGATTATATAACAGAAGATTCGAACTGATTTATATTTAGAAAAAATTACACTGACCACCCCTGAGGTTTGGCTGATTTACGAAAATCCCCCTATTTTTTCAAAAATTACCAAAAACCCCCTAAGGTTTTAGAAATATTACAAACTTATTCGAATTTTCGAAAATACCCCTTCCCTTTTTTTGGGTGATTTACATTGACCACCCTGAGATTAGGCTAATTTACGAGAAACCCCCTGTGGTTTCAAAAATTACCAAAAAGCCCCTATGGTTATACTAATATTACAACTAACACCTACTTAGGTTGACTTATCAACAATATTAATTCTTTTTTTCCCTCTGTAATATTGTTATCATAAAATTTTAATTTAATAGATTTAAAAAAAAATATGATTACTTATTCAAATAAATATTCTGAATTTAATGTTATGAATTTATACTAAATATACGTAATATGTGCTAAATTTATATTTGAGAAAAATATAATTATATGCATCGTATATATCAATTATGTGAAATGAGAAATATAAACATTGATTGAAATAAAAAATTGAAATTAAATAATGCACTTGAAAATTTTATTTAGCTTGAGGACTCTAACTCATTTCTCTTAAAATTTACTCCGTATTAGCGATAATATAACATACTTGATGTGTTAGTAGATACCTTTAATGCATTAAATTCAGAATATTTATTTGAATAAATAATCACATTTTTCTTTCAAATCTATTACGTGAAAATTTTATGATAACAATATTACAGAGGAGGAAAAAAAATTTAATATTGTTAATAAATCAACTTAAATAGGTGCTAGTTGTAATATTGGTATAACTTCGGGGGGGTTTTGGTAATTTTTGAAACCATAGGGGGTTTCTCGTAAATTAATCAAATCTCAGGGTGATCAGTGTAAATCACCCAAAAAAAGGGAAGGGGTATTTTCGAAAATTTGAATAAGTTTGTAATATTTTTGAAATCTTGGGGAATTTTTGGTAATTTTTAAAAAAATAAAAAAAATTCGTAAATTAATCAAACCTCAGGGGTAGTCAGTGTAATTCGGCCTTATATTTATATATATGTCGGGCAGCGCGCGTGTTGAGAAACAGTGATAGTTAAGTGTTACCAGCACCTCTAATTAATATGATATTTTTAATTACTGTGGTTGTTGATGCGTCAAATCCAACAAAGGAAAAGGCTCCCAATTCCAAAAATGGGGGAGTTACAGTGCTTACACAGCATGCATCACTCCCAACCGCTTATTGCCCAATAATGCAGTCCCCCGCATACTCAATATCAGTGTCTCATCTATCTATATCGATTGTCCCTAGCCACCACTCACTTGTTTTATCTTTTCTTATGTGGTTTAAATTTAATTCATAATAATCTTCAACTTCATTTTTTGTTGGGCTCGTTGATGATACTATGTTTGGAATCTTGGTTGACCGAGCTGCGGAGTACTTGTGCAATTATTATGATCATTCGAACAATTAATACATGAGTTTTCTTAGCTTCAAATTTTCCCGTATTACATTTCCCACAAAACTTTATCAAACAAAACTGAACATACATAATATCGATTCATATTTTGATTTTCTCTCCTTTTGAAAACTATAAAAAGAAAATAGCTCCAAATTATAGCATTGTTAAAAATTAAAGTCATATTTACAAGTCTAAATAATTGAATTTTTTTAAGGGTAGCTAACTAATTGATGAATTATTGGGGAAAAAGTTATTTGTGGATGGCTAAGTATTTCAGCAAGTTGATCACTAAAATCTATGAGGGATAATTTCATAAAACCCACTTGTAGTTTTGCAAAATTTTACTCTATTACCTTATGGTTTAAAAATATAAAAAAAAATCCTCTGTTTTCTTAATTTATGCTCACATTCCTTTGTCGTTAGTTCAAGATTGACGGCGTTAATATTTTACTCAAATATATGTTATGCCCTTGTTATTATGAACAATTGGATCCTAATTTAAAAAAATAAATGGTCCATATTAATTATTCAAGAAAAAAGTATAATAGTTAAATAAAAATTAAAAATAAAATACTTATAAATTCGATTTCACACACAACACACACACACAATTATGGATCCGCTAATTTCTCTTTTGATTTCACATAATCAACTGAGATGATACCACTTGAGAGCAACTGTCTAATGGTGTTATGTCATCTACGTATGTATCTTGACTTACCATCATAAGTCTTGCTTTGTGCTCTTTCAATTATTGATTGACCATCACACAGTGTAGCAATTGCAGGCACTAGCTTAACCAACAAGGAATGTCCTCTAAGAAATTGTGAAGCCATTCTGTTTCTTCTCAGGTTGTATCTAAAGCTATGAACTCCGATTTCATCATAGATCTAGCTATGCACGTCTGTTTTGAGGACTTTCAAGATACAACAATTCCACCAAGGGTAAAGACATAACCATTTGTGGATTTTGTATCATTTGTACCTAATATCCAATTAGCATCACTGTATCCTTCTAATACAACTGGATATTGAGTATAGTGTAATCCATATTTTGAGGTATATCTTAGGTATCTAAGAACCCTCACTAACGCTTTCCAATGGTCCTTCCCTGAATTACTTGTAACTCTACTCAATCTGTTAACTGATTATGAAATATTCGAGTGTGTGCAGTTCGTGATGTATATCAAACTACCTATGATCCTTGAATACTCTAGTTGAGATATTGGATTATTATGATTTTTGCTTAAGTGCAAACTTAGGTCCACTGGTGTTTTAGCTAAAGGACCATCATATGCATCAAACTTTTCAAGTATTTTATCAATGTAACAGGATTGTGACAAAACAATGCCGTCAGATGTTCTAGTGATCTTAATTTCTAGTATGGCATATGTTATTCCTATATCTTTCATGTCAAAGTTTTCTTTAACATTCTCTTAGTATTCACGATTATATCGCGACTACTTTCCCTAATAAGCATGTCATCAACATAAAGACATACTATAACGTATGTATCAAGTGTGCCTTTTATGTAAACACATTTGTCACATTCACTGATTTTAAAATCATTTGACATCATGGTTTTGTCAAACTTTTCATGCCACTATTTAGGAGCTTTTTTAAGTCCATACAGTGGTTTTAACTAATTTGCATACATTTTTCTCTTGTCCGGGAGCAACAAACCTTTTTGGTTGTTTTTTTATAGATTTCTTCTTCCAACTCACCATTTAAGAAGGCCGTTTTGAAATCCATTTGATGTATTTCGAGGTTGTACAAGGCTGCTATAGCGATGAGAACTCTAATGGGTGTAATTCTAGTTACCAGCGAGTACATATCGAAGAAATCAAGGTCTTCTCGTTGTTTGAAACCTTTTGCAACCAACCTATATTTGTCTATAGATCTATCTGCTTTGTATTTTCTCTTGAGAATCCATTTACAACCTAGTGGTTTAGTATCAAGTGGTAAATCAACTAATTTCCAAGTGTGATTTTGTATGATGGAGTCTATCTCCCTATTGATAGCTTCATTCCATTAAGAAGCATCTGGGGAATACAAGGCTTCTTTAATTGTCATCTATTCATTATCTAAACATGTATGTTAGAAAATCAAAACCAAAATCTTTAGCTATCCTGGCCTCATACTGCATCTGAGTTCTTCACTAGACTGACTGTTTTCATACGTAGACTCGTACGATCTTTTATTAGATGTTTCGTTTTTCTTTTCCTTTCCCTTTTCTTTACAAGGAAACATATATCCTCAAAAAATACAGCATTTCTAGATTCAATGATCGTATTTTCATTTATATCAGAAATCATTGATCTGTGTACGAGGAACCTATATGCACTACTATTATAAGCATATCCAATAAATATACAGTCGACCAAGTTAGGCCCAATTCTAACTTGCTTTGGCTTAGGTACTTCTACTTTAGCCAAGCACTCCCACACTTTAAGATATTTATAGGAAGGCTTGTGATCTTTCTATAGTTCATACAATGTTTCTTTCTTATCTTCATGTGCAATTTTATTCAATATGTGGTTAGCTGAAAGTACAGCTTCCCCCCACAAGTTTTGAGGTAAACCAAAATTTATCAACATAGCATTCATCATTTTTTTAAGAGTACGCCTTTTTTTTTCAGTAGTACCATTAGATTGTAGTGAATAAGGTGCAGTCGTTTGATAAATAATTCCCATTTTTGAGCAAAATTATTTAAACGACGCCCCATATTCTCCACCTCTATCGAGCGTATTGCTTTAATATTCTTGCTAAGTTGATTTTCTACCTCAACGTTATAGTTTTTGAATGCTTCTCAGGCCTCATCTTTGCTTCTAAGGAAAGACCTTTAACAATATCTTATGCAATCCTCAATTAAAGTAATAAAGTACTTTTTTCCACCTCTAGTTTGCACAAATTTTAAGTCACATATATCACTATATATTAATTCTAGAGGTTCCATAGTCCTTGAGATTGTAGAAAATGGACTTTTAGTCATTTTTGCGTCTACACAAATTTCACGTTTATCGTGAGGATCAACTTTCACTTTAGGCAAAACTCACAATTCACTAATCTACACAAAGTATTAAAATTCACATGCCCTAATCTAGCATGTTATAAATTTGAATACTTAGTCAAATAAGTAGAATTAGTTATTTTATTGCCATCAAGATTGTGAATTACAGTTATTATCTTTATCTTGAACAATCCTTTGTCCAAGTAACCATTGTCAACAAACTCGCAATGTTTGGTTAGTACAAACTTTCCTGACTTAAATACTAACCTAAACCCACTCTTATCTAGTAATGAACCAGACACTAAATTTTTCCGAATGTCAAGCACATGCAGCACACTGACCAATGTCAGCTCTTTTCCAAAAGTCATCTTTAGGACCACTTTTCCAAGATCCACAACCTCGGAGGTTGCAGAATTTTCCATAAATAGCTTTCAACCGTTGATTGGAGTATAGGTCAAGAACATGGCTTTTTCGGAGCAGATACAGCAGGTAGCTCCAGTGTTGATCCACCACACTTTTGGATTGTCCACCAAGTTGGCTTCAAACACAAATGCAGTGAAATCCAGTTCTGACACATCCACCAGGACATACCTATTTTCAACTAAATTTACGCCTTGTGTCCTAGCTTGCCACAATTGTTACAGCTGTTCTTAAATATTTTTGCCTTAATTTTATTCTAGCTAGGCCCTTGTCTTTGGTGCTTTCTTATTTTCCCAATGCTTGAGCTTAGCTTTAGCTTCCATCTACAGCTTAGTAGCTTTGGCATCAGACTGTCGATCATCTTCCTCTATCCAAAGTCTAGCAATCAGGTCTTCAAGTTCCCATTTCCTTTCTCTTGTGTTTTAAATAGTTTTTGAAGTCTTTCTAGGCCAATAGTAGCTTCTCAATCAGAGCAGCAATTTGAAAAAACTCAAAGAGCCGTGTTTCCTTTGCACAAAGGTCATGCAGAATGATCTGCAACTCCTAGACTTGACTAATCATGATTTTAGAGTCAACTCTCTTATAATCGATGAATTTTCTGACTATGAATTTCTTCAAGCATGGCATCATTCGTTTTGTATTTCTTCTCTAAGTACTCCTACAATTCCTTTGATCCGCTGCTTCAACTATATACACTATATAGTGAATCGCTCAACCCATTGAACATGTGGTTTCTGTATAGAAACTCTAGAGCTACCCTCTTTTGACCATCAGTGCCACTGTCATCCACTACGAGTGCAAACTCCTTTAAAAACCTTGCCAAACTCAAGGTTGTTAATTTGTAACCCACTTAAATAATTTCTCAAAGTTCGCCAAATACCAACTTGCGATGAATACAATTTCCAACAATTACACATGCCGTACACACACGAAAAGCACACTTGCATATGCATACATACACGCACACATACATAAGAAACACGTTTGTACATGCACTTTCATCTTTCCCCATCATTTATGGGATGAAAGATGAACCAAATTATGGGAGAATTACGTATACTTGTTGCTTTTTGAAGTTACAGAACCATGTTTTCACACTCTAGAGAGAGAAAAATTGGGGTTTATTTTTGGGGTGTTTAATTGAAAATTGGGAGAAAAAGTGGAGGGAAATTGAATTAGAGAACAAGAAAACCACAAGTTTTAGTAAAATTGGCAAGCATTGGTATACAACTCACTTAATTGTTGATTTTTGGACTAGATCTTGCGAACTGGATGGCAAAAAAAGAACCCTAGATCTAGAAAAAAAAAAAGGTAAGAACAAGGCTTTTATTCAAGTAAAGAGAGTACCCTAGATCTGGAAAACACAAAAGGGAAAAAACGATTTGAATATTTGAATCTAGAAATAAGGCTGGTGGCGGTGATGGCGGTAGGAGGAAGAAAATGGGTGGTGGTGGTGGTGGCGGCAGCAGCGACAAGAGGAAGGAGATGGCGGGACTTGGGAGGATGTGGCGGCGGCGGCGACAACGGGAGGAGGAAGAAGTAAATGGTTTCGGTGGTGGTGGCTTCGGCGGTGACGGCATGGAGGATGGTAGTGGAGGATAAAGAAGAAAGAGGAAGGAAGGAAGAAGTAAAAGAAAAGAATTTAAAAAAATTCTGAAAAGGAAGAATAAAAAAATAATTAAAAAAATTCAACCTCTAGGGGTATGTTAGTAAATTTAACATTTTTTAGAATTAAAATAAAGCACACTCGCAAGTCGCACTTGACGCGCATGTACCTTACTCATCGTTAGTTGTGGGGAAAAGGGGGTTTTGCATAGATTAAGAAAACAGAAGGAGTTTTGTTTTTCATATTTTTAAATCATAAGGTACCACAATCAATTTTCGAGAAACCATAGGTGGGTTTTATGCAATTATCCCAATCTATAAATAGAGGTTGTAATTAGCATTGTAAACACACACAAAAAATACAAGAAATAACATTGCATTCTATTTTCTCTCAATTCTGTCTTTATAGTAATTTTGTTTAAATTAAATTTTACATTTTGCTAATTATTTTACAACAATCATACATTTTATTAGCAAAGAATTGGACAACTTGTAATTTCATTAGGAAATTGGCATTTTCGTTCTCTAAGTATAGTCAATTCAACTTTTCGTCCTTTAAAAATCCCCATTTTAATTTTGATCCTTTAATCTAAAAAAATTATAATTTTAGTCCAGTTTTGCCGAAAATTGCTGACATGACATTCACTATGATCGAAACTTTCCAATCAGCATTGATAAGCGATTAATTTGGGAATTTTGTAATTTTCCCTCCAATTTATCTAATATAGACGACGTGGGGTAATTCTTAAAAAAATAATAATAAAATCCACCTCATTTTTTAAAATAATAAAATCCTTCCATAATCTAACCTACTTTTATATGTATATACACTACATATGTAAAGGTTCTATTTTATAAATATAGAATAAATGACATTAAGCACCCCAACCTTTGGAGTGTTTAACATTTTGATACCTAAACTTTGTAAATGTACACTTTGGTATCTAACATTTATTATTTGTGCATCGATAGTATTTTTTACACTATTCCAGTGGAATATTCCTCAATATTCTCTAGAATATGCCCGAATATTCCACAAAGATTCCATTGAAAAAGTGAAAAAATACCATCAGCACACAAATGATAAATGTTAGGTACCAAAACACACATTTACAGAGATTGAATACTAAAATGCAAAACACCCTAAAATTTGGGGTGCTTAACGTAATTTACTATTTATATATGTGTGTGCATATATACAACCCTCAGAGTGCTTGCCCAAGAAAACAAAAACCCTCATAGCCCGTCCCCACCCCGCCCCCCACCCACAACCCCCAATCCACTATGGCAAGATAGAGATGAAGAGGATGAGGCAGAGAGATCAAAGGGGGAGGCAGCAGCGGCAGAAGATTCAAGCGACGAGCTAAATTGTTGTGTGATTGATAGGTGACGAATCCACCAAAAATAAATCATACTCCTCTAACTAAAAAATTAATTTGTAGATAGGGTGAGAAGGGTCGATCCCACAGGGAATAACTTATCTACTACTTTCCAAGATAACCAAGCGTAAAAAAGAAAGTAAAACAAGAGGGCTTTGAATGACAAGTTAATAAAAACAATAAAGAAATCAAAAGTAAATCTATAAGAATAAAGACTCAGTCAAGGGTAATACCTTGCCCAACGTTTTCAGGGATTGATCATTGATTCAAAAATAGCTTTCAATTCATGCAATAGATTGGTTATAGCCTTCAGAGAACTCGTCCAACCTAATCTTTCCTTAATAATATACTAGACATGTGAACGCTCTAAATAATCCCTAATTAACGAATAACCCTAGTCAAACGATAGGATTTAACCCATTAACAGCATTAAAAACTAGAAAGACCCAAATCATAGCCACCAAACCTACAAACGTGGTTGCTCGAAACTAGATTATGTATTTTTTATAGTATAACGAATTATACTACTTTCCACTTGTGTTGATTCAATCAAACAATTACGGATTCGATTTCCTCAACTGGAACTATGAAGTTAAATTAATTGAACAATGAGCCCTAATTGCACAACTAACAAAACAACATTAAGAGATGGAGTTTTTCCAAACAATACGGAAAAATACACAAATACTGCATACAATTAAAAGACAAGCAAACCGATTAGATCTCACAGTCCTTGAAGAAAACGTTGGTTCGAATTACTCATTAACTGAATAAAGTAGTTTAGCCACGCATAGCTATAATAACAACAAAAATATAAAAGCTGAAAATTCTAAAGAGAAAAACTAAGAACTAGAATAAAATATTGAAATCCAAGATATCTAAACAATACGATACAATCGGGTATATATAAGGATCAAACCCTGAACCAAATTCCTAATAGGACTAGGATAATTCTTTGGCAAATCCTAAGAGTTGTAGGCAAGTAAGGAATTTGTTTCCAAGTCAAACTCTTTCCATATCAAGAATTTTCTTTTCCATTCCCACGTAGGATTTTCAGCCCATAAGGCGTGAGCACGCCTTGTGCGATGAACATGATTATTTTCAAATTTAGCCCTCCAGTTTCCTTATACGACATCCATCTGTACTTTTTACCATCTTTTGGCCCATTTTTAGTTCATTTTCATCAATTTTCACCCATGTCAAGTAAGAATTAACTTTTGTGAAATTTTAACCAATTTAAGATCTCAAGTTAATCAAAATAAGCATAATTGATGCTTAAAATTAGGTAAAAATAACATAGTATCAGTGATAGTGGGGAGAAAGAGATCTAGAGAGGAAAAGGAGAGGATGATGGTTGGGAAATTTCAATTTTCCCTATTAAACGATTCTAGTAGGGGTTCTGTAAGCTTCTTCTTCCCTGGTATCAGCACTGAATTTTGGGTTGGAAAATTTAGGGGTTTTTGAGGAAGAGCGTGGTTATGAATTATCTCTTTTTTAAACAAGCAAAAAAAATGTGGAAAACAGAAACAAAAAAGGCATATTTAGAAAATTATGTATATGTTTGTGATATATATATATATATATATATATGTCTATTATTCCTAGATATTATTCCTAGAAAATTTTGTACATATATATATATATACACACACATTTCTACATATATGAGAATTCTTCAAATTTTTTACACATGTATGTATAATTTAATAAATTTATAATTTTTGATGTAAACATATTAAAATTTATAAATAAAAAATTAGTTATTTCAAAATAAAAAACAAAAATTATGCAAATACATTTTTTTCATTATTTATTATTTTATATATTTTATATCATATCAAAAAATTAATTAGTATATCCACAGTATATTATATTTTAAAATTTAAATATATATTTATTTACAAGTATGTATATTTAAAATAAATAAATAGATGAGATAGAAATCTTTGTTTTTTTCTTTTTGAAAGAAAAATTGCCAACATGTCTTCATGTGGCAAGTAGTATTCTTTTTTTTAAAAAAAAAAAAAGTGCTAACGAGGCATCCAACTCAACAAATTGGAGGGAAATCAAAAAATTCCCAATTTTTTTGGTCCATGTCAACTAATTAATCAACATAAAATTATTTTTTGGAAATTAAAGATCAAATTAAAATGATGATACTTGAAGGACAAAAAGTCAAATTGGCTATACCTAGAGGACAAAAATATTATTTTTTCTTATTTTCATTTTGTAAAATAATTTGCGAACTAAGTCACTCATATGATTGGCAGGCAAACATGATTCTATATCAGATCCTATAGATTAAAATTATTATCCATCTTTTACGCACTCGACCGTATTGCTAACATTTTTAATAATTAATAATATAAATAGTACTAGTTTTTATTATTATACCATTAGATTCCATCACAATTATAACACATTCATGATGGATTGTATATGTTAAAGTATAACTAGAGCAACAATCATTTACAAAATATTTATTAATGAATTTGCAATGATTAAAATTTTGTGGCAAAACATAATCTTGTGATAAATTATTTTGTAATGTGTGAGGTGTTTTTTTGTTGTGTGATATTAATATTACAAATATCTCATTTCCAATTATATGGCATTACCACTATAGAAACATGCGTAAAATCTGGTGGAAAAATTCGACGAAAATCCAGCGGAATTTCCACTAGAAAATGCTAATTCCGACAGAATTCGGCAAAAACATGTCCTCCAAAAAAAACCGCACTAGAATTCTCCCAGACTTATTTTGGGCAGAAAAATCCGTGGGAGTTGTATGCCAACGGCAGTCCAATGGGAAATTCTGCCAGACTAGTTTTCCAACAATTTTGAATATAATTCTTGTTGGACCACCGCCGCCCCTCTACTCACTGTTGCCATCGCCATTGTCGAAATAGTAACCCTCAAAATATGCAAATATTTGTAGCTGAGAGGATTTGAACCCATAACGTTAAAGTTGAATCACGAAAAAAATAATAATAATTTGGGGGAAATTTCAGTAGGTTTTTTACCGAAATTGTCCGGCGAAAAATATTCCGCTAGAGTTCCGACAAAATTCTCAAGAGAAATTTCCCTGGATTGTTTTTTAATAAAAATAAAATTAATTTTGTGATTACTGGTGTTTGAACCCAAGAGATCTTTCTTGATTGTGTAGTGCTTTGCCATTAAACTAATTCCAAATTTGTTCATTTATTTTTTTTTCTTTATTGTTATTATATTATTAATTTAAAAAAAAAATACTTCGGCGGAATTTCGACCGAAATTTTCGCTGTAATTTTTTTTTTTTTGAATTTTGAGCAGAAATTTCGGCCAGAATTTCTCCTGATTTTTCCGGTGGAAAAATTCCACCGGATATTTCCATTGGAAAATGCCTTTTTTCCTATAGAGTACGCAACAATATAATACTAGTGAGAGAAAAAAAATGAAATGACAGTGTTAATACTAATAATTACAAAATTTATATACGATGATTGTAAGTTTTTGGTTGTCGTTATTGATATATATTGATTTACCAGCAATACACTATATTTCGTAACTATATAATTTAAATGCGAAAAAATCTAATATTTAAAATTGTCATTACTTAAAATAAATGAAATCTTTATAGTGACAACTTAAATTGTCGTTCTAATCTATGACAAGATTTGTTTGCATTATATTGTCACATTTTTACACTATATTATCACCATTGACATCGTGCAAGCTATGTTTTGTGATTTTGTTGTCGCTAAATACATATAATTAATGATAAATTTTTCATTATCACTTGTTGTATTGTCACAATTTTACTTAGTTTATTGCAGTGAATAAAATTTATGATAGCTTTCTATTGTATTGCAATAAATACTTTTTTATTTTTAGTTTTATTTTTTTACAATACGCACACATACAACCCAACACATAATTAATAAAATTTATGACAACTTTCTATTTATATCGCAATAAATCTTTCTTTTATTGTAGTATGAGAATATGTTGACTTAGCGAATAGCGATTTTATTGTTTTGTTTCCTTATATTTGATGTAGCAGATAAGAATAAAATCTTTAACAAATAATTAAATTGAAAAAGATGAAGAGATATACACGCATCTACTGAAAAAACTTGTTTGACCTACAGATTTAGCCATTTAGGCAAATGGCCATTATAAAAGATGTTGCCTTTTTCCCAATAAATGCCTTTAAAAAGAGGCAACAGACTCTTGCTTTGGCCACTGGAACTCATCAAACACTTTGATCAGCATGGATATCGAGAAAGTTTTCCACATGAAGGGAGGCCTTGGAGACACCAGCTACTCCAAGAATTCTTCACTTCAGGTCTCTCTCTCTCTCTATCTCTGTCTCTCTTTCTCTCCAATTTGTCACCTCATTCTTTAATTCGTCACAGAAAAGGGCTGCCGATAAGGTGAAACACATAACCATAGAGACCATCGAAGAAACATTTATATCAACAAGGCCAAAGAGCTTAGGCATCGCAGACCTGGGGTGTTCATCTGGCCCGAACACGCTATCAAACATTAAGCAACTCATCCACGCCGTCGAAAACGCCAGTCGAAACATCATGCAGCAGCCACCACCAGAATTCCGGGTTTATCTAAATGATCTACCGACAAATGATTTCAACACAATTTTTCAAGCTTTGCCTGATTTGTACAGAGAGCTCAAGAAAGGAAGAAATGATGGAGCCGGGGCCCCGCCCGTATACATAGCGGGTTACCCGGGCACATTCTATGGCAGACTCTTTCCAGATAATTGCTTGCACTTTGTTTACTCGTCAAACAGCTTGCACTGGCTATCCAGGGTTTGTACTATTATTTTTTATCTGCTAATTTTTCTTTCTTTCTTTTTTTTTCAAAATATGTCCTTTTATTACTTTCATGAAATTAAACATTAGAACGAGAAGCTCCTATTATATTTTGATCTGCATATATCATTTCAAAGCGAAATCATCCTTCTTATTCCTTATTTCACTGATTACGAACTTTTAAATTTAGTCCCGTTATTTTTAACTTTTTCACAAATTAAATATACGCTTTCGTTTGATGACAAAATACATGAGTTATTGATATAGTTACTTGTTAAAAATACTAATATATAGGTGGGGAACAGTACTAAAGCTGAAAACAAATCAAAGATTATTAACGGCTTTAATTTGAGAATTCGTCGGGAGAAGAAATGAAGAAGGGCTAAATTGTGGAACTGAAAATTAAATAAGAATGTTTTGGTTTCGATATACTTTTAACATAGTTAATATTTATGTGAATTGGATCAATAACATTCATCAAACATTTGCAGGTTCCTCCAGGTATTTATGATGAGAAGGGTTCATCAATAAACACAAAGGGCATTTACATATCAGAAAAGAGCCCCCCACAGGTATCACAAGCATACTCTAAACAGTTTCAAGAGGACTTTTCATTGTTCCTAAAGTCACGTTCTGAGGAGGTTATCAGTGGAGGGCGAATGGTGCTGATATTGTTGGGCAGGAGTGGCCCTCACCATGTCGATAGGGGCAATTCGTTCTTCTGGGAAATTTTGTACCAATCTTTGTCCACCCTCGTTGCTCAGGTACAAAATAATTCATGTTAACATTTATTTACCCAATGTGCCACTAGTCTGTAGTTTGGCGATGGAGGTTTGAATTTTATACTATTGATGTCTTGAGTTCAAGGCCTTTTTTCGTCCCCATCCTCTTGAGTGGGTGCGTCTTCGAGTGGATTGTATTAAAAAAAAAGCGTTATTTACCCAATTTAAGACGAAATTATAAGCAGTAATTGAATTGATTAACACTATTGTGTTAGATATGCTTATAGATAAAATGCGAGAGCCAAAATAATTGTTGGGTCTACATCTTTCTTCTCCATTGATGTTATTGTTATTCATTAATTCAGAGTCTGCATTTCAACTTCTTTTTTTTTTAATAAATTAATTTGCATTTCAACTTTAGTCATAAGTTGCACGGAATTATTCGGATCCTCTGCTATGTGGCGCGGTTATACAGCAGAGGATCCGAACTGAAAAGGAACACCCAATAATAGAAATAATACGACCCACCAATGTTTCAAAACAGGACCGGACCGGGTGGTCAGACTGGCTCGATTGGTGATTAGTGCTTGGTCCGGTCCGAATAGGCCTACAAAACCCAGGGAGGATCAGCCCATCGGGAACCGGCCAAAACCAGTTGAACCAGTCCCAGTTCATAGAATGGACCTGTGAGTCAAATTTTTTTTTTTTTTTTTGAAAAAAAAATGATTTTTCTAATTTTTTGTGGGCATGAGAGATTTGAAAGAAAACAAAGATTTGTAATTGTGGGCATGAGAGATTTTTATTTTAGTAATTTTGTTGTAAACTTGTGGGCAACACTTTCAAGTTTCATATATAAAAAAATTGTTAGAGTGTAAACTTGAATGTTATTATGTAATATTGAAAAAATTGAATGTTATACACTTGAAGTTGAAAAACTTGTTTATCGTTTTAATTGTTAACTTTGAGATGAATCTAAGCTATGATTTGGGAAGAATGACTAGAATTTTGACAAAATTCTTGTTTAGTTTTCATTCTTCCATTATTATTGGTTTTTTTCTAATTTTTAATGTATTTAAAATATTAAATATATAAATATAATAATTATTAATTATTTTTGACGGTATACCGGTTGAGCCAAACCGGTAACCAGTAAGGCCACCGATTTTATGTGCGGTCCTATTTTCAGAACATTGGGACCCATTTTATATTTCCAGTCATTGTAGTACATGCATATACATATACATATACAGTGTGTAGGACTTGCTCTGGATTATTTATTTCATATATATTCTGTTATATTTCACATATGCACGTTATATATATATATAAGAGATTTACGAATTTAAATACTAATATTTTTCTATAAGTAGCATGTATATATGCCATATATGGGGTAAAAAATAAAATGGAAAATAGAATAAAAAATTCAAACTGGTGGCATGGAATTCTCGAATATACCGGGAAATATGAATTGGTAATTAGAAGCAATAACGAGTACCCAATAATAGCAATAAATATGGCTAAAAACTTTTCTACGTGGGGTTTAGCTCTACTATTATGTGTATCCAGTAATCCCTATTATTGTTTTTTAACCATTAATGCTAGGGTGAAATTGAGGAGAAAAAATTAGAGTCGTACGACGTGCACTTTTACGCACCATGGAAAGAAGAGTTAGAAGAAGAAGTGAGAAAGGAAGGGTCTTTCCAAGTGGAGATGGTTGAGTTGTTTGAAATGGACAGGGATGCTGGGAACTATCCGAGCTATGGAGTTGCAGTGGCCAAGACGGTAAGGTCCATTCAAGAGTCCATGTTAGCACACCACTTTGGGGAGGCAATCTTGGACAAGCTATTCGACGATTATGGGCGATTGCTCGATCAGGAAATTGCCAAGCATGGTGATATCAACCCCGTAACCACTCTACTTGTGCTTACCAAATTATAATGAGAGGAACTTTAATTGTGGCATAATGTATTTTAGTTTAGTTGCGTACGTTTCATTGTCCCTCTTAATATAGTATTTGTATTTCGAGGGAAATTATATCCCAAATCCGGCTCAACTGAATCAGGATTAATCATGTGATAAGTATTGTATACTTTTCGTGTGATTGGTAGATAATATAGGGAAAATGACCAATCATTTTTCAAGTACAATACACTTGCCATATAATTTGTTGCATTTGGCCAAATAAAGTTCAGATATGAATTTTCTATATTTTGGCAATTTTGTTTGTTAATGATTGTATAGTTTGGGAAATAATAAGCTGATTTAATTTAATACAAGATACATGTAACTTAATGTTGTTGGTGAGTATAACAAAAAATGTTAGACAAATTCCATTTCACTCACTAATACACTACTTGAAAACAACAATTTTGTGACAGATTTTGACCAAAATCCATGGCTAAACAATTTAGGCTAAACATAGCCACATGTTTTTGGCGACGGAAAAAAGTCATGACTATACCTCTTTGCTAGTATCGAAAAAAAAAATTGTTTATTTGAAACAAATATTTCCGAAACTTTGTGCCTTTTTAGCAACGAAAAAATTCATCGTCTCCAAAAAAAAAAAAAGAAAAGAAAAGAAACTTAGCACCAATCTAGCAACAAATATTTTCATCGCTAAATTTTTTGGTTAAATTCTAAAATTCGTGGCAAAATATGTCACTAAATTTCTATTTATATATATGATAAGGAAAGAAAACTATAAATTTTTTTTTTTAATAATCTCAATTGCTCACGATACATATGAAATCCGTACGTGAATGTAACGAAAAATGTTATACAAATGCTATCAAAAAAAAATGTTATACACAAGCGTCGCCCGAGATCCGGGCTTCGATGATGCAATAAAACAGAGAAGTCCTATAGTACTGCGGAGGCCCATGATCCTAACTTCTTAAATCCAGCCCAATTTTTGTTTTTCTTGGAACATGTATATTTCTATCCAAAAATTTTGGATATAATCAAATTTGTTTGTAGAACTCATTTTAATCAAGTTATTTCGATCGTTGATAAAATTGGCAGGGGGATCATGATAATCACAATATGAAGAACCACGACAAGCAATTGCGTATAAACTATAATTGACAACTTATTTCCGAATTAAGTGCTTCCAAAGAATCAAGTCACGGAATTGTTTCATTGACAAACAAGGCTTAGAGCAGTTGTACCTTTTTCACTTTTCCTCTTTTCTTTTGTTATTCTTTCTCATTTCCAATTTTTATTTTAAATTACAAAGAGACAATTGTCTGCTGACTTTTTTATTTATAAATGACATTATATCACAAGGAATCAATTATAATAATAATTTATTATAATTAATTAATATTTCAAATAAAAAACAAACTATTCCAATTATTCACCTACATATTCCAATTAATGTATGTTTTTTGGGTGGGCCAGGGGGTCCGACATGAATCTCAGTGTATCATCGTTTTTTAGTATCTTAAATCTTATGATAAGCTAAACTAATTCCCAAGTCCTAATTTGTATTCACAGTGGAATTAGTAATGATTATGCTTCCAAAATAAAAGTTGGAGAAATTGCGGGAAAAAAAAAAACGAATAAAATAATAAAGACAAGTGCAAGAAAGTTGCGCTTCATGAAGAATCTAATCTCTTATTTTTCAAAAGTTAAAGTTACTTTTGCCTAAAGCTCAAGAAGTGATTTTCGTAACGAAAAGCTCATTCATAAATCATAAGTCAGGACGTTTTCCGTTAGTCTTAGTTTTTTCCAAAGTTGGTCATCGTAGATTTTATTTAGTTGACATTTTCCCAATATTTCAATCACAGAAACAATTCATTTTTGTTCACTTGAAAACACCCAATTTTCGATCTTTTTTAACATCTATCCTTTTATTCTATTACCATCACTTCTTGAAATTATTTTAAAATAATAGAAGTATCACATATATATATATATATATATGTATATATGCTTGACAGTAGACTCCTTCAATTCAAAACAATATCAGAAATGAAATAAATTTAATTTATACATCTAAAAGTTAATGCTTTTGCTTTTCAAACAATGCAAATATATTTATATTCTCATGCAAAAATCAATTTTAAGAAATATGAATATTGAAAGCATTAAAAAAATAAAAAAAATGCAACGGTAATGACTAATGATAAGTCTCTTTTTTCAGAGTTAGCATGATGAGTATAATCAGTTATATAGCTAAAAATTGGAAACATTTGAGCAGAAAGGGTCGCATTCCTATTGCAGTTAGTCTTATCATATGCCTATTCATTAATTTGTTGTACTTTCATTTCACTTCGTTTTCTTGTTCCCTTTTTTGTTTGTATCTCTATGACTATTTCAGTTCCAGATCCAGAACCGAAATTAGTAAAGAAATTGAATAAATAAAATTTCCAAAAAAATCAAATATATTTCATGACAAATTTAATATCATTTCATTTCACAATCATGTCGTGAAAATCCATTAATATATACGTACATCTATAATAGTAGTAGTAGTAGTAGTATTTTTCCCTTTTTTTTTTTTTTGGTTGCATTTTTTACGTCGATTGCACTGCCGGTTGCCCGTACGTTATTTTCAGGCGCGGCCGTGGAGCACGATAGGCGATAGCAAGTTTTTCTTGTTGACGGAACTTAATTTCCTTCTCAATGAAAGCCTCAATCGCTCTCTGGAACTCCTCATTACTAAGCTCCTCCACCATCTCAGCCGCCTCGCCGCCGTCCTCCATTCCCGTCCGCCGCTTCTCGGCCGTCTCCGAACGCTGGAGTGGCTTATTCGTGCAGCTATCTTCTTCCAGATCTTTCGCTTCCAGAATAATTTGCTTGTCTTGGAACACAATTTCCCCCGGTTGAAGAGAAGTTCCACCGGCGAAGTGCGTGAAGTCACAGCTGTGTGTGATGAATTCTTCGCAGAGATCCAAATGAGTTTCAACGTCGGAGATCTGAGAAAACAGATGGCGAGACTTGAAGACGAGCGCGAGTACTATGACATTGCCGAGCAGAAAAATGAAGAGCGGCCGTACGAGGACGCTCACGAGTCGTCGGCAATACTCGCCGGAGATTTTGAAGACGAACGGCAGGCGAGTGGAGGCGGAGGCGAGGAATACGAGTATCAGGAGGATTTCTATTATGCGAAATAGCCTCTTGATTTTCGGGAGGCAGAGGAATCTCGCGACGGCGGCGTTTGAGTTATCCGCGGCGGGCCTGATCACATTATCATCAAAACCGACACCATCCATCTCTCTCTCTCTCTCTCTCTCTCTCTCTCTCTCTCTCTGCGTGTTTTCTAGTTTCTTTCTTATATAAATCTTTCTAGATTGATTTGTTTGAAATTTGAGAAGGAAAAAGAGGCATTGGAAAAATAAAATGTGGGAGGTTTAGGCAATGGAGGGGAGAAGAGCTGTGTGTGTGGCTTTTGGTTTTGTGCTTTTGGGGAGAAAAAAAAAAGAGATAAATTTGGGGTTGAATTTCAAAGGGCCGAATGGTTTCAGAGGGAAGTGCCATTTGCCTTTTTATGGAGTTTTTCAACGAAACTCGGGAGATAATTATTAACTAATTGATGACTTTATGATTGATGACAAGGCTAATAACATTATTTTGTATATGATAATCCATGGGACCCAGGAAAAATTTTTGTCCTAACCCTGTTTGACCTCAATCCAATCTATTCATGGTAAGTATTTTAGTCTTTCCTTTAAATATAAATAGGTCATATAAAAGATATAATACATTCATTCCGTGATTAATTTTAGTATAGACGAACATATACGTGCTAGAGTTTCCCCAGAATTAAGCAGTTGCTTTGGCACGACATATTGTCAGATATGAGGGGATTTTCACGTGTGCTTTTAATTTGTGCTATTACACTATTTGGTGAAGCTCGCAGCAATATATAAATCTCAACTGCGCTCCCATAAATGTTCAAGGGCTTTTCTTATTTTTTTGCTTGAGGAACCAAACACCGGATAAATACGCACGTACATGATTGCATTATTTACATGATTTCCTGGAAATAGTTATTAGTAAATGCCATGTATGTTTTTCCATTTTTTTTTTCAAGAAAAAGAAAAGAAACAAAGTGCTTTGATGGACAATAGTGAACAAATATATTCTACATTAATAAATGCTTCACATATATATATATATATATATATATATATATATTCTTGACTGATTAGTGATATCATATCATTTTTTTTTATAATAATGTATATTATTATTATGTCATTTCCACCACACACTGGTGCTTAACAAGCCCCTAGTGGTACCTGATACCCCGGGCCATGAATTTCAAATACTAGATTCTTTCTATCCTTTTGTTCTTTCCGTCTTTTTTTTTCAGTGTTTTCCCAAACATTAATATTGAATGAGAACATGGACAAAGATGTATGCCCATTCGTTTTGATTTTAATTTTTACATGAAACCTAAACAGTTGTATATAACATAGTATGCATATGATCTATAGTCACTGGCGTAGTCATAACTCTCACTAAAAGGGGTCAATTCTTGTTGGCTGACCAATTGTCAATGACTATTTTTTCACGACATATCCAACCAACAAGACCTTTCGACAATCAATCCTTCGAAAAAAGACTGTCAACAGTGATTTTGAAAAATCTATCCGGATTTGATATTTTTTTTAGTATATTGATATTATTCACAATTTAGTAAATCGAAAAATTTCAACTAAGATAAAAGAATTTGTATATTATTTTTTCTTGTTGATTGTGTAAGGCCCAACAAATTTTATAGGCCTATTAATTGGAACAAACAAACTTAATAAATTAATCAATTCATTACTCATTAGCAAATATGTATTATATATATTTGTGAATGGAAAATAATTTATTCTTTTTAATTATTATAGTATTAGTGACTACACTCAGTAAATATTTGGATGAGGTCAATTGGTTGAGACTTTAAGTTAATATAAATTAATGTCCAAAATAGAAGGGTATAATGGGTAAATGAAGATGAAACTTAACAGCGTCAAAATGTTTTAACTATTCTCTTACGGCATGTGAGGTTAATTTTTGCAAAAGGTTTTTTTTCTTAATCGTTTTTAACACAAAACCCTTGTGACTTTAATGCAATTTATCAGTAAGTTTATGAAATATTGTTGGCTAATAATGCCTAATATATGTATTATAGGATTATCTTCAAAAAATTATAGTTTCAATTCAATTTCGCCGCACCCAACCAGATTATAACACTTGCTATGTCTCTCCTAGTGTCGGCTTAACTATGAGGCAAGTGAAGTCAGGACTTTAGGCCCCCAAATTTCGAGAGCTCCGCGCGCGGGTGTGTATATATATATTAAGAAAACTGTGATCGAGTGATATAATTAAGGCGCCACAATTTCATGATCTTGGGTCGGCCTTCTTTTTTATTTTTAAATGATTCATGACCAATTTTAAAAGATCAAGGTTAGTATAAATCAAATGTTCCACTTTAAATTTTTGCTTTGGACCGGCTGGGATGTCGAGACGACACTGGTCTCCCTAAAGTATGTATCAATAACAAGTGAAATTCAGTCTTCACTCAAAATCAGCAGTCATTGCATGCATAGGCTTTGAAGTTTCAATAATTGTGTCTTTAACAAGGCTTAAGGCCCAAAAATTGGATTAACTGTATTCAAAGTTATATGAAATTTTTTGTATGGACTCAGTGCTTAAGCCCCGTATATGAATCAAATGATTTAAATTATGTGATATTTTATATATTTGATACTTTTAAAGTGAATTAATCATGTAACATAATGTGAACAGTTTAGTTTATGTATGTATCCAATTAGATGTATAGAAAATTTTGTCAAGATATGTAGACGCATTCGTTCCTCCTTGGCGAAACAATTATTGTAATGGGGCCTCATTTTGTACTGTTTACACTTTTCCATAAATTCTGGGCATTGTCTTATGCACACTTATTGATCACCGCAAAGATTCAAGAAAAAATCTGGGATTAAAGTATATGTATAATATCCGCCTGAATAGTAACGCAGTAAACTCTCAGCCCACAACATACATTTACCTAAAAGATCCTGCATCAATTTTTTTGCTTATTAACAGAAACAAATTACTTATTTAAAATGGCATGTTTGGTAGCTAGGAGCATAAAGAAGCCGAATTAATCGAAACATCAATACTCTCTTTCAAAACTTTATCCATCCAAATGTTAAACACACACACACACACACACACACACACACACACAATTATTATATGTATATGGACTGCAGGAAATTTTTATATAGAATGTGATATTAAATTTTTACAAAATGTTAAGAGTATTTTATTATTAGGAGGTCAAATTTAAAATTTTAAAATAATATATATAAATTTTAATTCAAAATAAAATTCAAACTGACGTGACCGTACCCTCTAAGCTCTAGCTCGGGCCCTGCAAATGGGTGTCTCGTGTCTCTGTGTATATTTAATGCTGCGTATATTTCATGATACAAAGCTCATGTGAAATGCTAGAATCTGCATACATAGCACGTACACGCTAGAGTGATGATGCCAATTCCGTCACGAAAGTTGCACACATTGTGCAAATAAACCAGCAGTCCCAAATTAATGCGCCACTCTTATTATATATTATTCTATTCTTTTCTTTTACTTTTTTCTCCTTGGTAAGTATTAACTCATATAATATTCAAATTTTTTTCTTAATTATAATTTTTTAATCCATTAATTGATTAATTTAAATTTGATTGCTCCGAAAGTCAAATATGGTTGGAACTCGTCTAATTTAATTATTCTATTCATAATTTAAAAAAATTTTATTTATAATTTTAAAATTCAAAATCTAAAAAATATTAAAATAATTTGACACCTCGTCTCGCTAAATCAAATGATGGTCATATTCTATTCAATTTATATAAGCTAAACGAGCTCTTGATGTGTCATGTCCATTGACTTACGAATTTTACATCAAGTGGTCTAAAACTATTTGAAATCTGAAAAATAATTAATCTTAAATATGATTTTTCGAGTATACTATTTGATGTAGTCGGATTTCGTATAAGAGTACGTCATTTCGAACAAAGGTTAAATTCGAGTAAAATGGTCCAATGTCCGTCCAAAAGTCCGAGTAAAAGGTATGAATGTACTGGTTGGGTCCTATTTTGCAAGAATGGAACACTCGTGAGCTTAATCGGAAGTGTCTCCGACAAAAACTCTCCGATGCTCAAGTCAGAATTCGAACAAGTAATTGGGAGGTAATAGTGTGCGTAAAGTAAATTTGGAAAGCTTATCATTTTATGAACAGTGATGTTATGATATTTATAGAAATTAGAGATGGCTGGGCCATACTAGGGTTAGACCGGCCCAGCCCTGGGGTTCGTACTGGGGTTATTGCTTGGCTTGTGTGGTGGATATGTCGGGTATAACTATTGTCAGAGATGGTTATTTTTGGGACCACCCCGAGGATGGTGCGGAACTACCCAAAGAGGGTGAGACCCTTATCGTGGAGACACTTGGGCTCCTAACACGGATCGAAAGCTAGGGCGCACTGGTAAGTTGTGCTCAGCCTCCGTCATTAATCAGCCCAATTTACGATCTGATCAGACTCATCCGAATATGTGGCATCTCGCGGTTGAAAATTTGCATTGAGCTGGCACAGATGTGGCTAAGCCAGATCCGACCACGTCGCCATTGGTTGTAGAATATGTCCAAAATTGGGTGGGACTTTGTTTCAGCATCATACATGAATATTATCTTAAAGATTGAATAAATAAAGAAATTTGAATTTGGCCATAAATAGTGTAATAATAAAAAACATTTATTTGTCCATGGAACAGGGGACCCTGTTAATCAGTGCTCTCTGTAATTTGATCTAAATTTTGAAAAACATGTTTTCCGTTTTGGACAGAGGCCTGGGCAGACAATCTTAAAGCTTAAAAAAGACTTGTTTTCCTAAAATTTAGGCCAGCATCAATATTATTTATAATTGTTGAAAACATCCGAAAGCTTGTTCCATGGACCCCTACCAGTTTAAAACAGCTATATACAAAATGGTCTCCATAGGCTTAGCCCTGCCTGCAAATAAGGTCACCGAGCTAGTTAATATCATTACGTGCTCTAGTCTTCATCTGCCCAAACATTATTCACTTTGACCCTCCCTACTACTTTTACTGCCCCTTTTCACTCCTGTCACCATTTCTGGAAAATTCTAATCTCGTGATATAAAAGTGGAAACATAAAATTCGAGATCTAGTTACCTTCAAAAAAAAAAAAAAAAAAGAAATTCAAGATTTAATAAGAATGTTTGTCACTTTTTTTCCGTAGAAAAAGACGATGAAAAATAAAATTCTTTATTAATTTTAACTTAAGAATTTAAAGTGTATTGATAACCTAATTTAAGAATACATTTTGTGGGTTCAAAAGACAACTTTTGCGACAAATTGGTTTGTGGGCCTGAGGGGTGACATTTTCCTTGTCTTTTATGGAAACGATAATTGGTACTTCTGACGTAAGGTAATTTAGTTTGAACACAAGATATTAGTACAGATATTAAATATATAATATCTCTAGTTATTAATTTAAAATTTTTAGATGCGACCGTCGTTCGCCACTCTAGTAATGTTAAAGAATGTTACGAATTACATAGGATACATATGAAGTTAAAACAACATTAGTCTTCAATAAAGGTGAAAGATTAGTGAAGCTAAATTACTATCTTGAATAAGGGTTAACTCATGACTTTTTCAGGTTGAGTACGTTGAATACGAGCCTCTCCTTACTAATAAAGCTCGAGCCAGAAATAAGTCTTTAGATGTTCATAAGTAGGCTCATAAACTTTTTGATATGTTATTTTTTATATTTTAAAGTATATTATGGATAGCAATAGTTGAAGACAGGACTAGCTTTATTTTTATTCTGTATAAATGTCTGTATTTTAATTATATCCTAATCTCACATAAAAATTATTAAAAAGAATGAACAATATTAGCAATTATATTTAGAAACAATCAAATATTAAAATTCATCTAATTAGTTCAAGAGTCTCAATTATGTTCATTAGAGGTCATTACTCAAGCCTTAATAAGCTATATTGTAAATGAGTTAAATTTGATTTTGAGCTCGATTTTGATTTTATTTTAAGATACGCTGGAAATCAAACCAAAAAACCACTCAAAGTTCAATTCCACATGATTCACGTTACAAATCAAATTATATTTAATCATAATCAAACGAAGAATTTACCAACAAAATAGAATAATTAAATAAAATTCACACATTTCAATGCAAAATCGAATCCAACATTCATAAGTTTGGAATTTCGACTTTGCCAATTAAACTAAGCCTGTGAAGGAGCTTTTGCGCTCACTACCCATCAACGTTCCAAAGTTTTGTGTTTCTCTTTTCTAGTCGAAACATATGTCAAATATTTTCCTTTGAAATTTCAACTTATTTTTAGTTAAAAAAAAAAAAAGATGAGAATATTGCATCAAATAAACAATATTCGAGTTGGAAGGGTTCATATGTTAATTAATTAATTACAAACTAGTGCTTTTTATCGAAAAATAATTACAATTTACAACTAGTGCCATAGGATCTATAAGGGGGCACGTGGGCCCCAATAATTCCATAAATTCCGCCATTGACTCGACAGCAAAAGCTTAATTAGTTTAGAAAATTTATCCTCACAGCGAGAGCAGAAAGAGAAAAAAAAAAAAAAAAAAAAAGAAACGAATTAGTCACTGATAACAAAAGTTAAAAAAAAAGGAGAATCTCAATTCAGAGTGATAAAAAGCAAACTTGAGAATCCATGGCAGATAAATACAAAAGTGATTTTTTTTAATTTATCCAAACATTTCACTTTTTGATGGGCAGAATTAAAGCTTTGCTTGTGTGTAAAGATCTTGGAAAGAAATTAATACTCGTAAAGGACATGAGTCGAGTCATCTTTGTCAAAATGAAATGTTATGATTTGATGCCAAACAAAACAAACGAGTGGAATTGGGACAAGTCTGCATTATCAACAATGTTTGGATAGATTGGCTTTTGCACTTTTAAGCCAATCTGTGTAATCACAATTTCAAGAATTCTTCAGACCTTCACAACAGGAGATGAAGGCAACTCGCGAGTTAGGTCAGATTCAAATCAGGTTCTATTGGACGGGGTCTAAGAAGGGTCGAATTCAAAATGAGTTTAATTCGGGCTATAAATGAGTTGATGTGGATGCCAGCAGCCTAACAAAAAAGAAAAAGAATTATGTTACTATTATCTAACATAATTGGCGATAGACTTCTATTTCATCATTAAATAAATAAATAAATATACACTTTCAATTTACAACCAAACATGCTTAAGGCTATTCAAGAGAAGATAATTTGTAGAGCTCCCCTGCAATATCAACTCCTCTCAGTTTTAATAAATCATGGTGACTACTGAATAGACAACTTGGTTTTGCTTATATATATTTTTCGCCTGTTTCGCCAAGCGCAACTTAGCACTGATTTCGTAAATAAGGAATAAACTAAACAGGATAATATGCAAAGAATTTACTTGTTGAAAGTCGCATTTCCAGCACAAACTGTACACAGACCGGACAAAACGTCTCATTCACCGCTCCTCTGAATTGAACTTGTTCCAAGCTTCCTATAGAGAAGGAGAACTTATGTTAGAGAGCATGCACTAAAATCACCAAAGCCTTTTACATCAAGTCATATTGAATCATACATTTTTTTAACATAGACAGACTTCTGTTATTTACACTTAGCAAGAGAATCTATTTCTCGGTATCCGGAAATCAGAGAGCATGCACTAAAATCACCAAAGCAGTTTAAATCAAGTCACATTGCGTTGTACATTTTTCAAAATTGACATAGACTTCTGTTCTTTACACTTAGCAAGAGATTCTCTTTCTGGGTATCCAGAAATCAGGTTGCTGGAAAACATATTCTTCATACCAAGCTTTTCACTGTGCAGTTAAAGTAAAATACCAAATAGAGAATGTTACTTCCATTTCCCGGTTTGTCTGATCAACCCTACACATAATTAAGATTGGAAGGAAAACAGTAGTGTATGTACGTGAAATAGATGTTAAATTTCCAAGTTATGGGTTATTTCACAAAGAGCTGTCAACGCTTCCATCAACTACTTCCGCCAAATACGTCTCAGTAACCAAGGAGACTTAACACACAAATGTCAACTATTTTGAAGAGGTATTGTAAAGGGATTTCTATGTAAATTCAGGATTCTCGGTTCAGAGTTCTTATCACCAAATTATGTCGAGTTTATTAAAATGGCACTCTTAACAACCTAAACTTTACCACTTGGGCACAGTTTAATGATGCATCACACTTTCATATCATGTAACCTGGAAAACAGCTAGCACAAGAACATAACCGTTTCAACATAGAACATAACCTATTAATAATGCTGAAAGATTACAGTTTACTAACTACGAACCTTCAGAAGATCGAAAACCTTCTCGCATATGTACTTTTGCTGAATTGTGGCACCACGTTGTTGTAGTTTGTCAGGGTGGACACAAAGGGTGGCTTTTCTGTAAGCTTTTTTCACAGCCGCAGAAGTTATAACTTCAGTTAATGGAACTGGCTGCCAACCACTATCAGGGCCAAGAATCTGTCAATGGGATACAGGTTACTAGACAGGGAAAAATATTGTAGCAAATTGCAAGATACATATCTTTACTATGTTCAACATCCTTACAGGCTCCAATCCCCAACAAAATGAAATAGCTCTTTCATTAATCACCAATTAGTGTTGTCATCCAACTACATCAATTTTACTTCGTGTTCTGGTATCATGACATTGATTCACAAGGAACATGTCCATTCAAGCCACGGCAAGTATCAATTCTAACAAGAACGACAAGAAGAAAGAAAGGCGAACATTTAGTATGCAGTCAACTGCTTATTTTGCCTATCATAATGAATAAGTAGTTCGAAATTTATGCATGCTTGATTAGATTCTTTGTGGTTTGCATTCAAAACCTTCTGGACCACTCAGGACAAAATAACAAAAAGGCCACCATAAAAACAACAATTGGAAATCCATTTAGGCATTGAATTTCTAGATAGTCAGAACCAGGAATGAGAAAATCATGGAAAATGATGTACAACAAATAGTAGGGCTGAGGAGTAGATCGGTCTAGGAGAAAACTACTGAAAAGGAAAGGAAAAATAATGCTCCACAGTTCATGACAAGGTAAATAGCATAAACAAAAGTACTAAAAGGACACTGAGTGTCTACGTTGTGGTCCAACTGTTCTCAGTTCCCTTAAGTTAGCTAGAGAAAATGAAGGAACTAGCAGTGTCAAATCAATATACAGAAAGCGATCAACAAAAACATCATAAATTGCTAAGCTCATAAATCTGAAATAAAGCCATAAATCATGTGATTGTACGAGTGCATAAGTAAAATTGACAACTGATTACTACCATGGAAAATATAACCGAACAGAAGTAAAACTGGATTCAGCATAAGTCAGATGAATTATGATGCGTACTCAATATACCAAGGTTAAATTTTCTCAAAGAGGTGATGCAGGCACTGGTGACAGGGATATATAGGGATTTAGCCTTGTTAATCACTTGATTTTGCTTAAATCCTTTTCTTTTATGTGCAGATATGTATTTGCTAGAACTGTTTTACCTTCCTTCACTCTCAACAAGCATCAAAATAAAGAATGAATTTCAAACTAGTTTGTACTTTTTATCTTCCCTAAATCTAGACTGAATTTTAGCCTCAATTCTTGTAAAGAATATATTTAAATATTATGTATTTAGGATATATATTATAAGTATATTCCTATATGGATTAGGATTCCTAGATTGATTAGGGTTTATTCTTTCCTTTTTCGTTAGCATTGTATTTGTATATATACGACGTTATTAGAGTGAATAACAAGTGAATTTTCTCTCCCAAACAACAATTCTAAAGCACAAATGCCAAGACAATAAGTGCAAGAACGTTCCATACAACTCCAGGACCATTCAATTTTCACATTTAGTTTGTCCGTTTCATAAGTTAGCATCCTCATGCTAGAAGAGAGAACAGAGACTATGCCACACTAACAAGAGGATAGAATAAGAAACACCACGAACGATATGCCACAATCAATGTTGGATTAAAAAGAAAAGGCAGATCACATGCTCAATATATACAAAAACCAAAAAGGAAAAAAACATACATATTGTAAAGTTGAAAGCAGTGCCCGAAGGTTTCCCTCTTTTCCACTTGCCCATCTCTTGACTTCAGCATCCAGAGCTTCTGCAACTCTCTGCAAAAATGCTTTATATAAGTTAACATGCAACCTCAGATAATATGTAACAATACAGAAGAAAAAGGATGCGTACATTCCTCTCTTCTCTTTCTCTTTGTGCAAGGAGATCACGCCTGTTTTTCTCAGCAAGCGCATTTGCCTGAAATCATGCCAACATAAGTTAGACTTTTCCCACAGGGTTCATAAAAGGAAAACCAAACACCATAAGGCGGAAATGGAACAGATAGAAAAGAAGGTACTCACCGCACGCTCAGCTGTCCTTCTGTATCTCTCTAACCGAGCTTTACACCTCTGAGGTGACTCACCTTCAGCCCCTACAGAGGTTAAACAACTCTAAGAAAACATTTTCAGAAATAATAAACATCCATTTGCTTTTACAGTGAATTGCTTTTACAGTGAAATCCATCTCAAAAGGTGAAAAGATATTATAGCATATAGTAAGTACCACAATACAATAACATGCAAAAGCATAATACAGGGCAGGAGGGGAGGGAGGGCTTAAAACTATTCCTTATCCAAATACAAACTGCATACCAACTTGTGCTGAAGGATATGAATATTGCAAACCATTTGACATTCCAACACTTTGGAAGTGAATGTCCTGTCAATCCAGCCAATAAAATCACATCAACAGTCAATCAACTATGAATCTAGCAATCAATGTGATGAAGCTTACTCACAGATGACAGAGAGGTCTGTCTTGTATCATAATATCTGTGAGGAGTGAAAAACCTGTCAGGGACAGATCTTTCTACACGACCATGGCCATCAGAGGCAGCTCTTTGAGCCATTAATTTTTCAGCAGCTCGATGTCGAGCCTCTGCAGTTGCTCTCTCTACGGCAGCTCGTTCAGCCCGGAGCCTAGCCTCCATTGATGCCTTCTCCAATCTTTCTCGAGCCCCTGCCATGGCTCTTTGTCTTGCTTCTGCTGTATCTCTCTCCACTTCAGCTCTCTCCGCTCTCTCCCGAGCTTCAGCATATGATCTTTCTCGAGCTTCAAGAGCTACTTTATCAACAGCCATCCTGTCCTTTTCTCTTTCCCTTTCCCGCTCCCTCTCTTCCTCTATTCGTCTCATATATTCATTTTCCAGTTGAGTTTCCCTTCTTATTCTTTCCCCTATTTTTTGGTCTTTTGCAACAAGAGTCTCTTTCATATTCTTATCTTTTCTTTCAATCCTTTGGCCTGCTGCATTTTTGATTGAACGTACTGTGTCATCGCTATGTTCCAACACAGATGACGCATCTTCCACCTCCCTTCCATTTACAACGGATTCTCTGATGACTTGACCTGCGGTAAAGTTATCCCTGACATCTACCCTTTTGCTGATTAATTGAGTTCCTTTCATCTTTTGACCCCCTTCATCTTCAGCAGAAAATTTCTTCCCGGGCTCATGACAATATTCCGATTCAAAGGATGTCTTGTTTGGCATAACACATGAAGCCCCCATAGCACTGCCAGAAATACTGGAATCTGTCATCTGCTTAGGCAAACGAGGAGACTCCACGGTTTTGTTTGTTGCAATATGAGTGTTTCCATCTCGTAATTCATCCTTATTCTTGGCCAATCCATTGAATTTTCCTTTAACTAGTGTATCATCCATGCCACCCCCAGCTCCATATAAACTACTGGTAGTTTCAGTTTTCAACTCCCCATGTCCTTCAGATGACAATGCTGCTTGACTCAATTCCTGCATTTGAACAGTGTCATGCTTCTCCAACACCTGAGGTGCAATAGCTTCATCTAACTTACATCCTCCATCAAATACCTTCAATTGATCCCCTTCTATGCAGACATGATCATCTAGGTCCCATTTTATTTCTCCCATATGTTCATTCCTATCAATGGGCTCAATGCATTCTTCATGTCCACCAAGTTCTTCCAGGGCAGCAACATCCCCACTCAAATTCATTTTTCTGTCTGTTCCAAAAACTTCGCTATTAGTTCCTGCTTCTGTCTCAATTCCAAACCTCAAACCATTTTCTTCCCTTTTGGAAGCATCTCCATATCTCTCTTTAATTACCACACTCTTGTGAACCAGTTTGTGTTCTTTGTCATTTCTGACCTGTTCAATAGCCTCTCTAGATGTCAACTCATTCACTTTCTGCTCACCAGCCTCCGTAAGCAGCTCGTTGTCTTTCTCTACTTTGCAAACAAGCTGTTCATCCCCACTTTTTTCATGCCCAGAAGCTCTATATGACTTCTCGCCACTCTCTCCATGGTTCTTGGCCTCTTTAAAAATCATCCCGTTCTCTTTCACCTCATGAGTCGCTTTTAGTTTATTCTCATTTTCTTTTCCAGAAGCCCCACTGTGTTGTTTCCTAATTCCTTCGGGTTCTGTTCTGTCCTTCACTCTTTCTTCCTCCACATCTTCACGCCTTCTCTGACATTCTTCCTTCAGAATATTTTGTTTATGTTTCCCACTGTTCTGTTTTGTTAATTGAGCATGCGCAAACCTTCTCTCAGTGTCCGCTCCTTTAGGGGATGACTCCTGTTTTAATTTAGCCTTCACTTCACTAATATTGCCCTCAGCTTGTGGCCACCCCTCCACAGTTTCACTGTGGTCTATTTGTAGATTTTCACTTTCCTCACATTGTTGGAGATTGTGTGGTATCATCTTATTTAAATCATAGTCATAGCCCAGTTTTCTCAGCATTACTTCCTCTTGAAACCCTTGTTGATCACTCACCCTTGTTTCCTTTGTCGCTTTAGATTTCTCACTGTCTTCCTTATGATTAAATGTGTCGGAGTGTCTACATGCATCTCGATTCATGTGTTGCATCAGAGTATCAGAATCCTCATCGGTATCAAAGCCCTGCTTGGATATATTGTTTTCAATGACCTCAAAATATTCCGTCACTTCCCTCCATGCAACAGCCCGAGCAGAGTTATCAGCAATAGCATCACAGTCATGCACTCCTGGTGACCCTGAAGTTTCTTTGGTTTCCCTCATTGATCCTATCCTGTCTTCATTAAAATGTGCTGAGACTGCCGCTTCTTTCCCATGTGATTGAAGCATTTTCTCATCCTCAATGTTGCTGCTTACCCTGACAGTCTTGTTTGTTTTCTCCTCCATTTGCATGCAACTATGCCTCTGCAAGTCCTTTTCCTCGATTGATTTTTTAGTGCTTTCAAGGTTGAGGTTGACATTCATATTATCTACTTCCATATCAAAGAAAAGTGGTGCACTGTCATCCGCCACTCTCTCAAAGGCATAACTATTTGAAGCCTTGAGTTTTGAATTTGATCTTTCAGATTCTGTTTTTTTCAAAACTAAGGCAGGTGGAGGTCTTGAAGGTGGTGGCAATCGTGAAGGCTTAGTTCGAAGACTTATGTCAGAGACCGTCACAAATGGTTTATCCCGTGGAGAAGGAGAATTCCCATGTTTCTCTGAAGGGTTAAAATGATTTTCTTGCACATCAAAGCCACAATGTAAGGGGTTTGACGAGGTCTTCTTATAGCGGTCTTCAGTAACTCTTCCACCAAAACTTTTAACAGGGTTGATATCATCATCTTCTCCACTCCAGGAAACAGGACTTTCACAATGAGAGCAAGTATATCCAGGAACAGCACTAAAATTAGTTACCTGACTGGTCCCAGTTAAGAATGTTTCCATATTTCTCTGACTGGACTTGTTATAAGATATATTGAACTGCTTGATACTTTCCAATGCCTGGTGAACATCACCATCTGATAACCTGTGACTCTTATCAGATCCAGCGAGAGGATCTAAATCTTCTGACAAAGATACACTGTGTGCTGGACTCCTATAACAAACAAATAGCCAAAAACATTGCGGAATTAGAGCATTCCATGACCAAATTTCTTCACCCCCACAAACAACAGAGAGAGAGAGAGAGAGAGAGAGAGAGAGGAATAGAGAGAATAAACCATGACTAACAAAAGAAAATTCCACGAATTAAAGATTGAAAACATGATAGCTGCAATATCATAAATATGACAACCAGCAAAACTAGCATTTTATTCTGATTAGTTCTTCATTCAGGTGCACCAAAATCCAGTATCAGGTCCAACATTTAACAGAAAAATCTTATCCTCATTGTGTACCCAGACAAACTAGAACACACAAACCCACAACTGAAAAAGGTGATCAACTATGAAGATAGACAATGTGTGTACATAGAAACAAGTGGGCATACCACGGCTCATTGGATGACTCATATCCACCGCTAAACTGCCCGACCAGGTCCTCAAACGACGCCGCAAAATCCAAACCTCCGAAATCCCCGAAAACCTCGGCATAGTCGAAAACGGGGCTCCGGAAGTTGAAATGGAGGTCGGAACCCTCGACGGCGAGCGGGAGATGGAGCACGGGAATGGACGAGGATCGGGAGGCGTGAAAGCCGCCGAAAATCTCGGAGTAGTCCTCGAGGCGCGGGGCCAGAGTGGGCAGGCCGAACTTGGGCGGGCCCCCGAAAACATCGTCGTAAACGGACCTGTGAGAAGCGAAGACGCCATTGGAGGAGTTGGTGGAGAAGCTCCGCTTTGGAAGAGAATGGGAAATGTTCTCCATATTTTCTCCTTTTTTTTTATTTTTTCTTTTGTTTTTGTTTTTCCTATTTTGTTTCGTATTTGTATTACGTTTGTGTTTTGTCAGTATCGAGTGCTTTCAGTTTTGTTTTGTCTGTGCGGGGGTTTTAGCTTTTAGGTGGTGGTGGTGTTGGTGGTGTGTGCGCGTGTGTGGCCGGCGGAGGAATATCGACGGAGGGGCAAAATGGGGATAAAAAGTGGCGTTTCGGTAATGACAAAATTTGGGGGCCGTCTTCCAAGGCTTAAAGTAGAGCCGTGGACCGCCTTACGCGGACGTTGCACGGTGTGGAATTACATTTATGCCCTTACTTAACCTTGGGCCTAGCTCTCAACGTTTTGTTTTATCAGCCTTAACTTTGAAATTAATTCGCAGGATGGGCAAACTAAATTTAATCTAGGTTTTATATATAAATATTTTTTATGAATTTTTCAAATATATTAGATTCTTTGAATTTAGCAAATAATATACTACATTTGAAGAGAGAAAAAGAGAAATAATATAGTTAAAAATAAATGGAAAAAGACAAAATAAAAAACGTTGATGAATTATGAAAATGAGAGGATAACTACTTTTTAAGAACTTAAACCTTTTTAATAGAATTGCATTGTTTATAAATATATATATATATATATATTTGTCAATTGTGACGTTGTGTATGAAGCTAAAAGCAGCTCGAGTATTACTCACATGACCATTTCGTTCATCCATTGGGCTCAATTATATATGGTCATGATCAGATGATGCAGTGTACTACCATACCTTATTCTTTTCACCTGTTTGATATTCAATCGTGATATCCCATAATCAATGCTGCCATTTGGTATATCCTCCATTAAATTTAGCTCCCAGCAACATTTATATTCAATTCATGTTGTCATTTTCATGGAACGTGGGTACAAGTATTATGTCGTGCACGTTGTCTGGACTTAGATAGTAACATTTGAACATATATAAATAGACAACGGACCTGTTATGCACCCAACAACTTCGTTAAATCGATGCAATTCCAGACCTCATATGATATGAGCATGTATAATGTGCTGACTGAGTTTATATAACATGATGAAAATTAATGATCTCATTAATTTATGGGTTAAGTTTAGATTACTTTTTTAAGTTTCAACCATTTCATACTAGAAAACTTTTGCACTATGTCACGCTACGTGGCCGCCGGTGGGAATTAAACACCAATCGAGACTCGAGGCAATGGGTTTTACCAGCAGTTATTTCGCATTCGTTTTTAATTTATGAAAGATAAATAATTAATTTTATCTATATAGTCAATATGGGATGTCACAAATACAATATGTGTCCTCATTGAATTTTAGTATTCCAAGATCAACTCGATACCATTTTGTTTTGCCTCGAGTACAAGTGATAAGGCTTGGATGCGAGATTCAATAAAGTGACTTCGATGGTAACTACTTCGTATTCATTTTCACTACATAAACACAATCCAAATTATTATTGCTATTATTTATTTTTTTTGAAAAAATCTATTATAATCAATTGTAACAATTCAATTTTTTCTTTCATAGTCATTGCGAGATACCTAGTACATGTTATACGGGGAAAAAAAATTTATCCATAGCAATCACATGATATGGCTGTTGTAAAATGTTACGAGTAATATTATTCCATTCACACTTTCAAGCGAATCACAAACTTATGTTATACAATAAATATATATGGGTAATGTTATTAGCACTCTTAAATTGTTATAAGAGCTACAATTATATTTTTAATTTCAATAGCTGACCAAAATGCCCCTCCTTTTATTTATTGAACATTATTTGATCTGCTTAATTGAATAAATATGCTCTAATCATTATTCACCATTTAGTTAACTTTTTTGGTTATATATATTTAAGAATTAGGTTATGCTTAGTGAAAAATTGAAATAAAAAATAAATTAAATTTGAGTTATATAAAAACAAGTTAGGCCTTTAGTTGATTTGATTGGGACAAAAAAAAAAGAAATTTATTGATGCTAGATTTTAAATTTTTTTATATTTTTTGAACTTCTATATTGCAATATCACAAATATAAATATTATTATTATTATTATTATTATTATTATTATTATTATTATTGTTGTTGTTGTTGTTGTTGTTGTTGTTGTTGTTGTTTTGAATTTGGGTTGGATTGATAATTATAAAATTATGAATAAAAATATAAATTTTGAAATGAATATTATAAAAATAGGTTAATATTTTGAAAATAAATGGACATTTTGATCAATTTCTTGATAGAAGAGACAACATGAAGCCCCAAAATAAATTTTGAAGTATCAATATCAATTTTCAATATACACTAATTTATTTATAATGTGATTGATCAGATCTCATCATATTCAAATTTTTCATAGAGTTCATTGTCTCTAGATGATGATGTCGTCTCGTGGATTCGAGCTGTAAGGGATGAACACACATAAATTTAGCCAGAAGCATTCCCGGCTAAGAGCCTCCGACAATCAAGTCAGTAAAGATTGAGCAAAGAGAGGGAATACATAGAATGTAAGATAAATTGGTTGGAAGGAACAGAATTAGGATTGAGGTGTTATTTTATCGACATTTCGTATAGAAATATTTCTCTGGCACATGATAGTGGAAGCTTCAAACGCAGCAGTCTGACAGAGACTGTTGGCCTAAAGGATCACCCCGATGAAGGGGAGGGGGACCACTCTGAGGATACCATCAAGGCATAGTCAGATAAAGAACTAGTCTACCTCGAGAGGGATTGTGGAAATGTAACTTCAATGAGGGTGTTGGTTAATGGTGAATGGGAGAGCCTGGGCTCTATGTTCTCTTCTCAAGCCCAGGTTCAACAAGCGACATGTGACGTAATTTAAATAGATCCACGTTCAGAGTCTTATGCCAAATAATCGAAACGAATTGAGTTATGTCATGATAAAAACGACCACATAACAGGTTGGATACCCCCACATCACTAGGAAATTCCGAGAGAGAAACTAAATCAATCACACCTAATTAAAGTTGAGGTAAATTTGATGAATTTCAAGTATGATATGACATATATGTGTGACGTGCAATGGTCCTACAAAAATGTTTGTCAAATAAACCTCGAATAATTAAGCTGATCACTACCTACCCGCGAGCATCATGGGCCACAACATTTATTATAATACACGAAAACACAATTGAATTTGACACTTGACACATTAGATAGCACATAATTACAGAAAGAGGAACTCAAATTGCCATCTGTTTTACTTAAGAATAAAATGAAGTAGTTGATCATACAATGTTTTTTATTATTCAATTCAACTTCTTTAAAGTGAAAAGAAAAAAACCAAAAAAAAATGAAAAAAGAAAATATATTCACAAGAAAGACAAGATTCAGAGGCTTCTTTAAGGTTTGCAATGTATATTAGTGTTTGTTTCTTTTCTTTTTGAAAAGACACTAAGGCTTTGTTTGGTTCTAAAATTTTAGAAGGAAAGAAAAATGTTAAGAAAAGAAAAAAAAATTACAAGAACTTTAAAATTTTCTATTTTGTTTGATTGTTAAAGAAAACAACAAGGAAAATGATTTTTTTAGAGAAGTATCTTCCATTTTCCTTGTTTTCTCCCTAATAACCAAATAATGAAAAATACTTTTTCCTCCTATTTTCTTTTCCTTTCTCTGCTAAAATTATAGAACCAAGCATAACGTAAGGGCTTGGATCTTATTCTCCCAGGAAGAGATATTAAGGTTTGTTTAATTTTAATCAGAGTTGTTAATTGAGTACACATCACACTTTTACAAATTTCTTTTGGAGTAAAAAGAAGACGGGTGGACCATATATAGCTCCCAATTTGCAAGCAGAATATAGGTATTTACAAGGTTCTCATATAACAAAATAAAAGAACCCACTCCTTCGGGTCCTTTGTCTTGCCCGCTTTACATAAAGTCACATCAAGAGTGTGGTCTCTCTCTCTCTCTCTCTATATATATAACACTAGCGTAGAATCCGTACTACATCCGATATTAATTTAAACATATAACATTGTCAAACACTTATTAATATACATTAATTTTGATTGCTATAAATATATGGAAGATAAGATAAAAATAAATAAATAGATCATAAATATAAAAAGAAGTTATATTTTGATCAATAGAATAAATGAAAAAGTGACTTTATATTAATATTATCATGATAATCTCTTAATATTTTAAATATATTTATTCTCAATTTTCAGGTTAATTTTTGAACATATACTACATATTCCAACATAATAAATGTGTAATCAAGAAAAACTTATTTTAAAATTTAATTATGAAACTTCTAATATTTCTTAATAGGCACACTATTTAAAATAAAGAAGGAGAAAGTAATATATTTAATCTACTTAGTTCTTATCATACTATTATTCAAATCAATGGATTTTATTCCCATTATTATAAGTAGAGTGACTCATAAGACCAAAAAAAAAAAGAAAGAAATTGTAGAACAAATAAAGAAAAATAAACATAGAAGGAAAAAAGCAACATTAAGATACAAAACAAAAAATTAGAATTGTGTATATATTCAAACTTATATTTTTCTTAAAGAAAATATATTGAAACATGATGAAAAATAAAAATATGAGAAATCCAATTAACTAATACAACGATTTGATAAAAAAATATCAATATCAACAATTAAGAATAATCCATCAAATTTGACAATTTTATAAATATTGTAAGAATAATAAACACATTGGCTTGTAGTTATAACAATATGTAATGCATATAAATTTATATCTAATGAACCACAAAGTAAAATAATAAAATCCAAAAGGAATTAATAAAGAACAATTAACAAATTCTTTTAAAAAGAATAATAGATAAATTAGACAATCTAATACCCAATAAAATTTGAAGACAAAAGGTACGACAATACATAAAGAAAAGTTAGGTAATAAACTTTCATGTAGTGTTAAACTATAAAAGACATAACATACATAAAAAGAAATGTCATACATAAAAAGATGAAAAATATATTATCAATGATATTGTGTCCGCATTTTAATTTTTTTAATCTTTTAAAATTATTACATGACATATCGTATTTAAAATATTTTTCAAGTTTGAGTCACATAAATTTTAGTTGAAAAGCTTTTACTAATTTACAAATGACATTATGTCCACATTAACTTTTCTGATATTTCTTAAATTTAAAGTTGAAAGTGATTTGTGTGACATTACATAATATTTCAATTAATTTTTTTATCTATATATATATATGTTATTGTGTAATTATTTGAAATTATTACTTATTCTATTTTTACATCCTTGTTTGTGTGTGTGTGTGTGTGTGAGAGAGAGAGAGAGAGAGAGAATAAATAATATAACAATTAATTCAGGCTAGTCAAATAATTCATTCTAAACAATTAAAATTAATTCAAAATTATTAGAATTGAGAATTTGATCAAAATTATTTATTTCGGTCAAAAGACTTATTTCAAATATATAATAGTATAATAATATAACATAAATATAGATATAGATGTGCGCGCATGCACGCATGCACATATATATATATATACACACACACATTTGTCGCATGCATGCATTTAATGATTAATATCATATGGTGAATACAAAAAAATATATATAAAGTAAAGTTTGGAGCATTTTTTTTTTGTCAAAAAATCTTGTTATGTAAGAATTGATGAAGGGATAATTAAGTAGGAGTGGAGGAGTATTTTAGAGAAGTAAGAGGATTGCATTGGAAAGAAGTTATAATTATTATTCATATTATCTATTATTATAGATAAGAAAGCATGCCTGTCTCCGTGTCTTTGCCTCCTACTCAAGCTTCATTATGGGGTTTAAACACACATGCAGTGCTCATTTTCTTTTCTTTAACTTTAAATATTTCCACTATTTAAACCAACCAACTTCTATGTATAGACAGAGAAATTCGAATAATTATTTGACCCGCATAGGCGATTTTCTCTTGGATATATTAGCTTATTATACTGAATTTATCATTTGACTAAAAAAATTTAAGTTCTAAGCGATGAAAAGTAATTAATATTTAATATTTCTAAATCGCCAAGTTACTATTCTTCCTAGCCTAGTATCAAGAGGGCTCATGCAATGCTACTCATTTAGATATATACTCAATTCAAACCCAACACAACTCAACTAATACATGAATTATTGGATTGGATATACATGATGATATCACGCGATAATGTCAATATGTAAAATTTACGATTTCATTAAATTCAATTCAATGATTTTGAGAATATATCCAAGTGAGTAGCAACGAATTTCTCACAAAAATTGCTTTTTTCATGCTTAAATAAATAATGTGAAGTTATGAAATTTAAAATCATTTAAGTAACAATATCACATTTCAAGGACTTGAGAAAATTAAGAGTTCTTGAATGAAGTACTTGGTGAAAACTTATCACATTTGAAATTCAAGTCACCGTGATTACTAAAGATAGGGGAGCTGTTGTAGAGTTATTACATTATAATAAAGAATGGAATCCACTCCATCCAACAATTTAGACAATTTTGTCAATAGTACTCATTCTCATCGTCACTGGATATGTAGCCCAATGGTGGGGGTTAGAATCTTCTTGTCCTCTCTCTTTTCTTTTGGGTGAATGTGCGTGTGTGGTGTTCTAGTTAATATCTATAAGATGTCCCAAGTTAATTATATTAAAAAAAAAAAAAAAGAAGGGGTACTCATTCTCATCATTACCATGTTGCACTAAAAATACCTACACTATTTTACTCAAAACTGCTTAAAAAAAGAGAAACTATAAATAAATAATACAACTTGTATTTTAAGTTCTCTGAGTATGATTGCAAACTCAACTAGGGCTATCGACAAAATCGATTCGGATCAAATCAAGATATTTCAAACTTTGAACCCCATTAATTATTCTGATATTCGAACTTGACCCATAAACCTATAGAATGTGGAGCGGAAAAATACAACCAAGTACGAATTTGTTAATCCGAAGCTTGATATAAAAAGAAAGAAAATCGAACAATAATAAATAATAATTAAAAGACCAAGGTCAAATTAATCAAAAAAAGTAAAAGTTTAATTTCTCATGTAAGAACTAAAAAATTTAGGTGAGTAGAATAATATCTTAGAATGTCAAAAATTGAATTTTAAAATAACGTCATACCTTAAAGAAATAAAAAAAACATTGTATCATTACTTATAATGACATCTTTATTATATTCTATTTAAATGTCATTATTCATATTGTATATATCTATGCCATCTATACATCTGTACATCTATACATTTTTATAAAATACCAGCATCTGCTTGATATATTTGGTATGACTTTTTTTTTTTCCCTTTCACATCTTTTCAACGTGATATATTTTTTTTGTTATTTTCTTCTCTACATCTTCTCTCAAACATTTATCTTCAATATTTAGATTGCCTTTTCTTTTTATTTATTTTTTAATAATAAAACTCAATTTAATTTTCAATCAATTTTTTTTATTTTTCATAATATATAAATTTACTTTTCAATCATTTTTTTCATAATATATAAAATTATAAATTTATTAAGCATGCGATCAAATTATATTTTATTTTTATTTTGCACACGCATAAAATTTGCCATGCCCGCTAGTTTATATAAAGTAGCAGCACCATTTAGTCACTACCTTTGGTCTGCTCCTTTTTTTTTTTTTTTTTGGTCTGTCAATTTCTTCTTCTTCTTATTTTCTTTGTGTTTTCTTTTACTTTCTTCCTCATCTTTGTCTTCCAAGTTCTTTTTATTTTCTCCCCTCTTTTTCTTTTTCCCCTCTCTATCCTCTTTTATCTCTCATTACTTTTTAACATCATTTTTTTAAATTTCTTTGTAATTGTTTTCTTATTTTTTTTATATTAAATTATTTTATTTTCACTCATTACTAATTTTTTAAATCTATAAAAAATAATTAAAAATATTTTGATAGTATAGATACTATAAAAAATAGTTTGCCATTAAATTAAATTATTATTTTATTATACACATGTATCTAGTGTGCCAACATTACTAGTAATTATTAATTTCATGAAGAATATCATTAATTTTGAATTTGAATCTTAATGGGTCTTACCCCCTTATTTCATACACAATCATCGAATATGATCCATCAAATATTTCAATCTATTTAAAATGTTAAAATCGTACTCCGGTTTGCATTTGGGTTGAAGCCCGTCGCAATTGACAGCCCCAAGCTCAGCCCAGCCTTTTATTTTCTTATGTTTGAACAAGAGAACTACATTTAGGGCCCAAAAATACGTTGTGTGGGCTAATCCATTTTTCATACGCAAAGCCCATGCCACATATTCCAAAATCAGGGACTGGAGAGATTGCACATCCTATAATTTCGAGCATTCAAGGCACAATAGATCATTTGAAAATATATGAAAGTCCTGTAAATTTAAAGATCCAAGGTCCAACAACTTCATTTGACAATGTATCTGAGAACGTGCATCTAGTGAGATGAAATAGAAAGGAAAAAGAAAAGGACAAAAAAAAAAACCGAGTGTAAAATCGGAACAATTTCTGTTCAAAAAATGTTGTAATACAGTCTGCAAATTGCAGGTACAGATTTAAAATCCAAGTCTGCAGTAATCACCTGATAGAGAGCAAGGCATTTCACTAACCAAAGATGATGAGCCTAGGATAAGAAACAATGTATACCAGGATTCACCATTTGAACTTCAGCCTGGTCCCAGAGTTTATTGCAAGTCGAACTCAGGACTCCCGCTAGGAATCCGCAAAAAACAACAATACATTGCAGCATGTTGCATATTAAGAAGCCTTTGGAGATTTAATGTTATCGGGAAGGATAAGTTCTGGAGGTGTTTCGCGAACAACACCCAACATGGAGTCATATTCTTCATCACGCCTAGCGAATTTCTTGCGAAGCAACTTTTCAAACTCAATCTCGTCAAATCCCTTGGCATTTTCAGCAGCATGAACTTGTGCTAGGTTCGAATAATTGATAGCTGACTGGGATATGAAGGCGATTTCCTCCTCCGTGAGCTTCCTCAGGAACTTTGCAGGATTTCCTCCCCACACCTGGAATCGAGACACAGGTTAAGCAACAGTTTTTATTTGATATCTTCATATGGTCCTTCCAATATGTTACAGATCATCTAAGTCAGTAAATAAATCAAAGACAAAAAGGATAATACTAAAAGCCACCAATCAATCTTTAAATGACTAGAAAGCACTGCGTGCAATGCATGCCTAGAAACATGAGTGAGAATTTAGCAATTGTTCGCTGCTTGGATCGTAACTCTTATCACAAGTTCTAAAATTTAACCAATATTCCATCTGATTATAATGCACAGAAAAGGTTTATGTTCTTGTCTTATGTTTATTGATCTTTTAAACATTTTTCTACATTTCAGTGACCTTGTAGTTCTTTGGACACCAGACCATTATGTTTTTATTTCTGTTTGGTTTTCTCACTTCCAATGTTCAAAGTAACATCTCTAAAATAGTATATAGTAAATTCAAATGTAAATACAACGAAAAACAGAAGTAATGAATTTGTAGTTTTAAGTTTACCATGCCTTCATAACATTGTATAAAAGATAACTGACCTATAAGTAAAAGTAGTAATGGATATAAAAGTATTCCAATGCTACAATTAAATCAATTGGTCAGATGTTCTGTTTTTCTAGACTTCTTTTAGAACATATACCATTTATAAAATTAGTGATTTTTTTATTTAAAAAGTCCTGGCATTCACGCTGTAATGTTCTTTCAATTTTTTGTGAGCTTCTGCTTTTGTGTAATAACAATATTTCCCCTCCATTATGCTCTCACTTATATCTATGTTATTCATAAGCGTTCATTTTATTTGAATTTAGACATTTTCCCATTGTGCGTTTAGTACATTTAACAATCACAAAAATTGGCCCTGCAACCTGTTGACTTAATTTGAAAAGCATTCATCTGTATTTCAGTCCATGTTCAACCTACTATTACTTAAAGTTTACCGCTTTACAATATATGTCCCTAGTGAAAACTAATCCAAATTTGCATATCGAGGATAAGAAGCTAAGGATTCAAAATTAACAACAACAAACTCAATCAAGTTTGTTGGGATAATTTTTACTTATGCACTAAAAATCCTTTTAACACACATTTTAAGTATTTTCAATCATACGAAGGATCCGACATCCACCTAATGTAAGAGTCATTTAAAATGAATAACATGTGATAAATAATGCATTTAAGTGAAATTTTTATCATTAAAATGTCATATGTTAATTGGTAGTTTATACAGATATACAAACCTCTCCAGAGGGTACTCTTGTATTCTGTCTCACAAGAGCTCCAGCAGCGACCATAGCGTGTTTCTCTACTACCACCCCATCAAGCAATGTTGCACCCATGCCAACAAACGTCTCATCCTCTACAGTACACCCATGCAAGACAGCACTGTGACCTGTCCAGTCCAATGCATGTGTTATCTATCCCTGTGGATACACAAAATCCATAGCAGGACCAAGTTTGGTTATTGTTACTAACCTACAGTGACATTGCTGCCGATGATGGTGGGTAAGACCTTCCCACTTAGATTAGATTTGGCTACATGAACCAGAGAATTGTCTTGTATGTTGGTTCCTGTTCCAATACTGATGCTGTTAACATCACCTGCATAAAAACCATTAAATATTAAGTAGCAAGAAATGAGAGTAAATAAGATTCAAATACAAGAAGCAAATAAGCAAGGACAAAACTGAATGTTCCAAATATAAAAGAGAAGCAAAATTTGATACAGCTGTTCAATACAAAGAATTAGCTCAAAATCCACTTTGAGTCGCTAATTAAAGAAAATATAAAGCTTCTCCACTCTTAGATGCAAAAAATTGGCTTACTATCCACTTTAAGTTCCTAACCAAAGATTGTACTGCTCTTGTACAAACCTTTATTTTCACAGGAGATGACTCGCTCAGTTGTTAGCATGATTACAATACAACCTTGAAGGGTTTATTGGTATTGCACATAATAAAATTTAATTCCCAGGAGCAATGAATTGAAGGAGTTAATCATGTTTTGTCCAGCAACATACAAAATCTAACTAAAACACAAGAGAACAATAGCAGCTCAATTTCTTGAACTCACCTCTGATAACGCAATCCATACCAAATGGAGGACCTACTTCCAATATGAACATCCCCAATTATGGATGCACTAGGGGCAACGAATGTATTCTTATCAACCACAGGCACTTTGTCAAATAAGTTCATGAGCGTTCTATGCCTTGACACTGGCGAAAAAAAAATACATATAAATAATGTGCCAAGACTGTCAGGAAAAAACTCACAAAACAGTTAAGTTACAAGATACACCAATATGTAAGTATCCAAAAAGAGAGTAGAAAAAAAAGATAGGTTCAGCAATTAAGCTTCAGTAAACTTCCATCACTTCAAACAGCATAAAATCTTTGAGGAGAAGAAAATGTAAGTAATATGATATCTTTTCACTCTTTGAAGTACATGATTTATGCAGATATCCACTCTGTGTATCCATAAAGCGCAGACTGAAAGTAGAGGAATCAACGTTTCAATTTGCACCAAAATGCGCATCCATAAAGCCCAGAACTTGTTGATTAATGCAGTTTCGATCATGGAAAATAGGTATGAACTCAAAACAATAGGAACTGCAACCCCACATTAGAATAAAATTTCATAAAAACCAGACACCTGTATCCCATCAAATTACGAATTCTGCAGCTAGTCCAGTTTCATTCATTCAACATTGAATATTTAAGCCCTAAATTAACGAACAAAAATGAAAGAATGCAGGAAACAAAAATTGAAATCGAGTGATTAACAACGCAGTACGAAGAAGGAGCAAATGATAGAAGTATTACATTGTTCTTGGAAAAAGTAGTTCCCCTGGAGGCGAGACCCGAGGCGATCAAGGGCTTGGCCGGTTTCCCTGACCCAGAATCCAACTGTGTAGATTGCTCTTCCCAGAGTACCCATCTTCTGCTTCTTCTGCTTCTTCTTAGTGGGGATTTTTCAAAATCAAAATCTTTTCTTTGTTTTCAGGGTCTCAGGGCAGTCGGAAATGGAAGTCATAAGACTTAAACAGAGTGAAGCGAGAGTGTGCAGGCCACGAACCGAATGAGTTGAGCTGAGTTCACATAAGTAGGACTGAGTGACTCGCCTCGCTACGCTGACGTTTTGTTTAAGATTAATGTTAGTAATGATCCTAAAATAAATATTAGGATCACTTTATTTCATAAAATTTGAATTATTACATTTTGATTCTTTATATCATAAAAAATTAATATTTTAATCCTTTTGATGAATACTTAAGTTAAATTTTACTGGCAAAGAATTACCTAAAGGGCATTTAACACATTTTGTTCAAAATTGTTTCAAAAATATAATTAACGAAAGAACCCTTTATATATAATTTTTTTTTTTGTGATTTTTGGCTAGAAAATCTATCAAAAGGATTGAAATATTATTTATTTACAACATAAAAAATCAAAATGTGATGATTTAAACTTCAATAACAAAAGTAATTCTAACTTTAAATTTTATGAATTATAAATAACATTAATCCTTTTATTTATTTCTAAGTAAATTAGACTTGCATCCCAAAAATATCAAAATTACCAAATCTGCGCCTCTAACTTCCATAATTATCAAAATCGTCCTTCCAACACTACGATGTTTATTATACAAATTAACTCTCACTAGGGTTTTGAACAAAAAAAAATGATGATTAATTTCAGCAAATAAATTAAATATGATACGGTCGGACGGTTTAGATTTGACCTTTGCCTAGTGATCGGTAATTCTTATACTATACTTACCAACAAATATCTTTTATAAAATTTTGAAACTTGAAATGGGTGTAAATGTAGTACATTACTAATAGCATAAAAGTAGAAATATGTTGTAAAATAATTTTATGAAAGTTTAGCCGTTGTACGACAAATGTGAACAATTTTTTACTGTTTTCTGTTGTGTTAATTCTCTAGTTATATTTTTGTCAAATGGTTGGACACAGAATTCAATTCTACACTAGTTGTACGTGTTCTTTATACTCATCATTATTTACAATAAACTTTTTATGTAGATACAAAAGAAAGAGAGGAGGGGGGGGGGGGCGGGCGGGAGGGTGTTGTACGTTATAGCGGTTGAACACTTGAACTAAAGATTGCTATGTGATTTTATCAAAAAAATGAAAAACAAGTTTGGTAATTGATTTGATTGACCTGTTGTTAAAGTGTAAAGTCATGAGTTGAATAAGTTATAAATTTGATCATTCCTGTGGACTCTGGGAAATTTTTACCCGTACCGAATTTGACTACATCAGGATTAATTACGTGGCGAGTGTTTTACACTGGCCATGTGATTGGTGCATAGTTTAGAGAGAGTGGCTAATTACATGGCAAGTGTACTAACACTTGCTACATCATTGAATTGGGTGCGGTCAAATCGAGTTTGGATAAGAATTTTCCGTGGACTCTTTAACAATTAGAATTTGGAAAAAACAAGCATACTTACAAGAAGATTAACGACAATAATTCATTAAAAGACGAAGAAGACGATATATCTTTGCTTGTTTTTACTATAGTCATTTTACATGCTTTTCGTCGCAACAATGTTTGCCCAAAACGCAAGATTTGATCTTGTGACCCGTCTCCATTAAGTACTGAAACTTAGACAGAAACATGCATTATCAGGAACAAACGGTGTTCAAAAAAAAAAAAAAAAGGGACTCCATTATTCTCATCATCACAGATATTTTTTCGCGAAATTTCTAGCCATTGAGAAGTAGGCAACCAAAATCACTTGGTGGATAAATAAAAAATGTCAAGTGATTTTACAATTTGTTACATCGCAATTCGCGTACACTAGGACGACTGCCGAGTACTGGAGGAACTCTTCCTGTATATGCTCATAAACTTGGCTACAAACTCTGCACAATTAGAAACAATTAAAAATTTAACTTCCCCGCTGGATTTATCATGCAATGATAGCAACACTTTAGGACTTATATGTAATGTTTTGTTTCTTCCCAAAGTGATTATTCTTGTTACATTACCTTCTAACTTGAGCAGCGCACTTGTCCCATTTGGGAGTCTCTTATCCTGCAAACGGAACCTTGAATGATGAGTACTCGCCTGTTTTTGGCTTTTCGGGATCTAAATTTAAAGAGACATCGAATGATTGTGACTTACATAGTAAGCATACCAATAGTAGAGTTCCCTTTTCAAACCAGCCTCAACTCCCCGGAGGAACTGTTGGACAAGCTTCTGCAAAATTGCCTCTTTATAACGCTAGAAACAAAACTGTACAAGTAATATCGTGTGACTGTGCAGTGCTTTTAAAGAGAGTTTCAGGACCAATAAATTACCAGGAGAATTAGCTTAGGATGAACATAATCTGCAAGAAGTTTCTGAATTTTCCCCCGAACGATAAATAATCTAACCAAGAATACATCAAAATATGGAGATTAATTTATCTTTTAACTAAAAAGTTGATTAAAACAGGATAAGCAAATACGAAACCATAGTATAAGAGTGTACCTCTTTGGCAATGGATCTGCTAAAATATCCGCAGCAAGTTCAACAAGTGCTTCTTCCCATCCAAGTGGAATAGGTTGGTCCTCAGCAAAAGGGTAGCTGAAAATGCACGACTAAGTAAGATGAAAATTCAAATAAACATAAATATCCGTTTCTTATAAGCAAGATCAATTTTACTTGTGTGCTTTGCAGGCTTCTAGTGCCATTATTGCCCTCCTTAAGTTTTGCTTCGATTTGTTCGCAATCTTAGCAGCAAAGCTCATGGGAAGTTCAAAGCCTTCTTTCTTTGCTATCTGGATAAGAACCTCCATTACCTAGGTAAGAGACGATATGCTAATTCAATAAATCTGTAATGTAAGAAAAGTAGCAAAGATTATTCAGTATATATATATATCTATATATGAACTTACTTCATGGGTTACGGGAGCTTCAACCTTAATAACTTTGCAGCGGCTCTTTACTGATTCGAGAATATCTACATCATCTTCACAGCAGAGGATGAGTTTGCAAGAATCCGAGTAACAGTCCATGATCCATTTTATTAGGTGCTGTATGTTCTCCGCAGCTTTATCAACATCATAGAGAACCAATACTGCAATTAACGATATCCGCTATATTACTACATTAACTTGCAACAAGAAATGTTAGAAATGAGTATTAATTAGGAACACAACGTACATTCATACGATAATGGATGTGGACTACCTTTATAATCTGCCTTGGTAGGAACTATACTGATTTCTGGGGTGATCGCGTGCTCACTGCTAATTTGCTTGACTAAAGCTGTTAGTGCATATGCTGCTTTAGGCTCTAGGTATACGTTTAGTTCGACATGGTGAGGACTTGAACTCACCGGAACAACCGCTTGCACCGGCCTCGATTCCTGTCCATAGAACAAAACAAATAAATAAATTGAAATGATGATTTACATTAAAGTTCAATTGAAATGTTTATAGTTGAAGCAATTCCGCTGAAAATCCATACCAGAATGTGAAAGTATCGCAAGTCATGAGATATCTGCAAAAAGAAAGAAAGAAAGAAAGACTTGAGCTAGCTATCCAAAACAACTCTTTTAAGGTTCTACAGTCATGCATTTAGTATTGAAAAAGAACATACATTCCAAACAGGATCGCCATATAGTTCGCGGAGAAGAGCCATCGTCAGTGCCTTCTTACCGGCCCCAGGCGGTCCTTTCAACAAGATATGTGGAAAGATCTCACTGGTAGCCTAAGAAACAAAGGTAAAGTCAGATATCAACAAAATATAACATTTGTCTTTTCAGAAACAGAAGATATAGAGGGTGTTTGGCTGAGCTGATAAGCTGTTTCAAATAAGCTTTGCCAAACACCCTCATAGTCTTCCATCAAGAACTCAAATTTGGAACGTACTAGTTGCTGGAGAAGCTGAGCTTCTTGCTTGTGGCAAGTGAATCCAATCAACGAAGCGGCTGATGCTTATCAGCCCAAAGCGGCCTCAAGCTCTCGACCACAACCGCCTTCCCGATAAACGAGGCCTCGTCAAACGGCCTTTCCTTTTTGGGAGATTTATTCGACCTCTTACAAGATCCTGTCTTGATGCAAGCAAACCATGCATCCGACTGGCTCTTTTGCCTGTTCGTTACAAACTTTCTCGTACTACTTGTAGTAGTCGTCCTGCCGATAGACTCACTCACATTACTGCTCTGCCTGCTGATAGCAGAACTAGAGTTTGTCGTCGTTTGCGACATCCCCCGAGTATTATTACTATTATTACGAATGAAACCAGCATCATTCACCTTGTTGTTGCTGGCGGAATGATTCCGCTCAACATAACCCGGTGGCTTTGGTAGAAACGTTCTTTGATCTACTCTACCTGTTTTGAAGGCGTTATAGTCCCGCGAAAAGAAAATGTCCCCCGGAGAGATGGAATCAGTGCTCTCCAAGTTTGGAAAATTACCGTTCAACCCCCCAGAGTTAATCTTAGCATTCGCAACCATTTCATTGATCTCGCCAACTGACGGGCCATGTTCGTGCGAAACAACATCCTTATCCTCCTCAGGAAAAGGGCACAAAAGCCTGTCCTGTTTAGTTTGGACCCCTCTTTCTCTGAATCTTGCTCTAGGAGCAGAAGCTGCCCTCCTACCGGATCGATCTCTCCCATTACTTAAATCATGATTTGAACTAATTTTGTAAGAAGAAACATGTCTTCTTCTCTCAGACATTGTAAAGGGACTCATGTGTTCTCTACTCTTATCAGGGTTACTAGTCCTCCGTTCGGATTGCGAGAATACACGATCATTTTCGCTATTATTATTACTACCACCAGGATAAGTCCTCCGTTCGGACACTAACAATGGACTAGCATTTCGACGAATATCAGAATAGGTTCTACGGGTAAGAGGGCTTACAATATTACTGCCGAGATCGGAAGAAATACCGTTCTCTCCTTGAGGTTTATACGGGGACTTGCTATGCCGCCTTCGAGCCGAAGTATTGAACATGGCAGCCGCATCCTGCATTGCAACCGTGGGTGATTGTAGCCTGTTTTCCCTGCTTTGATCATGGTCGTTGTTCTCTGTCTCCGTGTCCGACGGCTCATACCCGCTCCTCCTCCTGTTGTACCGAAACGAACATTCCATTGTTTTAGACAACCAAGCTTCTCAAAGCTTCTTTCTTTTCTTTGTTTCCTCAAAATGGCTGTTGATGATATACAGGAAAAAAGTGAGGGATGTGAGTTTTGTCTGAAATGATAAGGACAAAATCTTGAAAATATAGTAGGAGTGAGATGGTTGAGAGAGCATAGTCGATGTATATATTTGGAACAGCGATGCCTACAAGGTGCATATACATCGGTAAAGACGATGACAGTGATATGGGGCTTAACATATGAAACACAGCAGACGCAAAGCTTAGATACAGCATTATTTTTCACAAACAATGAGAACTTAGGTTGTTTTTATTCCTGGTTTGCCTGTCCTAAGGGACGCGGCTTCATTTGTTTGTCTGTGGCCCCTAAGAAAATGTACCTCGGTCTTTGGGATTTCAAATAGATACATGGATACTGTAGGAAGGGAATAAGGCAATGTAATGAACCATTGACAAAAGATACTTACATGATGGGTATAATAAAAAAAATATTATAGTAAATCATGTTTATAAATGAATTTTTCTTATTTTAAAATTATAAATGCCCCCATCAAGATTTAAGATCTATCTTCTTATAAATATTAATAAAGATGTTCAAAAAATAACTTTTTTGTAGCCATGTCAGTCAACCTAACCACCAAAATATACGTCTCGTTGAGCCTAACAAAACTTCTCAATTAATTTTATTATTTCACTAATTTTCACAAAATAATTTCAACTACCACAACCACTTGCAAGTATAACTATCTATAATCCGATACAACTACTACATTTTGTTTTGACTTTATATATAACTTTTATATTTTGAATTTGTCAAAACCTTGCAAATCACATTTCGAAACCCGTTGAAAATACTATAAATACAATTTACAATTACGTCCCGTCTTAATGAATGATAAATTTTATTAAGATGATACATGTCTCGTGAGGATATTATAATTTTTAAAACTATAAAAAAACTTATTTGTAATTACATTATATCTCAAGAATACCAACATAATTTGCTTGAAATATTATACGAAATTTTAACGGAAGGTCTAAGACTGCAGGATTTGTTTCTTTTATAGTGTAACATAAAATTTCACTTTGCCCCCCAAGCTGTGTCCACGTAGCATTTTGTTCGTTCAAATTTATACTCTTTCTTGCTCAAACTAAGAAAATAGGATTTGTTTTAAAGATTTCTCCCTCTTTGCAAAATTTGTAGAACATATTGATATTTTGAAATGGTTGATTGAACTAATAATATAAAACCATCAATTCAAACAAAGGCCAATTACAATTTAACGTAATGGGAGTGTTATAAGTTATAACTTGATTACCCTTTGGGATAACTTGTGTTGGAATCTCATATTATTAGGTTAATTTGAGGGGTGCAATATATATAATGTACAATATTAAAAATATAGATTCTAGTCTTGATACTAAGTAGACAAATCACAAACAAAGCTAATATACACTAAATATGCAAGTTTAGATGCGGTTTTCAGATGAGCGTCATGTCTTGTTTTCATAACTCACATGTAATGCCAAAAACATGTATGATTCCTATCATCTAATATATATGTATTTGACATCAGTAAAGTTCAAATACAATTAATACCAAAATTTAGATAAATATGAAACTAATTTGAAAACCTATCTTTTTCGGCAACTGATATTGGAAAATGTTGTTCTACTAACTTTTTACTATGATTGAATCATCAACTTTACAGATAATGAAATTCTTATAAAGATCTCATAGAAATTTTCATCTTGTGTTAGAGCTACTCTCATTTCTCGTACTTTTATAGGTCTGGTACAATGTATTTATAAGGATCATAGAAGTCAATGCATTAAAATGTTTTTAATGCATTATCTTGGTACATTAAAACCAATTATGACAGTTGGAAACGTTCTAACAATTTTTGTAACTTTAATACTAATTACACTTGAAACTGTTGATACAACTTCCAACAATAGCTAGTAACGTTCTAAATAACAATCAAAAATGTATCAATCAAGTATAGCCATTTGTATGATTAATGCGAGCAGTAAGTGACACATAAATGTTGAAATTGCTAATATAACTTCTAGCAATAACTAGTAAGGTTCTAAGTAACAATCAGAAACTTATCAATCAAATATAGTTATTTCTATGATTGCCAGCAGTAAATGACACATAAAATGTTTTGTTACAGCTCACTTGAGTTTGAATTCTGAATTCAAATCAAATTTTAGACGAAGTTCCAATAAACAATCGTGTAGGAAAAAGAAAAGAAAAACATATGGAAAAATATTTCTGATTTATACTATTTCATAAATCATTAAACCCTCTAATAGTTATTTGGTATCTTTGGTTTGACTCTTACTTTCTCTCTCATCTTCACTATCAACTTCTTTTCTATTTTCTCTCTCCTCTAATCTATTCAATCAAAATTTTTTCTCTTTCTATTATCATTGTGCATTATTCAATCTAATTCTATATTTTCTCATTCTTATTTATTTTTTAGTTATATAATTAAATCTTATTTGATCTTTGCTATAATTATTGTGATAAGAGTCTATATTATATATAATTATTTGAAATGTACAACCGAATTTTGTTTATTTATATTTAACACATACATGCACTTATCGATAATTAGATATAAAGGACTAGAACGTAAGTAGTTGGTCCACATAACGAGAAATTCTTACCCAAACGAGATGTCTTGTTCAAACACAAGAGTCAAGCTCCTTAATAGTTTGTTTGGTAGGAAAGAAAATGGGAGGAGTGAGAGGGAAATGAAGGAAATTAGAAGACAGAAATCATTTTACTTCGTGTGATTGCGGGTGAAAAACTGGAAGGAAAGAATAAAAAAATTGCGCAGGGCCCACCAATTTTTTCCCCCAAAAATTGGGCATAAAATGAAAGGAAATATTACAATTATTTTTCATTTTATTTTCATTCATTTTCCTCTCTTTCAAACAATTATGTGGAAAATTAAAATCCACCAATTTTCTTTTATTCCCTTTTCTTTCCTCTCTATCTTTCATTTGTCAAATGCACTGTAATTCTCCTATTTTTTTTGTTTTTTGGTTTTTGCCATTCAATTCCAATCCACTAGCCGATTAATCCGAAATGAATACTGCAGAGGTCCATTATGAGGGTCTTAATTCAGTTATTCTATCCTAAACGTACTTGAAGGAACTAACCTCTCACCTCATTAGACTAATTGATCATTAGTACTATAATTCTCTTACGCTGCAAGGTGGACTTGAACATCTGTAGGTCCAAACCCAATAACTATTTGGGCCTTTTAGCGCCATCTTCTATTCTTCTTAGAGCCATACTTGGGCTTACCTTTTCTCTTATCAAATGGATCATTGTGCACTTTCATTTTACATTTTTTCATTTTCAACCACTTTTTTTATGTTGAAGATATGATTGTTTATCTATTTTTTATAAAAAAAAACACGATTCATTTTCATTCTTCTGATGGGAATTGTAATAAACTAAATAATAACATTTATCATAACATTATTTAGTTATTTTGGCATTAAGATTCTCACAATCATTTTTAAATATTATTTCCAATCTAATTATAGGACCCGCAATTCTCACTATGACATTTAAACATAGTATGGAATCCACAAATTTCAACTATTAAATTTAAATATTATTTTTAATCTAATAGTTTAATATTTCTACACTAGTCACCAAATCATATTTTCATTTCCACCCAAAAAATCAATAAAAGTATCTTTTTCAATGTAAATAAAAAGTGAAAACACAAGAAATTATGCGGCAGAAATTTAAGCATGTAATAAGTTATATCATTATTTTTTACTTTCATATGTGAACCAAATAGCTAGTATATACTATCATCTTTTCATTTTTGCGAACCAACTTGCTATGTGTGTGTCTCACGTAATTCGACCTCGAAAAAGCATATGATAGGGCTAGGTAGGACTTCTTAGAGCAAACACTTATTTGGTTTAATTTTCCTCATTTACTTGTTAAATATCATTTAAGAGTGTGTATCTACTATCTAGTGCTAGGCCTAGAATTCTTTGGAATATTGTAGAACCTTTAGAGCCAATACAAGCCACTTGAAATCTTAGACAAGGAGATTCCCTATTTCCTTTAATCTTTTTATGTTTTGCTTGGAAAAGTTATTGTGCATTATAAAAAAGGCGGCATATAGGGAAAAATGGAACCGAATACCTTTTTGTAGGAATGGCCCGAAGATATCACACATTTATATGAATGACATCATCCTTGTTGCCAAAACTTCGATTGGGAATGCTAAAACTATTAAGAGCATTGTCAATTCCTTTTGTGAAGCATCGGGCCTTAAAGTGAGTTTTGAGAAGTCTTAAAGTTTATTTTTATGACTAGTATCTTGGGTGTTGGTGACACGGATCATTAGCAATTTAACTAAGAGCTATAAGACAACCGAGGCATTTCTAGCCTGGTTGATAAAGTCTGAAATAGACTTGCATCATGGAAAGCTTTACTCCTGCGGGGTAATGTAGGTTTTTTTTTTTTTTTTTTTTTTTTTTTTTTTTGATAAAAACAGCTCGAGGCCGTAGGGTTTTCAGAGGGACCCCACCCCTTTATTAAAAAGGAAATCAACACAGAAACACAAAAACTTACACATCAACGTGCGTAAGTAAAATTTGGAGTACTACTCCCATACATCATAGTTAAGATCTAAAAGAAATCAATAATAAAAAACATCTTTGAGGTTGTCCAAATCGTCGGAGCCGTGGTATGAAGTCCAATCATCGGAGTCCACATACGGGTTATGAACTCGTGCCGAGAAGAGATCGTCCCGCGGCGGACACCAACTCTGGGGCGTACACCCCCCAGATAAGGATCGTAAATGTTTGGTGGGACGCATTGTCACAAGGGCCTCAAGCAAACGGTCATTGGACGGGCCTGGCCGGTTGAGAAGGGCTTCGGTTGACTTAACAAACTCTTTATGATCTTCTGATGTTTCATGACGGGTAGGAAGAATATCCTTAGGACTTGACGATGCATTCGAATAATGAGAAATGTCCTTTGAATCCGTGTTTGTGGTGCACACTTCCGTGGAATCAACAAATTTTTGTGCCGGAATGGGAGGGGAAAAATCTTCTTGGTGTGCATTGTTGGGAGCAGCAGCATCCCTGTGTATATTTTGGGCAAGTTCGGAAATGACAGCAACACCCCCTGCTATGTTGATATGGTCACGAACTTTAGAAGAAAATACACCAACATCCCTTGTCATTGTGCCATTTTCTGGGGCAGGTACCGAAATTACCTTGCCATCCCCTCCCAGGTCTGCAAAAGTACAAAGTTCCCCCTGCAAAAATTCTGGACGCTGGACCTGTGAGGATGTTTCTGAAATTACAGCGCCCTCCCCAACTAGGGTTTCAAAAATTACAGCACCCTCCCTTGGTGCTTGTGGGGCTGTTGTAGAAATAACACGCACACCCTCTGGTGACTCAGATAAGTTACAATCTCCCCTTTGCAAAAGTTCTGCTGGCTGGACAGTTGCAGAAATTACAGCACCCTCCCCGACCAGGTTTTGTTGTTGGTCAGGTTCCAAAATTACAGTAACACCCCCTGGTTCCTCGAAAGCATTACCTGTCTCAAAATCCAGGGAGCCCACTTGAAGCCTGCTTTTAATGTGTTCTTTGGCCCGATTTCTCTTCTTTTTCTTCTTCTTTTTAGTGCGAACTAAGGCCCTATCAACTATGGCATCCACAACCACATCAAGCCCACTTTCAAAGGCTTGAGTGTTGCAATGTGAGCCCAAATCCGCCTGGTCCAGAGCATTATGCAAGTCTTGGGCCGTGTTCCCTTGAGAGGAGAAGCCCAAATGAGGGGCCATCTCACCACCTGCCACATCAATAGCCACGGGGGCATGATTAGGCGAAGTTGACGAAGTTGAAGCTGAGTGGGTAACCAAATCAGCGTCCAAATTCATGCCCAACTGCTGTCCCAAATTAGCTGCTGGTGGTGAATTAATAACGGCTAATTCCCTCAAATTTGCAGCTGTACAAAAGGGAACATGATCCGGAATGTGAGGGTCAACCCTTCCATCAAAACCCGAGCCGTTAGGACCCCCAATCACCTCTTTCTCGTGAGAAACAGCAGCTGGTGGTGAGTTACTTTGCTCCTGATTTTGCTCCAAAAAGGGAGCCATATTCACGTCCAGGTGCAGCCCTGAAATCACGCCTTTGCTGGAGAGAGAAATGGGAAGATCAGCCCTTAAATGGTCTGGATTTTTAAGAGTATCAGCAGCTGTATGGGCGTCCACGTGCAAACCAGCATTTACAATCAAGTAAAACTAGTCCTTAGGCTTTTGTTTTCAATTAACATTTTTTTTTTTGAAAAAATGATTGTTCATTTTCACTCTCGTGATGTGTCCATAATAAATTAAATTATGAAATTTATCATACCATTGTCTAATCAATTTAATATAAAAATTCTCACTATCACTTTTAAATTTTAAATATTGCTTCCAATCTAATTATAGGACTCGCGCAATTTTCACTGTACGGGTGTAAATTCAGCCAATATAGTATGCCAAAAAACCGTATTGAATACTGAACCAACATTTTTTATTTGGTACGGTTTGTGCCGAATTTTTTGGGGTACGGTTCGGTGTCAAACAAAATACTGAATTTTTTTTAAAAAGAAAAAATAGCTGAAGGAATAGTTAAATGGATACTTGTCTATACATGAAACTGATTGAGGAGAATACCAGAAAATGGATTCTTGTTTAGTTGTTTATACATGAAACAAGTTGAGGTAGCTAGTTCTACATGAAACAAGTTGAGGAAAATTAACTGATTGATTTGAACTAAAATACCTTTTCTCTTCTCCCGTTTTTATATCAAATTGACAGGGAAGAATTGGCAACATAAAATGAAAGGTTTATCAAATATTAACATCAATTGACAGCAGAACTCCAATTGTCCTATTTCTAGTTATCAAATATATATATATATATATAATAAAGTTAATATATATAAATAAAAATTCGATATTCAGTTAGGCAAGGTATACCCGAACCAAACTAAATACTGAAACTTTCAAAAAAAGTATACCGAATGCCGAATTGAAAATTTGGTTTGGTACTCAGTTTGTACATAAATTGCAATTTCGTTACGTTTCGACCGGTTTACCGAACTGTGCACACCCTTATTTCACCGTTACATCTAAATATTACTTTCACTTTATTATAGGTTTTACAAAATAAAATTATCACATTTAAATATTACTTTTAATCCAACAATTTAACATTTCTACACTAGCCATCGTATTATATTTTTTACTTACAAAAACCAATACAAAATACAAAAAAATATCTTCTTCAGTGAACATAAAAAAATTAGAATAAAAATATAATCAATCGAAACCTTAGTGTAGCATCATATTGATACAAGAAAATTAATTAAATATTTATAATTTTATACTATGGAAATTTAAGCATGTAATAAGTTATATAATTGTTTTTTTTTTTTTTTCTCAAGTGAACCAACTTGCTAATATATATTATGTATGTGTGTCTTCTATGATAGAAAACTATCTTACCCACATGGAACCAAACCCAATCCAACTCATTATAAATTTTTTAAACCCAGCCCAACCCAAAACTAGTTGGATTGGGTTGAACCCATTGATTTGAGCCCACTACTTCTGTAATAAACTTATCCGCATATCTGAATACTATTGTCATCATAATTGTTATTACTAGTATTCTTTATTGAGATTGTGAATAGATTGTGCCTTAATTAAACTTTAGTTGAAATGTGACCTGAATTTAAAAATCTTTAATAAGCTAGCATATTTAATATATTATTTTTAATTATAAATATCCATAATTTGAGATATTTATGCCAAATATGAAATATGAATAATGTGCTTTATCTAGATCGTAATTCAAAGTTTAATAATACATTTCATAAGACTAATTATTCTGAATCATATAGAATATTAATAAAAAAAACTTCTACATTTAATTTAATATTCGATGAGGTGTATTCGATCGTATGAACTACTGGCGAATTTTATGTAATTAAGATTACACTTGTGTGCAATGCGTACAGTGAATTTAAGAGTCCGTTTCGATGGATTTTTTTTTAAAAACAAAATCACTTATTGAAATAAAAAAAAACACTTCAAAGCAAATAAATTGTATATGGGTGGGTTTAAAAAAAAAATAGAAGTCAGAAGAAAAAAAAGGTTGAAAATGACTTTTTTTTTAATAAGTTACTTTTAAGTAGCTTTAAATAAAAATATATTTTAATTACTGCATCCACAAATAAACTTGCTTAATTTAAAAAAAAAATCAAATATAAAAAATACTATTCGAGAATTACTTTTTTCTAAACTCATTCAAATGGGCCCGAAGCCTACTAAATGGAAGACTTGGGGCTGGACGCTAAAATTAAGTCCACTACTTGACTTGTAAAGAAAATTTTGATACATTAAATCAATTTCTTAAATAATTGGATGTTGATAGTCTTTCTCCTCAGTTTGCATCCTTATTTATATGAGACTAGTCGTATTGACATATTTCATATGTGTATAATAAAACAATAATATAATTTAATGATGTACTAAAATTTTGGTAGAATTTATACTATCAAAATAATTTTTAATAGATTCATAAAATTAGTATTAAGTAAAAATGAAATAATTTAAAATAAAAAGCTAATAAAACACTTACAAAGAAAGTAAAAGAAAATTATATTGAAGAATAGTGGAAGATGAAAAGGAATAGAGACAGGAGGGAGGGAGAAAGACAAAAAAAGAAGAGAAAGTAAAAATAACGTGAAAATGGGAGAGGACAAAGAAACTCAAAATAAAGAAAAGAAAATTATATTGAATAATAGTGGAAAATGAAAAGGAATAGAGACAGGAGGGAGAGAGAAAGAGAAAAAAAGGAGAAGAAAGTAAAAATAAAATGAAAATGGGAGAGGAGAGAGAAACTCAAAATATATATATAGAGAGAGAGAGGGAGGGAGGGAGGGAGGGAGAGAAATGATAGACCAAAATTATTTACAGGCTAAAAGTGGTTACTAAATAGTGTGCCAATGACAGAGCCAAGAGCTATCCGCCCCCGCCCCCCTCAAATTTTTAAAAAATTCATTGTTTAGTATATATATTTATTATGGTTTCAAAATTTCACATTCCCTAAAATAAAATTTTGACTTTTACATAAGTTACATAATAAAATTTTTAATTTTCTCTAATCTATTTTATTTTTTGTGATTTATTTTTGCCTAATCTCATTAACCATAACAATTAATTTCTCTCCCTTTCTTTTTCCTCTCATTTTTCTTATTCTCGTCAAATTATTTCATCTCTCTTTCTTATTTTCTTTTGTTATTTTATATGTTAATATTATATATAACCCTTATATTATATAATTCAATACCTAATGATTTTGAAAAATTTCACCTCCTTCAATCAAATTCCTGACTCCGTCTCTGGGTGCTGCATTTTTATATAATAGTATAGATAATAAATAACAAATTTTATTGGTTGTGCATGTAGAATTCAGTCCATATCATTTTATATAATTATATTTTAATGGGCATGATACATTTTGGCAATTAATTCCAACGAAAATTTCATATGTTTTAAAAATCGAAAAAAACTTCTCTCTTTATGGGAGTTTTCTCTCTCTACATGAGAGTTTTCCTTTCGATATGAAAGTTTCCTTTTCTGGCCTCACGCCTCTACTATGTGCTCTGCTAGGGTTTTGTGTCTCCTTTGGATAGGTGTTGGAGTCCTCTTCTAGACGCGCCAGGGCGTCTGGTATCTGCCGGTCTCCCCGACAACGATCGACCTGCTGGTGACTTGTTTTTTAATCTTTGCGTTTCTAGGGTTTCAAGGTGTTTCTTTTCCCTTTTCTCTGCTCTTTGTTGGTTTAGTGTGTCTAGTTGTTTGCTGTTTTATTCTCCTGCGTTTTTTCGGGTCTTGTATTGGGCGATTTGTGCTTGTTTTCCCTCACAGGTTCCATCAGTCTAGACTGCAGGTGTCTTTTGGGGTTTTTTGGGCTCGAAAGTCAGTCTTCTCGTTGTGGCTAGGGATGGAGTCCGATTTACAATGGTTCTCTAAGGCGCTGGTTTTGACAGGAGACGAGGTGACGGCGATCACGACCGCGGATGACATTTTGGTTGTGGAATCACAACGGGCAAAATTCTATGTTGTGGGACGGGTGGTAACCACCAAATCTGTCAACTTTGAGGCTTTCCAATCAACTATGATGGGTGCTATTAGCCCCATGGAGGGTATGCGGATTCAAAAACTTGAGGATGGACGTTCTTGATGGTTTTCAATCATGAGCTTGATTGGCATCGTGCACTAGAGAACACTCCATGGTCTTTTGACAAACAGTTGGTGGTACTTTGCCCTTTGGATTCGACTGAGAACCCATTGCATGTGGATCTAGCTTGGTGTGATTTTCATGTGCATGTTTATGATATGCCCCTGGGCAAGATGACTAGGGCGATGGATACTTTAATTGGGAATGCGATTTGTAAATTCAAGGATACAGACATGGAGGATGATCAAGGCGTTCCCTTGTCTTTGGATTTACGGATCCGCGTAAGTGTCGATGTAACGAAACCATTAAGGCGAGCTTTGAAGATCAAATCTGAGACGAGTGATGAAGAAATTATTGTGTCTTTTGCTTTTGAGTGACTACCGAACTATTGCTATATTTGCGGGTTGTGCGATCATCTTGAGAAGGACTGTTCGGAAAGGTTTAAGGATGGATTTATTGACCCGAGCCCCAGATTCCCATATGGCTCATGGTTACGGGCTTCAAACAGCAATAGGTCACGTGGATGGGGTACGATTCGCAGTATCGGAGCCAGGGTCGATGCTAGTAGGCCCCGGTTCACTAGTCCCACGGAGGAGTCCCCGGTTCACAGGCCTCACATGGAGGGGGGTCCAATTCTGGTACCTTTGTCGCCCCCCATCTGCATGAATCGGCTGGGCAAGCCATCCTCCGCCCTACAAAGCCTCCTACTGCCCCCACCCTAACCCTTCCCACGACCCCCTCCCAAACACTGGAAAATGCACCCCCTCAAACCCATCCCAACCCACCAGCTCACATGCACCTTTCACCACTGCCCCACGGGTCACATTATGCATCCCCCACTGATGCTATAATCCCGACACACCCAGCTTCTGCTCATCCAACCCCAGTCAATATTCACCCTACGAGCATGATCGTCGATATCACGCCTACTACATTCCCATATCCCGCACCCCACTTGGTGCTAACACCCCCCCTCCCGGCCTCGTCCCAATATTTATTTATGCCTAGCATAAGTTCATATAGTGCTCAGCCACAATTGAAAAAACCCAAACATCGCCATATTCTACGACCACAATCCCCTACAGTTTCTACCTCACACTCTCCTGCACGGAAAAAAAAGTAGCCCCAAGCCACAACACTCCCCTATCCCGTCGGCCCTCCCCTCTCAACATGTTACCCTTGGTAAACGTAAACTGCCCTCCTCGTTCCTCACCAATCCGTCTGTGGAGTGCCCGATCCAACAGGGTCCGAAAAAGGCTTTGACATTAATCGATGAATCGAGTTCTTCGGCAGAGACTGCGGTGCAGTCTCGCCGGTCACAATGAAGGCTCTAAACTGGAATTGTTAGGGCCTTGGGGGGGGGGGCTTTGACAGTAAGAGAGCTGGGTAATCTTATCCAGCAGCACTACCCCCATTTGGTCTTTATCTCGGAGACCAAATTCAATCAAAGAAAAATCGAGATATTGAAGAAAAAATTTGGAATGCATGGTGTTGGTTTTGCTGCCTCGGGCCGAAGTGGTAGATTGGCTCTCCTTTGGGTAAAAGAGGTGGTGGTTACTTTACAGAGCATGTCTAGGAACCATATTGATGTCACAGTTAGTGGTAATTTAGATACCGGACTGGATTCTTGGAGGTTTACTGGAATTTATGGCGAACCTATACCGGCAAACCGACAACGCACATGGAATACTTTGAGAATGCTGCATGCTGCTTCGGTGAGTCCTTGGCTTTGTATGGGTGACTTCAATAAGGTGCTTTAGAATGAAGACAAGGAGGGGGAGTGGCAGTCACTCCGGGAGCTATTCATGCCTTCCGTAGCTGCTTAGCCGACTGTGGTTTATCGGATTTGGGATATCATGGCGAACGATTCACGTGCACAAACAACAGGGAATCTCCACACACAATCCGGGAGCGAATTGACTTTGCGCTTGGATCATTTTTTTGGGTTCAAAAATTCTCAAGATATAGGGTGGATCATTTACCGACAATGCACTCGGATCATGTGGCAATCTTGTTGGATATGACTCCTTCGTTTCTTATTAGAAAGCAAAAGTCTCAACCGTTTCGATTTGAGGCTATGTGGCTCCGGAAAGAAGATTGCGCCGCTATTATTGAGCAATTGCGAACCGCAGATGCCGACGCATATTGGGCTAAGGTGGATCAATGCCGTATAAGGCTGATATGATGGGATCGATCTATGTTCGGCAGGCCACGCAAGGAGATATCGCGATTGGAAAAAAAGAATTGTGTCGTTACGACAGGGACATATTACGAAGGAATCTAAAATGGAGGAACGAGTCATTCGGTGACAATTAGAAGAGCTTTGGGGTAGGGAAGAAATAAAATGGAAACAGAGAGCAAAGAGCCAGTGGTTGAAAGAGGGGGATCGGAATACATCCTACTTTCACTCGATCGCTTCTGAGCGGTTTAAAAATAATTCAATTGAGCGTATCCAAGATAGTCATAGGCAATGGTGTGAAACGGAAAGGCAAGTGCAAGATGTGATTGTAGAATATTTTGAAGGTCTATTCACATCTCGACAACCATCGCTCTTCGAGATCGACTCAACTCTTGAGTGCTTAACCCCAAAAATCACCGCAGAGATGAACTCTAGACTTTTGGAGCCTTATCGAAATGAGGAGATAACTAAATCCATCTCTCAAATGTATCCTCTGAAATCTCTGGGACCCGATGGTATGCCCCCTTTTTTTTCCAAAAGTTCTGGCATGTGGTTCAATCTGATGTGTTTTCCTGTGTTAAATCTTTCTTGAATGATGGTCAATCAAATTCTCGCTTACATCATACTCATGTTGTGCTTATTCCAAAGTGTAAAAAACCCGAGAATATGACACAATTTCGCCCAATTAGTCTCTGTAATGTTGTTTATCGAATTACCTCCAAAACGATTGCTAATCGGCTTAAGCCTTTTCTTGATTCGATTATTTCACCTTTTCAAAGTGTTTTTGTCCCTTGTCGTCTAATTACAGATAATATTCTTGTGGCTTTTGAGTTAAATCATTATCTAAAAAACAAGACAACAGGTCGATGGCGTAATGGCCTTCAAGTTGGACATGAGTACGGCATATGACAGGGTGGAATGACTGTTTCTAGAAAGGGTACTCTTGAGGTTAGGTTTCGATATGCGCTTCATTGATTTGATTTTACTTTGTGTGAAATCTGTATCGTTCTCTTTTGTGCTTAGTGGATCGTGTTTTGGCAATCTTTTTCCTTAGCGTGATCTCCACCAAGGGGACCCGTTATCCCCTTATCTGTTTTTGTTTTGTGTAGAGGTTTTGAGTGCTCTTTTGCAGAAATGAGAGCATCGACGCATTATCCAAGGGGTGTCCATTTGTCGTGGCGCCCCCCATATCTCCCATCTCTATTCGCGGACGATACTTTGGTCTTCAGCCGAGCGACAAAGGATGCAATAGATGGGATTAAGAGCCTCCTCGAGCTTTACAGTCACGTCTAGGGACAGGAAATTGATTTGGGGGAGTCCACGGTGGTTTTTAGCAGGAACTTATCTATGGAGGTGCAGACTGAACTCGCACATCGCCTGGATATGCACCTAGATACTAAGCATGAAAAATATTTGGGACTTCTGGGGATTGTAGGCGAGTCTAAGAAAGCCGTGTTTGCTTCTCTTCGGGATCAGATTTGGGCTCGCATCTAGGAATGGCACGAGAAGTTCTTATCAGCTGCGGGGAAGGAGATACTTATTAAGACTGTGTTGCAGGCCATCCCCTCATATGTCATGGGTTGTTTCAAGCTTCCGGATTCCTTACTACATGAGCTTAAAAGCTTAATGGAGAACTTTTGGTGGCATCATAGGGGTACTAAGAAGATTCATTGGCTTTGTTGGTCATCGTTGTGTCAACGGAAGGCTGAAAGAGGGCTGGGATTTTGTCGGCTCCATGCGTTTAACTTAGCCATGTTAGGGAAACAGGCATGGCGTCTTATCACCCATCCAGAGACCTTGCTAAGCCGACTCCTTCAAGCACGGTACTTTCCCCAATCAAGCTTCTTGGACGCTTCGATCGATTATAGACCGTCTCTCACGTGGCAAAGCATTCTCTCAGTGCAAGAGGTGGTAAAGGCTCGGTCGCGATAGAGGATTGGCAGCGGGTCGCTCGTGAAAGTGTGGGGCGATCGCTGGATCCCACGGCCTCACACTTTTGCTCCTATAACTCCTAGGCCTTTGAGGACTCATATAGATCTGGTCCGTGATTTGTTGCTCCCCGGTTCTATGCGTTGGAATGAACTTCTTGTTCATGCCGTTTTTATGGCCCAGGATGCTGATGTAATCTGCTCGATTCCGTTGGGGCGAACTCCCAGGCGTGACATTCGAATATGGCATTATGAGCGAAATGGCCGCTACTCGGTCCTTAGCGCTTACAGGCTGCTGACCAGTTTTGGATCAATTGCTACCATGCCTTATATCGCCTCACCTTCTACAAGTACATAGTCTTGGAATTTCATTTGGTCGGCTGTTATTCCTCCAAAAGTTAAGATGTTCACTTGGCGACTTTGTAAGGGAAATCTTCCGACATCGCATAACTTGGTACGTCGTCGCGATTCGGATCAATTTTTCTGCCCGATGTGTGGTGCAGATAGTGAGGATGATCGGCATGCTATCCTTGAGTGCACCTTTGCTCAGCAAGTTTGGGGACTGAGCCATCTCCCATGGATAGTAGTCTCACAGTGGCATGATACAGTTGACGTGTGGATTCGGAATGTGAGGAAAAAGCTAGACGGGGAGATGTTCGCTTGTTTTCTTATGATTTGTTGGGCGATATGGACTAACAGGAATCGAAAATGGGCTGAGGATCAGTCACACTCTGCCATGGACGTGGCCTTATTTGCCCGAAACTACTTGATGGCCTTTTCCACTGTTGTTTTAGCACCCCCAGATCACCTCCAGGGCAACTCTCAGATCATTGGATCCCGCCGCCAGCTGGTTTTGTGAAAATTAATTTTGATGGAGCACTCTTCTCGACAGATCGAGCTTATGGTATCGGTGCCATAGCTTGCGATTCCAACGGCAATTGTCTTGGCTGGTTCTCAACACGGGAGAATGGTTGTTTTTTACCAGAGCATATTGAAACCATAGCAGCACATGAGGCTGCTACTTGGGCATTGCGGAACGGATGGGACCGAATCATCTTTGAAGGGGATTGTCAAGTTGTGGTTCATAATCTTAAGGACTGTGATCTCATTTCATTGGACCTGGGGAACTTACTACTTGATATTCGTGAGATCCCATCAAGAATTCCGGTGACCTCCATCAGTTTTGTACGTCGAACGGGAAATGTGGCTGCTCACACCTTGGCTAGGCGCGCTGTCTCTTTCACTGAAGGGAGCTTTGATCCTCTTGATTTTCTTTCCAATATTGTTATGACTGATTCTCTTGCTTCAGTTTAATTTGCTTTGGCTTTCCCTCAAAAAAAAAAAAAATTTTCATATGTTTAGGCATAAGAATCTTATTTTTCAATAACCTAATTTTCAATCACACAAATATGGGATTGGCGGAACATATAAAATCTCGGCAATTTACATAGTTAATATAAATTAGCATTTACGGCTAATAAATCATATTCTCGAACCGAATTTTATTTTTTGACTCAAATATTTAGTATATCCGCAAGGTGTTCATAATATATATATACACACACACACATATACATATAAATATAATATATATATATATATATATATTTAGGATATGAAAAAATGTTACGAATGTCATAACAAAGAAGGATTTTGTCATTTCAAAATTCAGGTGAAAATTTGTAATGGAAATAAATTTTACGCATTAGCATATTTTTACAGCAACAATTTATTTTTATTAAATATTAGTAGTGACGCACACTCTATACGTGTTCAAAATCTATATATATACTATTATATATTTGAATGAGGTATTTGACCAAAATCTTTTAATTTTGACCAAATTCTAATTTTCTAAAATTTTAAAATTTTCGATTAAAATAGAAAATTCTCATTGATTAGTTTATGACTATCTTGGTTTCCTAAAACATTCAAATTTTGAATGTCACTAGGTTTTTTAGAATTTTGATTTTTTTTAATTAAAATATAAAAATTTCATCGATTATTTTATGACAATCTTAGTTTCCTAAAGTATTAAAAAATTGAATCTCACTAGGTGTCTTAAATATTGATTATTTCTCCATTTATTTATAACCCTTCCTCGTAAAGAAGGTCATTTTCTTTCTCTGTATCGACTCTCTCTCCCTTAAACAACCCTAATAAAACTTCCTTCCTAATTCTTTATCCCAAAGTGATGGCCCCTCGCTCATTTTCATGTATTCTTTTTTTTCTTCTTTGTTTTATAGGTTGTATGCGATCTTGTTTTTTCATCGATCTTGAATTGTCATTTTCTCTCATTGTGTATTTTTTCACTTAGATATTTTTGTTTTTTTGTTTCTTTATTATTTATACAATTATTGGCTTATTTTGTTTTATTTTTCTATTATGATTTGTTTCTCATGATTATGCAGGTTTATTGTGTTATTGACTTATTTTTTTCTTTTCGTGTGAGCAACCTTTAATTTTTTCTTTTTTCTTTTTTCTTTTTCCCCAATAAATATGAATTTGATTCTGTTCAATTGCTAGGCCTTTTTCAATTGGCTTGATTTGAATTGTATTTCCCCCTTTTTTTTCTTATTGATTTATTTATTGATTAGTGATGTTGGGATAAATATATGATTCTCATAAACCTTGGCAAGTGACTTTTAAGATAAATAATTAACAACATTATTTTTTTGAAGAAATGATATTTTGAGTTGAAATATTGTAATCAATGGTGACTTGCATGTGGTATTTGGTTTCTATCATAACAGTGGTTTCATATCAAAATATTGGGAGTGTTTATTGAAAAAAAAATACTTAAAATTCGTCCTCTTTGTGGAGCATTAGTCATTTTTGGGCCCTTTTATCTTCACACAGTGGCATTTTTTACATTGGAATTTGAATATCATTTTGTATTGACAAAGTTTTATATGTAAAATTTATTTAATACGTTTTTGTTGAGTAGCTTTTTTATTTTTTTTACTTTATGATTCCACTCTGAGGTTTATTGTACTTGAATTTTTACCTTGTAAAAGTTTATACAAGTTTGTTGGTTTGTTTATTTTATACATTTTTTTATATATAATATATCGTATAAAAGACAAATTGGTAAAAATTGATACATAATATATTTTCACCTATTTTTGTTTTTAATATTACTACTATTGTTATTCCATACATTGGAGAATATTTGTTCCCTAAGAAGCTGTAGTTTTTTTTTTCATTTAATATTTTATTCGAGTAATTTTTTATTGTTATTTATCAAATTTTCTTTCCTTGATTTATTTTTAGTTATTTTTTCACCTTAGTTGTTTGTATTTGTAATTTTCACCTTAATTTGCTTTTCGCTTTGAAGTTTATTGTATTTGACTTGTTACCTTTTAAAAGTTTATACAAATTTCTTGATTTGTTTATTTTACACATACATTTTATATTATATATAATATATTGTATAAAAGGCTATTTGGTAAAAGTCGATGCATCTTATATTTTCACCTATTTTTGTTATTTCACACATTGTGGAATTTTTTCCCCTATGAAGCTATAGTTTTTTCTTTCCATTTAATATTTTATTTCAGTAATTTTTTATTTTTATTTATCACTTCTTCTTTCTTTAATTTATTTTTGGTTATTTTCATCTTAATTATCATACCTTTTTCATCAAAAATTCGCATTATTTTATTCTTCTTTTTTTGCCCCAAAGTGCTTGGAAACCACTCAATTTCTCTAAAAGATTGTGTGAGAGGCATATACTTTAATTTAGTACTTAAATTGTTTTAGAATCAAAATATAAATATATTATTAATTTTTTTATGATAATACTTTTTTATAAATATTTAAAATAATTTATTAAACTAACAATAAGTTAAAAATAAAATAGTTATACAAAATAAAATTACATGATAAATAAATAAACACAAAAAGAAGAAAAAATATTGAATAATTGTAATTATAAAAGTATTTTTTGTGTGTGAGACAGAATTTATTAAAAATGAGTTTCATCTTTTAAAATCCAAAATGGCAGAGACAGTGGATAGTGTTTTTTTTTTAAAGCAGAAGAATAGTGGATTGAGAACTTGAGTTTTCAAATTAGATGTAATGTTACAACAATGGCATTTTTATTTGTTTTTTATTGCATGTGTTTACTAACTAAAATGGTAAATTTGACATATCAAAAATTTGGTATCCAAATTGCATCGATTTCAGGAAAATTTTCAATTTTAGTCATAATTTTATATGTTTTTATTTATTCAACATATGATTGAAATGGAAATTTTGTAAAATCACATAAAAAATTGTCATTTGTGAGATACAAATGACTTTATTTTTATAATAGTGTATATATATATATATATATATATTTATCAGTCGTGTGAATTTGGAGTCTGACCGACAATCTATACAATAGAATTATATTTCAATAACCTTTTTTTTTTTTCATTTTAAAATAACCCTATAAAATCTTCAAAATTTATATAGTTAATATGAAATTAGCGTTTACCGCAATAAACTATACTTTGATTATGAAAAACATTTTTCTACTGAAAAATATTTAGTATATGAATAAATATTACAAATGGCGAAATATAAAAGAATTTGTCCTTCTAAAATTAAGGTGGAAACTTGGACATATAAATGAATTTTACCCATACTAACCAGTTACCATATTTTTACTATTAATTTATCTATATTATTAACAAAGTTTTTATGAGGTATAATAACCACTTTGGTCTCTTTTGATGTTTTCATTATCTTTTACATCCTCTCTCCTTTATCTTTCTCCGCTATTAAGGTGCTTTTCATATATTTCTTTTCTCATTCTTTCTCCTCCATCTCTCTCTCTCTCTCTCTATATATATATATATATATTCATCTCTTTTAACTTTTTATTTCTTATTATTTGTTAATATTATAATCTATTTTTATTTTTAATTATTTTTTATAACAAATTTAATAAAATCGATACATTACAAATAATTAATAATATATAATAATGCATAAAATATAATAAATATTTTTATTTAATATTCATAATTTAAATATATAATTAAATTAAATTTTAATTTTTTATTTTGTATACACATCAAGTGTGCTCTATCAACTAATTTGCATTGACTATAATTAAAGGGGGTTTGGGGTCCGACACTATAATATATAAAAGGGATTTATATTTTAATAATCTATTTTTTTAATTTTATTTTAAAAATATAGAATCGCCGAACGCCGCGTTTACCACAACAAATTGCAAATTAAATATGAAAAATATTTCTGACTCAATTATTCAACATGACTTCGTGAGTAAGTAATACAAAAGTAGTAGTACAAAAAGCTTTTGTCGTTTCTAAGAGATGGGTTTTCCCACCCCCCCTAGTTTTCCTTTTTTTTTTTTTTTAATAAATATGCCCACACCTAGTTACTTACCATACTTTTACTGCATCAATTTATTTTTATTAACCATATTTAAAGATAGTCTGGAGCCCGGCCCTAATATACATAGGGAATCAAATTACAATAACCTAAGATTTTAATTATATAAAGGGATAATTACGTTCACCTCGCTTGAATTTAAGTAAAATTACAAATGATTAATTTTTTATTTCAACTATTGCAAATATCTCTTTAAAATATGTATAGGTTTTATAAAATTCATCATTCTTCAAAACAAGACATAGATATGAATTGTATTTATTGTGTTTTTATGGTGTTTTGAGACAAAACTTACATGGTTTTAACAAATCAAGATATAGAAATTACATATAAAAAAAAAAAATAGTGATAGTATCAAATTATATGACGATGTTCGACAATAATTATTGTGGTATAAATTAAAATTATTTTGAGAAAATTGATGAAATTACAAAATTGATTGAGGAATTTTGTCAAGTTCACATCTCTTGCTGATTGTGTTGACTACAATAATGTGGGAAAATTATTAATTTTAAAAGTTATCATCAAATTAGAATTTTTTGTTAAATAACAACAAATATCACAAAAAATATTGATAGTTTTTGAAATAAAAAAAAGTTATTCGTAATTTTATTTATGCCCAGGGGACGTGGTGTAATTATCCCGTCTATAAATATAGGTCCAACTCTATAAAATCATTGAAAGTACAAAGTTAATGTGAAATTAGTGTGTACCGCAACAAATTACATTTTGAATACGAAAATTATTAGTTGTTTCAAAAAAAGGATATGGAAATTATATTTGACTCAGACGTTTCGAGTACGCATGAACAAATGCATTACAGAAGGATTATGTCATTTGAAAATCGCGGTGGAGAGTCGGGCATGAAAATGAATTTTACATTTTTACCCATCCCTAGTCAGTTATCATGTGTGTTTACCGCAGTAACTTATTTTAATTAACCATATTTAAAAGCAGTTTGGGGTCCGGCGGTACACTATAATTTCCTACTCGAGCAGCTGGGGACAGACTGTCCTTCTAGCTTCTTTCGCATGCCCTTTCTCACTGACACTCTTCACACCTCTCGTGCTCTATAGCTTCTCCGGTGCGGTGGGCGTTGTTCGATCGCCGGCGGCAGGTTAATACTCCTCATTTTACGGCGGCTATCGCTATAATTCCGCCGATGTGCTTCAAACAGTTATTTCTTTTAGAAATTCGTATATTTGTTTGCGAAACTGTGTTGGTATGTGCATATGTGCGTTGCATTTGGTGTATGAGTATCCGTGTTTGGATTTGATGTGAAGTTCAACTTTAATTTTGCTTTTGCTTTCCCCCTTTTTTGCATCTCTTGAAATCAATTTTTTATCTTTTATTTTTTCAGTGTTGTGAGATTTTTACTATTGAGCCCGTGTAACTTGTACAAGAGTGCTGATCCAATGCCTATGTGAATTCTTTCTCTCTTTTTTTTCTTTTTCCTTTTTGTTTTATAATTTTTTCTGTTTTTGTTATTTTTTTTGACGGAGTATGTTTGGCTTCTTGTCAATGTGCCTCAATCGGTTAATTCATTTGGAAATTCGCATGTTTATTTGCTAAAGAAGGTGATCTAAATTCCTTGTGAAAAGTGTCCAAGGCTGATTTAGTAATACTTTGCTGAGTATGGCCTTGGAGAAGTTGAAGATATAAGTGGAACATGATTGGGGAATAACTTCGATGATAATATGAAATAGTTTCCAAATTTTTTTGTGTTCGTTTTCTTCTCAGTTTCTTTTTTTTTTGTGTCAAAAGTTCTTAATTCTGATGGTTCCAAAATTCTAATTGGCTGCAAACTCTGTTCTCCCAGTACTACTGTTATCCAAAAATTAACTGCGAGTGCTTTTTATGAATAGCTTGTTTTATGTGCTTGTATAGGTTTGTCATATATGCTCAGTGTTTCATGCATGATTCTCTATGGTCAATTATATATGACATGCGGCAACATGAATTTTAGGTATCTGAAATTGAAAAGGCCGCAACAGTGAGGGCCGTGTACAAAGTCTTAATATCTTGGGTTACATATGATATATTTCTTGTCGTTCTTTTTTTTTTTAATACTTTTTTATTTTTTTTAATGACTAGATTGGTATCTCTTATTTGTCCTGAGATAGTGGTTAATATTCCTGGGATATATGCTGTTGATTCTTTGAGTTTCATAGCATCAACACCTCTAATGTTTTGTAAATAGAAACTTATGACATATCATCAATGCAAATGGCTGACCTGCCATGCCTTTCCTTCACTCGTGTTTGCTTGAGCTTGAGAAGTTATTTCTCAATTAGAATAGAAAAGCTGCCTCTTGATTGTTATACCTCAGTGCAGAAACTTTTACTTGTTGATTACAAGATTGTTTTTGATTCTGGGGTTTCAATCAAAAAGAATCCTCGACTGGAGTAGAAAACGCCGCCTATTGATTGTTATCTAGCAGAAATTTTACTTGTCAACAACAAGCTTGCTAATGGCTCTGGGTTTCAATCACAAACGATTTGTCAGCCTGCTACAATAAGTTTCTATTGTTTTCATTTTCGTTTTAGCTGAAACATCTTTCTTGGTCATATCTTGAATGTTTGAATGGTCCCGTGCTGAGTCGTAATATTTTATCTCTATCTCAATTTGTTAAACTAATTGTGATCCCCCTCTACAACTCTTACCACGATAACAAATATTATATTTCTTTCTCTTGATTTTACTGAACTGTTTCACATCTGTCGAAAACTGTTTTTTATTGTTCCCATATGTATCTTGTTGTGGTCAAGATCTCTCCAGAGATGAGCTCAAGAAAAGGGATTGGTAATCCTTCTAGTGCTGCTACTTCTGATCTATCATTCAAGGGAAAATCCAACTCGGATATCTCTAACCATGATCTTGATCAATTATCCCATGGTGTCTCAGGCATGAATATGGATGCTGCACAAGAAGATGGATGGGAAGTAATCGGGAAGAAATCCAAAAACAGGACTGGGGGCAATGCTTCAAAACAATCAGGTCCTCAGTATTCCAGCACTAAGGCATGGGGTCATCCTGATACAGTGCAAAAATTGGGAATGGGAAGTCATGTTGGAGTGGGGAGAGGCTCTGGTCAGACCTGGCTGACACCTTCTTCTGATTCAAGAAAACATGCTGGCAGAGGATATACTAGACCCCAATCTTCCAACCAAACTCCTGACCCTCACTATGTCACAGCACCTCCGGCAATTCCCCCACCTTTGAAGAATGGCTGGGGACGGTCTACTAGATCTGCCTCTGCTCAGTCCGCAGAAGATAGCGTGGGCCATAAGGAAAATGCCTACCCTGCTGATAATCAAGCTTCTGAAACTCATGAAGACGATGATGGTGATGAAGAGTCAGACTGCATGGAGGACAGCGATGAAGAGCTTGATTTTGATTCAGATGAAAGTGAAAAAAGTCATGAGACCAGGAAGAAGAACAGGTGGTTCGAGGGATTTTTTCAGGAACTAGATGATTTGAATGTTGAAAACATAAATGATTCTGAAAGACAGTGGCATTGCCCCGCATGTAAAGGTGGTCCTGGAGCTATTGATTGGTATCGCGGCTTACAGCCCCTTGTTACACATGCAAGGACTAAAAGATCCAAAAGGGGGAAACTCCACAGAGAGCTTGCTGAACTTTTAGATGAGGAGCTTCGAAGGAGGGGGACATCTCCACTGCAGGCTGGTGAAATATTTGGCAAATGGAAAGGTCTTGAAGAAAGAGCTGATAGAGAAATAGTTTGGCCACCTATGGTGATCATCATGAATACCAGGCTTGGGAAAGATGACAAAGACCAGGTATGATGTCTTTGTTGAAGCTTGTATTTTGTTTCTATTTACTTTATTCGAATTCACGGAATTGATGGTATGCTAAATCTTTCCCTGTTCTGAACTACATTTTGCAGTGGATTGGCATGGGAAATCAAGAGCTTCTCAGCAGTTTCAGTTCATATACTGCAGTAAGGGGACGATCTTCATACGGACCAATGGGGCACCGAGGAATGAGTGTATTAATGTTTGAGGCTTCAGCCGTGGGATATATAGAGGCTGAACGTTTGAGCAAGGATTTTGAAGACATGGGCAGAGATAGGCTTGGTTGGGCAAGAAATAAGGTGCCATTCTATCCTGGAGGGAAACGTCAACTTTATGGATATATGGCAGAGAAGCAAGATATGGACTACTTCAACCAGCATTCACAAGGTGCTTTGTGTTGTTGCCTGTGTTAGTTGATTTATACTAGTTTGTGGTTCAAAAGTTGTTTTGTTTCTCCATCTCAATGGTGCAGGAATCAATTGTTATTTCCTTACATTTTGGTTAACATAGTTTTCAAAATGATGCATAAATTGCTTCAGTTTGTTGTTTCCTTGCATTTTGGTTGACATAGTCTTCAAAATGATGCATAAATGTTTAGGTAAATCCAAGCTGAAGTATGAGATGCGATCGTATCAAGAAATGGTTGTTAAGCAGATGCAGCAGATGAGCGAGGATAATCAACAGCTGATTTGGTACAAGAACAAAGTTGCGAAAGAACAGAAAAACAAGAAAGCTCTTGAAGAGTCTCTTGGCGTAGTGACTGAAAAGCTTCGGAGGACAATGGAAGAGAACCGTATAGTAAAGCTACGGACCAAAAAATATCACGAACAAAACAAAGAAGAGGTATGCTTGAACTTTTGAGGGGCTCTTTTCTTTTGTGGTATATTGCTGAAAATAGCACATTCCAAAATTGTAACCATGGATCCGCATATCAGTTCATTTGTTTGCAAGGGTTATTAGGTGAACAACAGAACATACACCATCTTTCAGCATCTGAATGAGTTGCAGAAATGCAGAAGTTGAAAGGATGGGAAGGGCCCATCCTTAACCAATAAATACACCTCTGGAAGAAGTTTCATGTTCAATACATTTACATATTCAGTTTTATGGCATAGGTGATTGGAACTCAAATTGTGTTTTTGGGTTTTAAACTGTTCTATTTGGACATTTAGCTTTTATATCATTTGCAGTTAGATCGTGGAAGTCAAAATTGTTTTGAGTTTGAAGCTGTTCTGTTTGAATTCTGAAGTGATTTCGAGTTCAAGTTAATAGCGCTTTCATTTATTTCGTGAGCATATTTTTTATTTCGTAAGTGACTAAACTCCATACGACACTGTAAACTGTGTCTCATTGATATCTTCTCTATTCAGGATAACTGATAAGTTACTTTTAGTTTTACTTCTCCTACTGCCAGTGGCTTTTTCTTCCTCGTATAGCTTTTAGGGTTGGCGCAATTTTTATGTCTATTATTTCCTTTTACCAGTATTAATCACATTGTTTATACTTGTTTTTGAACTTTAGATGGATTACCAAGACAAGTTTTTCAGAGACCAGATCCAAGAGTTCTATGATGCCCGAAATGCCAAGGAAGAGAACTTTGAGAAAATCCAGCAAGATAAACGAGAAAAAGTAATGCAATCTGAGGCAAGTGTGTCTTCTGTCGAGGATCGTCAAAACAGGTAATATTCCTTATCAGCCACAGACCATAAAATATTCTTATTTTTCTTTATAACAGGTATAATGATCTCCCTCTCGGGAAATTTCTTGCTACCCACTTGGATGTTTACCCTGCTGCTTGTTTCATACTTTTATCATTGATTTCTGAGAGGAAATTCAAGTCATGCATTAGTCTACTGACTAATTAGACTATTACACTTAAGGACTAGGGTTTGAATCCTAGTAGGGTGCGTGCGTGGTTTAACTGTATCACATAAAAAACAAAAAGACTATTACACTCTGCTTTTGTTGGATGGCAATGAGTAATAGCCAATCATATGGTTTATTTGTCTGTTTTTGACATTTTGATTATTTGGTTTTAGGGAGGAAGAAATTGCGAAATTCATTAAGCTGCAGAACAAAGAAATGGAGGAGTTTGATCAGAAGAGGACAAAGCTGATGGAGGCACATGAAGAGCGGAGGCTGGAGCTGAAGCACAGGCATAGGGATGAAGAAATGGCGCTTGAGAAGGAATTTGACGACGAGTTCAATAAACTGATTGAAGAATACTCAAGTGAATCAAAGCAGGACAAATAAGCAGGGAAAAAACACGCAAAACTTTAAGAAATTCCCTTTTGGCCTTGCATGTACATTTAGGATGTCACGCAGGCCATGCATGGCAAATTTTATGATTTTCGGTTAAAACTTGTGCTAAACTCCCGTATCTGGTTTAATTTGCAATTATCATTTGTTTGTGATGCTTGTTTTGAGTCCTGATTAACCAACGGTATGTGGGATATATATGTTTACTGAATCCAGAGCATGTTCAAATTGAATGGTAATCATTTTCATTTGTCTAGGCATATTAAGATATGAGTGGTTCAATTTACTAGCTTGTGAAGGACGGGGACGAGGTGTTGTACTTTGTAAGGCTGCTAGAGTTGATTTTCAGATTCGCTTAGGATGATGATACCACCATGCAAGAGCATTTATTCATCTTTCACAAGTAGGAAGGTACAGACGAGATGACCATTATGTTTGGTTCTGGTATTTTAGAGGGGAAAGGAAAAGTATTTTTCAATGTTTGGCTATTAGGAAAAAAGAAAGGAAATGGTAAGGAAAGGAAAAATATAAAGAAAATATAATATAAATTGAGAAAAATTATTTTTCTTTCAATTAGGGTGAGAAAAAAAAAAATTATGTTATTCCCTCTAGTATTTTTTCACTTTTCAAGCTGTTATTTTATTTTTGTTGTTCAAATTAGTTGATTGATTGGATATATTTCATGTAAATATTTTTTTATGCAATTAATTAATTGTTTGGATTTTTTTGGGTGTGCTTTTATATATATTTTTTAATTTACAATAAAAATCAAACAAAATAAAAGATAATTTTTTAGAAAAATTATTTTTCTTATTGTTCTTTTTAACAACTAAAAAAAATAAAGAATTTTAAAATTTTTGTAATTTTTTTTCTTTCCTTAATACATGTGGCCCTGCAATATCTGAAAAGGAAAAAGGAAAGAGGTATCTTCATTTTCACAAATCATCTAAGCCCTTAAAGCTTCAACATGTTGGGATAAAAACAAATGTGCTTGAAAGAAAAAAAAATATAAATAAAAAGAAGATGATAAAAAAACAAATGAATTGCAAGTCCCTAGTTTTTTAAATGAAAAAGAAAGTAAAATAACAAAATGAATCATCACTTTTGAAAACTTTCAAAATTGTGCTACTATCTTGTGCCAATACGTAAGTCCACTCAGAAGTTTAAATACAACAGGAGACAAGTAGTAACTGTTCATATCCTTTCTTTCCTTCTCTCTCTCTCTCCCCCTCTCTCTCTCTCTCCTTTTTAAATTTTTCTTTGGCGCTGGTTATTGCACTTAATGATAATGATTATATTTTTTCTCAATGGATTGATTGATGTTAGCATATATAGTACGTGGGAGCTAGGTCTGCTCTCTTCTCCACCTACGCAATTCCCCACTCTCATTTTCACTTCTCTGGAACTTTGTTGTTTTATACGTGGTTATATTTTATTGGCCCGGATGGCTAAAAGTAACACGAAAAGAGATCTCACTTTATCTAAACATGAAAATATCTTAGTTTATCTGCTAATGCACAAGGGCTATTTTGCTGTTTAACTTCCAAGGATTAATGGAGTATAATTTTGAAAAAAAAAATCACGTTGCAGAGGCCACTAAAGTCTTGAATTCATACCATGTTAAATTAAGATTATCACAACGATTGTGTAAAAGTAGGTATATATGGGCCACTATATGTGTCTAATCTTTTCCTATTCTCCATTGATGCATTATCCGCTGACTTTATTTACATAACTATCATAAGATTCAATCGCCCCAGAAATCGATTTTCGACTTGTGTCCCCTTGTGACTAGCTCCCCAATGGTTTACTTTTTGAGTGCTTGCCCACCGGTGAAAGTGAATGACTAGCTTGCTACTATATATATATATATTACACACCTCAACTTCAACTTCACTAAGTTGCTTCTTAATCTTCCCGTTCCTAGTGAAAATATTCGATATGCTGCGACAATCAACTTCAAAACCAGCGCAAATGGCTATATTTGCACTGATAGTTTTGATGAATATGAATGTAATCAGATCATGGAAATATGGGCTCAGCACGAACTATTACATGATAACATGTCCATTTGCTGAGGGCATTGTAAGGAATGCTGTGAGCAAGGCTTTGCAATCTGATCCAACTCTAGCAGGAGGCCTTGTCAGGATGCATTTCCACGACTGCTTCATTGAGGTCCTCACGTCGATTCTATTTCTTTTTTCCTTATTTCTTGGTATATCATGACAAGTATTTATTGGAGTATAATTGTGTATGCATGTATAAATAGGGATGTGACGGATCGATACTGCTCGACTCTACAAAAGACAACACGGCGGAGAAAGACTCCCCGGGTAACTTCAACTTGCGGGGATATGAAATAATCGATGCTGCAAAGGAAGAACTAGAAAAGCAGTGCCCGGGAGTTGTTTCATGTGCTGATATTCTCGCAATGGCTGCAAGGGATGCGGTTTTCTTTGTAAGAATTACTGATGAATCAGGAGTGTATATATATATATATATATATATATATAGATAGATAGCTAGATAAACCCTGTGTAGCTTGCTAATTACAGCTTGACTTGTATATCAGACTGGGGGTCCAATGTATGACATACCTAATGGAAGGAAAGACGGAACAAGATCAAAGATTGAAGACACAATCAATCTGCCTTCACCCACCTCCAACAGTTCTGAGCTCATAAGGATGTTTGGCCAGCATGGCTTCACACCTCAAGAAATGGTCGCTCTATCCGGTACATATATACATATGTTTGTGTGTGTGTGTGTGTGTGTGTGTTAGCCTGTGAAGATTCATCTCAAGATTCATGATACATGGGGCTAATTCATAGGAGGGCACACACTGGGAGCGGCAAGGTGCTTGACATTCAAGAATCGGTTGAGCAACTTCGACTCAACTCATGATTTGGATCCAAATTTGGACACCAAGTTTGCAAGCCAACTATCCAAAACATGCAGCGCCGGGGACAATACAGAGCAGCCCTTCGATTCAACCAGGAACACTTTTGACAATGATTACTTCAACGCGCTGCAGAGGAAGGCTGGAGTCCTCTTCTCCGACCAGACCCTGTTCTCCAGTCTCTCAACTCAAGGGTTCGTATACGGGTATGCCATGAATCAGGCCATGTTCTTCTATGATTTCCAGCAGGCCATGGTGAAAATGGGAATGCTCGATATCAAGGACGGCTCAAAGGGACAAGTTAGAAAAAACTGTAGAAAGATCAACTGATACGATGCTGCATACGTTTCAACAGTGTCTGTGTAAATTATTAGTTAGCTCAAGAAAACAGTTCTACTTGTTTCTACCATGTAGATTATGTGAGAGTGTGGAATAGTTTACTAAAGTTCACTTGAGAAAATGGCATTCCATAAACAAATAAAACAAGAACTTAGGACATTGCACAGAATGATCATTTATTGTCACCAAAAATTCTTATAATCAAATTACCTTGGCTCTGCTATAATTCATAAACATATATTACAACAGCACAGGAGTAGAGACAAACTGCTCTTGAGAAGTTGAAGTATAAAATTTTCTCTACAAGCTTGATTTTAGCACTAGAACCCATATGAAGTTCTCATCTGCATTAACTTCACCATCAACCGCAATGTTACTGGAAATCGAAAAACAAAAAAAGGAAGTCAAATTAAATGACGTCACTATAAGTAGGAAATTAGAAAAGGGGGCAGAGAGTATGGTCTTGGGGGGACTAATGGTAAAAAAATACAAAACAGAGCATAACTTCAGGTTCTCGATCAGCTTCATCAATCATGTCTTGAGTCTCCATTTTGGTGAAATTTTCATCTAGCTCCCTCGCTATGCATTTAATGTCTTCAGTGGAAATCTTGCCCTGAATTCAGACAATGAAGAACCGGTAATCAGTATGGTAATAAGTATGATGTAAATAACACCACTGGTACTCGCATTTCTATCTTGGTCGATAATTTGAAAGCCTTCATGAGCTCCTTTGGTGTCCCATTCTTCGAATTTGACTGTCGACATGAGACAAAATTCATCGAAATTAATCGCACCACTTCCATCCTCGTCTACTTCAGCTATCATTCGAGTAATTTCCTGTTGCAATGAATTCAGAATGTTCTAACCATATGCTCGCTATTGTAAGATAGACAAGTAACAAATTAATGACAAGAATAAGAAGAAGAAGAAGTAAATGGATAAACCTGTTGTTATGGTACACTTTCTGAATGTAAACGCATAAAACAAGCTTGAGATAATGTCGTTACCTCTTCTGATATTTCAAAGCCAAGGGCCCTGTAAAAGAACCAATTCAACTTCAGTATTCCCACTGCAAAGATACAGGGGCTTGAAAGTAGTTTTCCGAAAAACTATTATACCTCATTGCAACATTTAACTCTTTAGCATCGATGGTTCCTGAAAATAGTTGAAGAAAAATGGGCAAGTAAGAAAATTACAAAATAGATAGCTATTCGTTAACAATAAATAGATATTTTCAATACCAGAGCCATCTGTATCAAACAGTTCAAAAGCTTCCTTTATCTCCTGCCTCTTCTGTTGAGTCAAGTCTTGATTGCGCCCTCTACATTTTTGTTTCCTGGATAGACCAGCCTGAAACACAGTGTCTGAAATAGAGTTATGTCAGAATTTGGGAGTGGAAGAAGCCCACCAGAATAGCGGATGTGCGTGCGTGCGTGTGTGTGTGTCTGAGAGAGAGAGAGAGAGAGACACACACACACACACACACCCCATTTGAGCACCACCATCCCACCCCATCCCCCAGAAAATAAGAAGAATAAGAAGACACTTTTCAATCAAAATTTTGGCTTTTCAAGAGGTTGACTCTTGACCTGATTGGTTCTTTCCATTAGTATCCCATGGAAACGTCAATATATAACCAATGAAAAGCTTAAAATGACACAAAAATTTGATCTTGACTTCTCTGAAGGAAAAGCAGGAAGGGGATTGCATAATCACCATAAATTAGACCAAAAAAAAAAAAAATAGCAATTAGAAACTCAAAAATAGTAATCAAGAAAATCAAGGAAACAGACACTAACGAATATAGATTGGCAAAACAAAGAGGCAACGTGAAACAAATGAGAGAGGAGATAATTTACCATATTGATAATTTGGAAATTCGAAGAGATAAAATATTTAAACAAAAAAAATTCGATTGAAGAGATAACATATCCTTATTTTGGATGTAATGCAATTTGTTTTTCATCGGATTCCTTAAACTAGAGCAACACCAAATTAATGTTTTAAGACGAATATGATGCCTTAGATTGACTAGGACAATCCTATATGTACATGCAAAAAGTAAACGAACATAATTCAGTTAGAGAGTGCATGGACAAATGACAATACGTCTATTCTTTCTAAATTCTAACAACACTATCGTCTATTGGTAATGGCAATGGTATTATTTTAGTAACTTATAATCCTATAATTTTGTGGCAAGTACAATAGCAATATTATATTATGGTAAAACAGTGATACAACGCCAAGATATGTATAATTTAATTCACTAGAAAGTTCAAAATTTAGCAATAAGCTCTTATCCTTTCCGTTCTTTGAAAGTCGTTCAGCTTTTGACCTCTTTTGCCCCACAATTTAGGCGTTGCATGTTCCCAAATAGAAATTGCTCTTGTGAAAAAAATCGGCCTAAGTCTCCTTAAATTCATTCATTCATTCTTCTAAATGATTTCCGATTCATAATACCAAAGGCTTTCAGTGAAGTATTGAAACTATCAAGAGAGTAGCCTCAAACAGTTTGAAACTATCTCCACCTCCCCAATAATATTCTGTCTAAAACATCTCATTGAGTTTCTGGAAGATATATTTGTTTGGGAGAAAAAATAAAGGGAACAATCCAGTTAACAGGATTATGCCCTCCGTGCTCTAAATGTGGTGTGGTGCAAAGTCAACATTTTGCTCATCTTTTAGAGATGATAACGGAAATAAATGACTACATCCTTGGGGTCCACTTATCTCGTTTCTTTTGTTTTCTTCTTCCCCCAATTTTGATGCGTATTTAAATTAAAGACATGATGCCTTAATTAAATTCAGTTTGACTTTGACATTATAAGTCTTTTTGATGTTCGGTGATAGTCGAAATTCAGCTGGATCCTTGAGCATCAAGGTGCTCCACTTTTGGGTCAAAATGCATAGAAAAGAAAGTTTATCATCGACCATAACATTGCATGCTTTGTTGTTTCAGCCTTGAGGAGTGAAAGAAGAATTAAGTAATAATAAGATACAAGGTTGAGAAAGAGATTGGTCCGCGTAGTTTTTAAGTATCTACGTCCGTAATTGAGACCACTCAGTAACACAGGATAATTCATATCTTCGGAGTTTTTACCAGCACCAACAGAGTAATAGTTCCAGATATCTTTCTTAAGGATCTCGTGCATTCTGGTAGGATTCAAAATCATATCCCTTGTTGTAAGTTCTAAAGAAGTCGGGACATATTGCAGTGGGAATTGTTCCCATGGGGGCATGCGCTTGTTAAGTTTAATTCCTTACAAGGAGTCCACCTCGCATAGAAAAGCCTCTATTGTGCGTAAAGGAGGACAAGGAGAAAATAACCTAATAATGGAGATTATCTTAGTACACTCAAGGTTATGTAGTGCAAAATTCTCAGGAATATCTAGTTTTGAGATCCTTTATATAAAACATAACATTATAAATGTTATGACCCCTTGGTCATGTGATAACGGGGACGACGATCAAAAACACAATTCATCACTTCCCTGATGTTGCTTCAGATGGTGTCCGGGTGGTGTCATCTGGTCTATTGATTATAACTGTCTCAAAACACACTTCATCACTTGCCTGATGTTGCTTCAGATGGAGTCCGAGTAGTCATCTGGTCAACAGCATGCACTTTCTCCTGAAGTTCTTCCCATATTGCCTTGTAAACCATTCTCTGCCTATTCACAGCAGATACCCCCTCAAAAGCTGACGAGATAACGTCTATGCTGCAATCATGTGTAGAGTTAGAAGGTAGACTAATGGCCTATACTACAATGTATAAGATATAAGAATGAGTACTGAGGTTCAAATACAAAGTAATGAATGATGTAATAGGATGAGGAAGAATAAGGAGGAACCTCACCTAACATGGCGGCCATCACCGTAAGCATCCTTGACAACAACCGACTCTGCACTTAAATTCTCCTTGATCTAGTGGTACACATTTTGACAGAGTTCAGTTTATCAAACCTCAAAACTGTGAACATAACAGAAAGTAAATAACAGAAATGCATAACCTCACAGCACTCTCTTGCTTCTAATTAGAAATGGGAACACTGCATTTTACACTTGCTTAACCTCACAATAACCTCATTTAAATGTCGACAACTCTTAACAGCTCACAAGTTAAAAGAGCACAAGATGATTTTCAAAAGCAAACTCCATTTTAAAGATACTTAGCACATGATTTTTTGTAACAATTCTTTGATAGAAATCCCACCACCTGCCTTGTTGCTGATAAAAGAGGCAAAGAACTAAGTTCTATTCAATGCTGCCCATATTGAAATTGTCCAGGTCTGCCCTCATTTGGAATTTTTTACAATGGCTGCAATGCTTTAAAACTATATTGACGATCATGTAGGTTAAAACCTTAACCTATGATTTAGAGGAGATTATGTCTCAAGTTTCTGAGATTTTCCCTTATTTTCGCCTCCCCTTCTTCTATTCATTAAATCCAAATACATCAAAAAAGATGTAAAATCTAAGGCAACCTAAATATAATCCTAAAAATAACTTCGCACTTATTGTTCATAATAAAATGCCCCTTTAACTCAGATATCAAGGAGAATGGAGATAATAGCAACCACAAGGCCATCATAGAGAGTCCAGTAACTGGAATTCCTATTAAAACTATCGCTTACCAAATCTAATCAAATTATATCTTCATATTGGATGGGTTGCTAGGTCAGTGAGCTACCAATTTCATTAACGAACAACAACAACGTTACAGGAAAACATCTCAATGATAAAAACTACCCATTGGGCAGGTTATGTGCTTCTCAAAGGTGAGAAACCTAACCCCAACAATCAGGTAAATTGAAGCTAAAATCTAAATAATAGCAATTGCAATAATCAGGCAAATTGATGCTAAAATCTAATAATCACAAATGCAATAATCAGGAAAATTGATGCTAAAATCTAATAATCACAAATGCAATAATCAGGCACATTGGAGCTCAAATCCAGTAGCAGCTAACGGAGGTAAGTCAAGAAATGAGTAAAGGACCTTCTTCTCCATAGAATCCATAAGAGATTCGACGGACGCCGCATCGCCGGAGTCCGCAGTTGCTCGGATGCAGAAAGTCCGACGGATTGGGCTTCGAGAAAAGCAGGAAAGGGGAAGCTTCACCGTAAACAAAGGCCTAGCATTGGAAAGGTTATAGTTCGTAGTCGCCACCATCGGCGTCGTTCTCAGCAGAGATGAAAGCGTGCGGGCACGGCTGCCCACCAAACGTAGACCCGCCGCGTTAGGCCGGATAACCACCGCCGCCATGCCTAGGGACCTTCTGTTATCGGAGGCGAGTATTGGGTTTGTTTTTTTTCAGGAAATAATGCTGTGGCACTTTGATTTAAATTCAGTATTATCCAAATGTTCAATACATATATATATATATATATGTATATATATATATATATATATAATATTAAGAAAACTATGTCTAGAATTGTAAAACTATAAGTAGGTCTTTCGGAGTTTTAAGTGTGGCACTGCTCTTAGCTTTTTAATTAGTTTGTAATAGTATTTATTGTATATCAATGTTTGTCATTTTTTCTAAGCAATCAATTTGACATATCTCATAAATGTTAATCAAAACATCACACACATACTCACCAAAAAAAAAATAATAATAAATAAATAAAAAGGTTCAATTCAAAACTTCAACAGTATCGATTCGAACCCCATTAAACCTCAAAAATAAAAATCAACACAATACACCCTCACTTTAATACTTATTTATGAGTTGCACCCTCAAAATATATTTTAATGGCAAAAAAAATTGTTGGCACAAAATCTCTGAAAATGGTCTATAAACGACAAAATCAATCATTATCTTAATTCTTTTTCTCAATAAAAATATTTGTGAAATATCAAATAATTTGTATATTGTATTTAAATTTAAATTGATCATTCGGCTAATTTTAGAATACGTGATAAATCATTAAATTATTTGAGTGTACTTTCGTATCTATATTTGATTTAATAGGATGTAAACTCGTCTTTTATTTTTCAAAAAAATTAACTCAAATATATGAATAATTGGATAAAATAAATTAATATAGAAAAAATGATACAAGAATTTTTTTTCCCTTTTGACTGTACTAATAATTAGTTTTCTTCTTTTATAAGACACTGTTCAACAAAGGCTGAATTTTCTAGAAAAAAAATCCGATTTGAAGCGATAACTATAATGTATATAAAACATAAATAAAATAAATAACGGATGAATAATACTAAATAATTATACCGTGCTTAGGTCCTTACAAATTAAGGTAGTTTTAATAATTGTTGTTCATATATCTCATTTGAGTGTAAAGAGCTTGGACAAAAACTTACCTCCTTCGATGAATTGGACTATTGGAGGAATTAATGTAGTATACAATTATATTTAAGATTAAGTGAAAGTAAACATAAGCAATACACATACCAACCTTTAAATTTGGAGTAACAATTATGTTATGAAATCGTTGCCCATTATTTAAGTGTATCTTATATATGAAATTGCTCAAAATATCATTTGAGAGTTTAATTTGTTAAAGAATGTTAAAGTGAAGATGTAATGTGTTGGTTTTAATTTTTGAGGGTGGAAAATATCAAAATATGTGTTTTAGGGGTGCAAAAACATTGTTAGTGCATGATTACATTGAATACCAATTTAAGTATTTGAACAAAGAAATAATATGATATACATATATATATATATATATATGTTTGTGTGTATGTGTGTGTGTGTGATTATCAGTGTGCTTGCTAAAGAGTTTTGACAAGAAAACACATGCAAAAGAAAAATAAAAAACATGGCCCTTATATAAAATAAGCTGAGTGAATTAGTTTGTGAATTATTAAGCCAATGAATCATCAGGCTAAAAATTTAAAACGTTAAAAAAAGTTAATTGGCCATTAAAATTATTATAAGATCATCGTGAGCTGAACAAAATAAACAACTCATGATAAAGTAAAACGATCCCCTCACTTTCATAATTTTATTAAAACAACCGGTTAATTACACTTACCCCCTCCCTTTAAAGCAACTAAATTATCAATTCACCCCCTCACTTTCATAATTACAAAACATCCACCCTCTAAATTTTGCTACGGTAAGAAATCCATAAGAAAGCCACTCTTCATAATGCCTCACACACTAGCCAGCATAAATTATTTTACAGAGTCTGCAGAAATGAGCTAACATAAACCCAAGCACACAGCTGAACATAAAGTTGATCATCAGCCCAACAAAACTGGAGATAAAAAAAAAAAAAAAGAGCTGCAATGACAGTTATAAGTTCTGGAAAAAAAAATTTGCACTTCATTGTAAATATATTCCATTCATTTCGTTCACCATCATCATGATTCTTACTGCTACCGGGTTTTCATGCCTTTCGACTAGCCTGTTACCTGTACAATGAAATACCAAAACACTTGCCCATCACCAGCAGAGTGCAAATTGATAGATGCCTACTCAAGAAAGGATCCACTGTTTCTTCATCATTATCAAGATATAATTAGACTACTACAACACTTCCAAGTTACAGAAACTCGTACAAAAACAGAAACAATAACTGAACATGAAATGACCCAGCAAACCTGAAAATAAAAGGGCCCAAAATCTAGTTCCGCTTCAACCTAGAACGATTATGCAACTCCAGCAACTGGTCAAGGGACACTAGGGACCATCTATCCTCAGTTTGCGCATACACATGTTGCTTGAGGGAGTCTATTATTATGCTTATATTACCAAAGCCATAAATCTGATGGCCATCTTGCATTCTTCCAGGTTTGGGCTTGAAAAGAAGACCATTGCTCTGAGCATGAAGTTCAATAACTTCTTTCAAGCTCATCTCAAGCCCACCACTGATGCCCTCTGCTTGAATTCGACTATCCAAGCCAGGAGAGACCCGATGTTGTTGAGCAGCTGCCTTTTTCTGAGTCTCAAACTGCCTTTGTTCACGCGCCCTGAGATAACTAATATTCTCTTTCAGACCAGGTGGCGCCAACTCCATGCCTTCAACAGCCTGGTTCATCATATCCAGACCAAGGTTAAGCCTGAATCGAATATGCTCATTCGCCTGAAGTTCTGGTGGAAGAAGTTCTTTCCAGCCAAGGTACCACTTGGTCACTTCATTGAAATCCGGTTTTGAACATAACCAATGGTACAAGACTTCCTGCCATTTATTGAAAAAAATATCCATCAATTGGAGCATGTGATGAGTAGGAATAGCAGTCACCCATGTTCGTACCCGATAGAACTCATCAAGGTTCTGATTAGCAGGATTTATTTGCATGTTACTCATGACAGTTAACAATTTTGGAATGATGAATTTAACCATAAGTTTCTCCCAACTGGCAGAATCAAACACAGTTTTCCAAGGAGACAATATGTAATAAGCAGACATATCACTAGGATCCCAGGCATGAAGAACATTCTCCAATTTATTACGTATTGTGTGATAGCAATTCTCCAACTTCTGTCCCAACAACGGTAGCCATGGATGAATCCAAGAATGAATGGGAATAGTTTCTCTACGGGGATCCCAAGAGTCTACAGCTGCTGATATTTTAGGCATGACCACGTTATCTAATATCGTTTGTAGAACAGGAGGAGGCAGAAGTTCTTCCCAAGACTCCAAAAACCTAAGCATGGGCTCTGGGTCCCGTGCCTGCCAAGAGTTGGTCCCCGATATTCTCACAGCAGGGAATACAACTTCCATCAGCAGCTGCATATACGGTGAGGATGTAGAAGAGAAACTTAATGAATCCTTCCCTTGTAACAATTTCTTCCACAAGGACACCACCTCGACTCCATGAGTTGGATTTTGAAGAGGATCCCATCCTTGAAATATTCTAATAAACAAAGGTAGAGCATATGAGCAAGCAATGCACGATAAGTTGCACAACGTATAGTCATCAGAAAATCTTGTGTGCAAATCTATAAATGATTTAGCAAGAGATTCTAGTGTTAATGTTCCTGAAGAGCTCTTCTCGCCAATTTGGTCCAGTACACTCACTATCTCTTCCATGTTGTCAAGTTGCTGCTTCTGTTGCTGTGCTTCCTCTTGCAGCCTCTCCTTCTCCTTCTGCAAAGCAACTACAGTCTCCCTCTCATTCCTCAAATCTCTATCCAACTTCTGGATGTCAAGCTCAGCTAAGTCGACAATCAATCTCACATTGTGCTGAAGTTCCGGCATTGGAACATCATTTTCCCTGGCTTTTTCTTCTGCATTTAAGTTCTCCAAATTTGTCAGAACCCGAACCTGTGGTCCTCTCATGTCAAAAACCTTCTGGACAACTTCAAGACCCCGCTCTTGCTTCTGGGCCAGTAACTCTTCTGCTGTTATATAAACCTTCTTCTTCTTAAGAGATTGCTTTGACCAAAGCTTCTCTTTTGAGCGACCCTCCACAGTTTGGCTTGGACGTGGCAAGGATTTTTCTTCTGATTCCTTTAACGCTGGACGACTAGATTCTTTATAGTCATTGAAACCCATACCCATATTCTTGGGGCGCAACTTGGCCTCAATGGGAGCCAAAATACCCTGTTCATTTTTGCCAAGGCCACCTCCTTTGTAGCCCATTTTCTCAAGCAGTTTCATTCCAATACCCTTGGTATGCTTCTCAAACGAACCAACGCCAGTTGGATCCAATTCTTTCCTAGCTGACTGAGAAGACTTCTTGGCTAGCATTGATTTCTCCTTCTCTCGCTCTCTTCGCAACTGGGCACCTTCCTTGATTTTCTTTCCAAAGGCAGAGGGCAGGAAGTCATCATCTTCATCCTTCTCTTCATCACGACTGGAACTTTTGGAAGAGGCAAAACCTAATCCAGCGGCAGCAGAAGAAGCTCCAAGCCCTAAACCAACAGGTTTGGGGTCATCATCATCCTCCATTGCTTCATTATCCTCCTTGGAATTACGGTCAATCTCCTGACTAGGCATAACAGAACCGGTTGAAACAAAATTGACTGGCTTCGTGTAGTCGGTCTTCTTGGATAAATCCTTCCTGCGCTTCTTTGATCCCAGCCCTTCATATGAGTCCGAATCACTATCCCCAGACGCAAACACCCCATAGAGTACATCATCTTTCGTCTGAGTACGCTTCTGCCGGCGCTTTCCGTAAAATTCTCCACCGATCCACTGCGCATCCTCATAGTCATTGTCCATATCAAATCTTTCCATCTCCTGATACTCGTCCATTGTGAAAATAATAGCCTGAAATTTTTATTTAACAGAGAGGATGAGTAACGTTCAAATCAAGTAGCCAAAGTGAAGCGCGTAACCAGGAGAAGTACCAAACTAGAACTGAAAATCGCGCATGCCTCAGTTTCGGAACCTAGGTTTATTCGAAAATTGCTTAGGGAAACACGTTCTCACGAAGGATAAAGAAGAAACGTAAATTAGGTAATCCGGAGTGTGAAATCCAAATATCAGAAACTATCGAAAGGTTAACAAACAAAACCTAATCGGCCATGGATGAAACGAACAACACACCTGAGAAAGAAAGTCTTGTTATGCTGAGCCGCCTCTCGACAGGGGATGGGAAAGGGTTTCCCTTTCTTCGGGGAAAAGAAGGAAGCAGAGACTAGAGAGAGAAAGATGTGGGATTGATTACATTGGGAGGAGAGAGAAAGACATGGAGAGATAAATTTAAATAATTAAAATATATACGAGTGTCAATTTCGGGATTTTATTTACTTTTTTTAATTTATTTTTAACCCCCACTTTTTTTTTTTTTTCCCCTCCTTAGCCACCCCATCCAAAATCCTTAACTGAATAACTCAAATCGAGTTATATATTCCAACCCAATTACGATATTCATGACACCAGAATTTTAATATAATTATTTTATTTATAATATCAAAATTTAAACTCTATTCGTTGTTTAACAAATTTAATACCTCGATAAATTGATAAATTTTTTTTCCTCTTATGAATATTGGTTTTAAAGAAAAAGAAAATTTTAATCTATATACTAGCGAAAATTGTACACGTCATTCATGAATCTGATGCATTGCAATCCTAATTGCATTTTGTTTGCTCGTTGTATCCGATTAAAATTCAAATTAGCTTATGCCTACCCCCCCCCCCCCCCCCCCGCCACATCAAAAGAATATTAGTGACGGTCTTTTTAATTTTCTTCAATTTTATCATTCATTTTGTGAGATTTTTTGACAACAAAAATTAACCGGAATATCCCTAACCAAACAGTTTATACCCAAGCTTTAATCATTTAAAATATCTTTTTGCACTAATTGTATTTTGATTTGTCATTGAAAAAATAATTATTTTTATCGAAAGCTTTATAGAATAACTTTTCAACTCAAAAAAATCCATTATCGATCAAATTTTAATTTCAAAATCTTTACAATTAATTTTTCAATTTAATTGTTCTTAACTTCTTAAACTTAAAAACATGATGAATTATTACTTCTCTTTTCTTTATTTGAATTCATTGATTTTTAAATTAAAAAAAAAATAAATGTTGATTGGACTAATTTACTTTTCCATGTGAAAAAATTGGACTAATTTGAATTTTACCAATTGTAACAAAAAATTCATAAAATTAACACAATGCATAAACTAGTGCAAAAGAATAACTAGCCATTTTATTTGGGTACAACACGATTAGCTAACATTACTGTACATTATTTGTGATAATATCATTTTTTGTCTCACATCAAATATAGTCGAGAGATTTACTCATTTTTTAAGCAAACTTCCTCTTCCCACTGTATGATGTGTTTTCTCGTGTAAAGAATAAAATCCATCAACTCAAGTGCGGAATGATACTTCACACGGTTCGACATCATCAATCTTTATTTCAAAGATAAGAAAATTAGTCCCCCTTATTCTTGTTTCGTTTCATCAGTTGTGTTGCAATAAAATCTTAGACTTTACTATTAAATTGTTTTGTTTTTTTTGTTTTAACCTGTTGTTACACCTTACTTACAACTTTACTCTTAATTTATAATATTTCTATACGACATATAGGTATTTATGGAGATGGTCCTTGAAAAAAATAAACTCAATTGTTAACTTTTAAATTCCCTATGCCTAGGGTTGTCAATGGATCGGATCTGGAGCAAATCAGTGCAATCCGGATCCGAATCCGATTACAAGGACCGACTACCGAATCCGACCCGAAATCCTATAGGATCTTTAGTCTTTATTCCGAATCCGAATCCGGAATAAATTCGAGATCCGATAAAAAAATCCGATCCGATCCGATATGACAAAAAAAATTTATGCTTGAACCAAAAAATAAATAATAAAAAATTCTTTAATATATAAATATATAAACGTGTAAAGATATATATTATATATAAGAGATCTTTAATAATTATGCATCATATTTAATTTTTCATTTAATGACAATATATGTTTAGAATTATATATAAATACGTTTATGTATAATATATTTAGTAAAGATCTCTAATAACTATAGAGATTATTAGTTGTTCATTTAATGATAGCATATAATAGATATCTCTAATAACATATCCTATATGTGTATATATATGGTGTATGTAATACAGATCTTTAATATATAGACTAATTAATTAGTATTCTATAAAAAAAATGCCTCTTTATGTTAAAAATAAAATTAAATAATGTAGAAAAATATTTTAGAATATTTTTGAAAACTATATAATGTTTTGTTAAAAAAAACAGTACCTTAAAAATTAATAAATAATATACTATTAATTACAATGACATATACATTACAGTGAAGTATCTTTATTACTATTGTATTATATATAATCTATAAATTTAATAAAATATAATATAAAAATTCGGATTCGGATCTTTAACGAATCGGACTCATTGAATCCAAATCCAACCCATTTATTTCGTATTACGGATATTTGCTATCGGATCTGATCCATCGAATATTTTAATCGATCGAATATACTAAAATTCAGATCGGACTCGAATCGAATTTGGATTAAAATCCGCTCCATTGACAGCCCTACCTATGCCAAATTGTTGTTTCGTTACAGGCCACGCCAATAAACCCATAACCTGGGCCAGCCCACCTTTTATCGGTTGTTTGGCCTACTTAAATTAAATTAAAGAGATAATTATCGAAATTTTCTTGAAATTAGATCCATATATATATACACACACATATATATATATTATAAGAAGCAATTTGTGTTATTACTATTGAATCACGATCAAATTTAACTCAAACCATCAATAAACTACTAATACAACATGTTTGATTATATCTTATATGATATTTGCACCTAGTGAAATCACTTTATAAGCATGTTTGATTTGGTGATGGATTTCTTATGGTCGTATAGGTTGAAATTCAACTTCAATTTCAAATTCCATAATATAGTCTATAACAATCTCACATTTGACATGAATTTTTCAAATTTCAATCAAAAGAAATTTTATTCCAAAATAAATACACTTACAAAATGTTTAAATATGGGTCCACCAATTTAAGAAATTGAGCATTTTATACTTCTAATACAATATCAAACATATCATATACATTACTACTAGCATGGAACCTACGCCCGTATCAGTTTAAAAGTTTAATATGGTCAACAGCTTATTAATATAGATTAAATTTGATTACTATAAATTTATAAAAGATAAAATAAAAAAGTAAATAGATCACAAATATAAAAGCAATTATATTTTGATCATTAAAATAGATGAAAAAGTTACTATGTATTAATATTATCATGAGAACCTCTTAATGTTTTAAATATATTTATTCTCAAATTTTAGGTTAATTCTTGAACATAGACTATATAATCCAACTTAATAAAAGTATAATAAAGAAAACCTTCTTTTGAAATTTAACTATGAAACTTTTAATATATCTTATGGGCACACAATTCAAAATAAAGAAAGAAAAAGTAATATACTTAATCGACTTAGTTTGCATCTTACTATTATTTAAATTAATGTATTTTATTCCCATTATTATTATTATTATTATTATTATTATTATTATTAATAGAGTGAATCATAAAATAAAAAAGAAAATTGTAGAACAAATAAAGAAAAATGAAAACGGGAGGAAAAAACCAACATTAAGATGCAAAATAAAAAATTAATATTGTGTCTATATTCAAACTTAGATTTTCCTTAAGGAAAATACTTCGAAACATGATGAAAAATAAAAATATAAAAAATTTAACAATTAAGAATAATCCATCAAATTTAACAATTTATAAATATTGTAAGAATAATAAACATATTGACTTGTAGTTATAACAATCTGTAATGTACACGTAGAAAAATTATATCTAATGAACCATAAAGTAAAATAATAAAATCCAAAAGGAATTCATAAAGGAAAATTAACAAATTCTTATAAAAAAGAATAATAGATAAATTAGATAGGTCGACAATCTAATATCCAAGCAAATTTGAAGCTAATGATATGACAATACACAAAGAGAAGTTAGGTAATAAAACTTTTATATAACGTTAAACCATATAAAAAGAAACAATAGGCATAAAAAGATGAAAAAAAAATATATATGGTAAGTGATGTTTTATCCGCATTTTAATTTTTTACATTTTTTAAAATTATGATATGATCTATCGTAAATAAAATATTTTTCAAGTTTGAGTTGAAAGTTTTTACTAATTTTTGAGAAGAAAATTACTACAAATGATATTATATTCACATTGATGTTTCGAATATTTCTTAAACCGAAACTAATTACATAATCTTATGTTATTGTTTTAAGTTATTAGTTATTTTATTTTTATATTCTTGTTTTTGGTTGTTTGTGTGTGTGTAAGAGAGAGAGAGAGAGAGAGAGAGAGAGTTTATAGATGATAAAAGATCATTAAATGTAAAAAGTTAGTGAACTTAAATAATTAAGAGGGAGAATAAAAAAATTATAATTAATACAAATTAATCAAATAATTCATCCTAAATTATTAAAATTAATTCAAAATTTTAAAAAGTAAAAATTTGGTCAAAATTTAATATTTTGGTCAAAGATCTCTTTCAAATATGTAATAGTATAGATGCAACAAATTAATACATTATACTCAAAATCTTAATCTCATAGTTATGAGGTCTCATTTGTCATTGGGCCAAGTGCTCCTCGGTTAGCTCAACATATTGTACTCTAATTGACCGTCAACCAATTGTTAGAATGAATTGAATACGTAAAATTACCTTTTTGCGAACATTGCCTTGTTCGTTGATTAGATTAGATAGTAGGGCGAATTACACTGACTATTCCTGAGGTTTGGTTAATTTATGAAAAACTTTTCTATTTTTTCAAAAATTACCAAAAACCTCCTAAGGTTTCAAAAATATTACAAATTTATTCAAATTTCTGAAAATACCTCTTCCCTTTTTTTGGGTGATTTACACTGACCACCCTGAGATTTGGTTAATTTACGAGAAACCCCCTATGGTTTCAAAAATTGCCAAACCCCCCCCCCCCAAGTTATACCAATGTTACAACCAGCACCTATTTAGGTTAACTTATTAATAATATTAAATCTTTTTTTTCCTCTCTGAAATATTGTTATCATAAAATTTTCATGTAATAGATTTGAAAAAAAAAATGTGATTATTTATTCAAATAAATATTCTGAATTTAATGCATTAAAGGTATCTACCAACACATCAAGTATGTTATATTATCGCTAATACGGAGTAAATTTTAAGAGAAATGAGTTAGAGATCTCAAGCTAAATAAAATTTTCAAGTGCATTATTTAATTTCAATTTTTTATTTCAATCAATGTTTATATTTCTTATTTCACATAATCATAATTTTTTTTTCCAAATCTATTAAATTAAAATTTTATGATAACAATATTACAGAGGGGAAAAAAAGAATTAATATTGTTGATAAGTCAACCTAAGTAGGTGCTAGTTGTAATATTAGTATAACCTCAGGGGATTTTTGGTAATTTTTGAAACCACAAGGGGTTTCTCGTAAATTAGCCTAATCTCAGGGTGGTCAATGTAAATCACCCAAAAAAGGGGAAGGGGTATTTTCAGAAATTCGAATAAGTTTGTAATATTTTTGAAACCTTAGGGGGTTTTTGGTAATTTTTGAAAACGTAGGGGGTTTTTCGTAAATTAGCCAAACCTCAGGGGTGGTCAGTGTAATTTTTCCTATATAGTACTACCATTATTAATTCACACCAGAGTTTTGTAAGCTCCTGAAATAAGAAAAATAACAAATTTTTCCTATCTTACATTCGCAAGCTCTATGAACTTTGATGGGGTCCGATTCTGGATCCGAGCAAAAGGCTCCTTAGTCTGAGGATGTCAACTGTTTTTTGGTGGGGTCTCCGATCTGTAATGATAAAATACACGTGAGCCTAGTCAGAAGTGTTTTTGGCGAAGACCCTCCGACGCTTAATCAACGATGTATTCGAGCAGGTAATCGAAAGGTGATATAATGTATTGCAGAGTATAAGTGCAGAATTAGAAATCGTATCATTGTGAATAGTGGTAACTTTCTATTTATAGTAAGCCGGGAGAGAGTGGGCCGAATTAGGGTTGAGGAAGCCCATTTTTCAGCATCTGTATGAGCAATATTCCTCTAACACAGTGTAGTGGAGGCTCGGGTGCAACGCTCTCTCAAAAACCGTTGCACTGGAGGACCATTTCGAGGAGACGATGGGGGACCACTTCGGAGAGGGTACGCCCCTGATCGGAGTGAAGAGACATCATCGAGGAGACACTTGAGGGTGCAAAGTCGTGAGGTGAACTGTCGAGGAGGTTTTATCTCCTCGGACCCGAGCACATATGGAGACACGTGTCCTTATCTGGAGAGCGTCACGTCTATGACCCAGCTTCCAGGTGGCGTAACCCGGTTGGTCCACGTTGTTGGAGAATGCCCATGTGGCACATGTGTGTTCCTCCTATATCAAACTTGTTTCTTATGTATTTAATTATTTATTTTTCAGAATCTTTTTTTTTTTGGAATATAATAAGAATCAACTAGCTAGTTGGATAATTCAGCAAAAAAAAAAAGGCTACTTTGATCCACCTGAAGCTCTATCTGAACAGCCGATATGTTGAGATGTTAGTTTATCAAAATGTCAACTAAAAATATAAAAACTCTTTTATATATTAAATGAGATTACTTGTATCATAAATTTATCACTATATTATAGTATTTTGTATACTGAAACTCTAGTTGTCTTCTTTCTTAACGTTATTCTTTTATGTTTTTTAGTAATTCTTATCCACGAGGTACTTGTTCAATACCCAAACATAATAATTAAATGCAGCTGCCTGCGGCTCGTGGGATTAAGATATGAAATTTGACCCGCAATACGTGGCGATTAGAAAGATGATTAGCCCGCAGCTTGTGGACTTAAGAACATTGGCCACACCTCGCGGGGATTAAGATAATAAAACAGGAAATTGTCACGTTGTAGCGCTTAATTATCCTAACATGGTAAATATCCATCTCGATTTGGGGAAAATTCTGCTCGGGGAATTAAAACAATTTGGATTAAGATAAGAAATTTAGAAGTAATTATCAGGAATATCACATGCTAGTGCGGCATAGTTGTGATATCGCTTTCGTTATAATTATATTTCCCTTAGTTGTTATATAATATATAGCATGAAGAAATGAAGAAATGAAGAAAACAGAGACCTATATGCTATAGACTTGGAGATGGAGGCCTGGTTTATCATCATAGTCTCGTTCTGCATCTCCGCCCTTATTAAGACAATTCTCAGCCTCTTCTCCGGCAAGAAAAACCTGCCGCCGGGGCCGCCTAGCCTCCCATTCATCGGCAACATAATATGGCTCCGCAAGCCCATGTCCAGCCTTGAGCACATCCTCCGTGGCCTCATACCCCGCTACGGTCCCCTAATCACCTTGAAAGTCGGCAGCCGTTCCTTCATATTCGTCTGCAGTCACTCTACCGCCCACCGCGCCCTCGTCCAGAACGGCGCCGTCTTCTCCGATCGCCCCGGCCCCACACCCACCAGCGAAATCATGAACAAAAACCAGAGACAGATTAGTTCCGCCCCTTACGGCCCCACGTGGCGTCTCCTCCGCCGCAACCTCACGCACGAGATTCTTCACCCCTCCCGCCTAAGGGCCTACTCCAGCTCTCGCCGCTGGGTCCTTTCTCTTCTTATCGGCCGCCTAGTAGACCCGGCCCAATTGGGATCCTCTGTCAGGCTGATTGATCATTTCCAGTTTGCCATGTTCGGCCTACTCGTGCTCATGTGCTTCGGCGGTAAGCTTCAGGAGGATCAAATCAGGGAAATCGAAACCGTGCAGCGAAGAGTTTTATTGGGTTTCAACGGTTTCAACTTCCTCAACTTCTGGCCTCTGGGGAAGATTCTGTTCCGCAAACATTGGAAGCAACTAATTCAACTTCGCCAGGATCGAGAAAATGTGTTGGTTCCTCTCATCAGGGCTCGCCTTCAAGCCAAACAAATGAAAAACATCAGTGCCAAGGAGAACAATATTGATGAAGCAATGGCATATGTGGACACGCTGGCAAATTTGCAGCTACCCGAAGATGAAAACAGGACACTGGATGAAGGGGAAATGGTGAGCCTGTGCAGTGAATTTCTCAGCGCTGGCACGGACACCACATCTACTGCTCTACAATGGATCATGGCGAATCTGGTGAAGTACCCCAAGTACCAGGACAAGCTTTACCAAGAGATAATTGGTGTCATGGGGAGGGCACCTCGGCCTGACAGCGACAGTCGGGTAGTAGAGGAGGAGGACTTGCAGGAGATGCCTTACCTGAAAGCAGTGGTGCTAGAAGGCTTGCGGCGCCATCCTCCGGCACACATAGTTTTGCCCCACAGGGTGACGACGCATGATGTCGAATTGGACGGTTACACGATCCCAAGAAACGCTAACGTTAATTTCATGGTGGCGGACATGGGTTGGAACCCGAAGGTGTGGGAGGACCCCATGGAATTCAAGCCGGAGAGGTTCTTGAACAGTACTACCAAGGGAGAAGGTTTTGATATAACGGGAAGTAAAGAGATCAAAATGATGCCATTCGGTGCCGGTAGAAGAATATGTCCCGGCTACGCATTGGCTCTGCTTCATTTGGAATATTTTGTTGCCAACTTGATTTGGTTCTTTGAATGGACACCTCTTCAAGGAGATGAAGTTGACCTTACCGAGAAGCAAGAGTTCACCGTTGTGATGAATAACCCACTGCGCGCTTGCATCTCTCCTAGAACTTATTAGCTTCTGAGTCCTATTATGTACATATATATTGTCTGGTGTTCGATTAATACTGTTTTATTTTCTTATGGTTTCTTGATCGCCATTTAATTTTGGTTTTAGTTGCTGCAGTTGTTTTCTTTTATGATGACATAACTCACAGTAACAATATTGAAGCTATGATACTGTTAAGAAAATGAAAAGCTGTAATGGAGAGAGAGAGGAAGTTGGCTAAATTGTAAAAGCAACAACAACTTTTAATTTATTGAGAAGTGATTGTTCAACTTTACCAATCATTAAAGCAACAATCTTAATGTACACTACTTTGTTTCACAAACTAAAACAGATAAATCAAGATTGACAGCATATGAATTAATGGGTGAAACATTGGCTAAACATGAGAATCCCAAGCGTTCTGCTCATCCCCATGCATGTTCATGTCAAATTGCCTCGGAATTATTTCATCCTCATCATCTGTATTTACCTTGGAGTTGAAGATCGACAGAAGCGAGGGAGGTCAAATTACTTGACTTTTAAAAAAAAAAACTCTATTATAAAAAACACGGCTTGAGAAGCTCTTGTTTTTATAAATCCATCCAAACGGGTAAAATAAAAGTAAGACCCCCATGCTTTTCTTTTCTTTATCTACCTGAATTAATTTGATTTTTACATTATAATTAAATTTTTAGTGATCTAGAAAATTTGTTATTCTCTTATTTCTAAATATCTTAAATTATATGTTTGATAATTCAATTAAGTTTTTAATTCCTCAGTTATAATTTTTTAATTTGATTAGTTCCTTATCTCTAAATAGAGTTCTTTTTTTCCAAAATACTACTTTAACAAAAAATAATTCTCATAATATTACTTGCTAAAAAATATTTCTTGTGTTATTACTCATATTTCCACACACATAGATATGTAGGCAAAAATTTATTAGTTGGTTTTCTTTTCCTCTACTTTATAAACGCATAAAAATCCAATTTATTCCCTATCTTTTGGAATTCTACTAGTCTTTTTGTTATTTTTTATTTTAATTTATCTTTTTCTATTTTTTTAACTATTATTATATTCATAACGTGTCATCTAAGCATCCAATAGCGGAACAATCATGAAATTATAATAAAAGTTTATAAGATTTTTTAAACAAGAAGGGATTTTTAATTAATGGTATCATATCTAAGCACAACTATTATTAAGTGTGATTATAGTGCAAAAAGTATTGCTTTTAGTTTTCTTTAGTAGCAAAAAATAAAGAAAAATCAAAAAAGAAAACAAGAGTAATAAATTAATTGACTCATCAACAAATCAGAAGCAAAAACTAAATTAGTCTATAGCACTAGAATTTTAAAAGTTTTGCAAAATAAAGGAGAATCTTATTTTAAAATATGATATTAATTCGTAACATAATTAAAAAATAAAAAAAATATATTAATTGATTCTCACCTTACTACTGTACAAAGCCTAGATTCGTGGTGAAATAAATAAGTAAAATTTTAAAATAATATGCTACTTGGTTGTAGAAATTTGTGTGGAGAAAAAATATATGAGAGCTTGATAAATTAGTATAAATAATACATAAAAAATACAAGAAATTACTGGTAAATAGTCATGGGTCTATAAAATAGGAGAAAAAAATCAACTATTAACTTTTTTACCTACACTCCAATATATGTGGCAATATAAGCAATAATATATGAAATATTTTTGAGGGAGTAATAGTTTGGGAATTGTTCTTCATGGGTCAGGGCTCAGGTTTAGCCAGACCCGCCCCAAACCCAACCCATTGTCTTCCCTACTTCCTTCCTCTCTCCCACCAACAATTGATTTTTTTAATATTCTTTGCTCCGTTCTCATCCCTCTCTTCTATTGTCTCTCATGAGCAAAGGCACTAAGAGTGGGCATTCAGATCGGGTAAATCAGGTCTCTCAATCCAATCTGATCGGGTTTGCATATTTCGGGATAAGTATTTTGGGTTAAAAATTGGATTCGGATTATTCCAAACCCGACTAGTTTTAAAGCAAGTTAGATTTTGGGTTTTATTTTTCTACCTGAAGAACCCAATTGGGTATATATCCAATCAAAAGTTTCAAAAAAAAAAAGAAAATAAAAAATATACAGAATTTACGCTTGTATAGAATCCTACTCCTACTTCCCATTAGATGAGTTTTTATCTTTGAAAATCCTACTATTGCCAAGAGATGAGTTTTACTTTTTAAAATAAAAAGGTGTATGTAGCAGTAGAAATCTCAAGTTCTCAATAATCACATAAGTAAAGCCATACATAAATACCAAGAAATTATGTGTAAAAACAATGTGAAATTGTTATTATATTTTTTAAATTAAAGTTGTTTCTACTTATTGATACAATTAAGAAAAATTAGGTGTTAAAACTATACATTCTTTAAAGGTCAAAAATCAAATAATTAACTAGTTTGATTTAAAACAGCCAACTATTAAGAGCCAAAAAAAAAAATCAACTTTTAGTTTTAAAATAATTGAAAAAAATCCAAACCTGTTTGGGTAAACCCCGAACCCGATCAGGTGCTCGATTAATGAAGTACACGTATAGTTCGGGGCGAAGTTCGTTAGCCATTTAAGCTACTTGACATATCAAGTACCGACCGGCAAAACCTGAATCCACGATTATCCGATTTGACGCCCAATGCTAAAGGCACATAATGAGTAGTAGAGTCCAAGAACTTTTAATCAAAATAATATAGTTTTATATAACTTTTATCATTCTACCCTAGAATTGCAAAAGGCAATCATTTTATAATAACTCATGCACATTGTGTATGAGTTACTGTGTATTTATTATTTTTTTATTCGAAGGACAGTAACTCGTACACATCGCGTATGAGTTACTGTTCATATATTATTTTTTAATACACGAACAATAACTCGTCTATGGTGTGTACAAGTTACTATCCATATATTATTTTTTAATACATAAAAAGTAACTTGTTTATGATGTGTACCAGTTACTGTTCATATATTATACCTTTAATACATGTGCAAGTTACTTGTTTTTTTCAATAAAGGGATTTGCCATTACACAATGGCTAATTAACGGTAATAAAATTAGTCATTTTGTTCAATCTATTTTACAAAAATTAATCAAACTAAACTAAAATTAAGTTAAAAATTTTACAAACTATAAACTAACAACAAACAAATATATTATTAAATTAACTACTAATAAAACAACTAAACTACATAAAAACTCAACAAAACTAACTAAACAATTAAGGTAAATAAAACATAAATATAGTAATAGGTACATAAACTAACTAAAAAATTAATCAAACTAAACTAAAATTAAGTTAAAATTTTACAAACTATAAACTAACTACAAACAAATGTATTATTAAATTAACTACTAAAAAAATGACTAAACTACATAAAAAGTCAACAAAAGTAACTAAATAAAATAATACTTGAACAATGACTCGTATACACAATAGACGAGTTACTACTTTTGGATTAAAAAGATAATAAATGAATAGTGACTCATACATGATGTATACGAGTAACTGTTTATCGATTAAAAATAAATAAATATACAGTAACTCGTATGCAGTGTGTACGAGCTATGCTAAAATGATTACATTTTTTCATTCTATGGTAGAATGATAAAAATTATATAAAACTATATTATTTTGATAAAAAGTTCGGAGTCCAATGATCCTATTAAAAAATTAAAAAAAACCATTTTAATTTAATATTAGGCATTAAAAAAATATAAATACTAAATTTTATTGTTTTTGGATTCCTCTAAAAAAATATAAAAATCTTTATGTGATAGAGTATAAAAGAAGTCCACCATTTCTTTTTTATTTTTTACATATATTTTTTCCATACAAACTTTATATAAACGCTAGAAGGAAGAAAAGAAAAAGAGCATTACTATCTCTCACAAAAATTGGGATTTTTGCACAAAAAAGATAGAACCTTTCAATGTTCGAAGAAGAAACAAGATATGGAATATGTATTTTAGTAATTTTAATATCGTATTTTTATTAAATAGTTAACCTGCTACACAATCTTCTTGACTTTGCCACTGTTGTCTGTTACATTCGTCTTCTCAAATTTTCTTCTACTCTATTATTTATTTATTTTTAATCAAACAAATTGTTTTTATTTTAAATTTTATTTTTTCTAGCATATTAATATATTATAGATTTAATATCACAATTAAATAAAAATATATTAAAAAGAATATAAAATTAATCTTATAATATTAAAATTCAACCATTTTGTTAGACTGTATTCCATTTTATTTTTTGCACACGCACGAAATATGTCTGATACACAAGTTATTATTATTTATACTACTATATTAAGTTAGAAGGCCTTTAGACGTTTTTTTTTTTTGGTGGTGTGTTTAATTGTAGAATTCAAAATAGATCCTTAGCAACTCTTATTTCTTCTCTCTCATCCCTCCTCCTTCCGATGTGTTTTTTTTTTATTATTTTGTTTTCTATTCTTCTCTCTATTCTCTCTGACATTCCTCTCTCCAAAATTTTCTTCTACTTTATATTTTTATATTTTTTTCCAAAAAAAATTATTTTAAATTTTACTTTTTTGGCCATCATAAATTTAATAAATATATAAAAAATTAAAGATATAGTATAAATAATAAAAGTAGTTAAAAAGAAAATTAAATTTGTATAGAAAATTTAATAGAAAATTAATATTTTAATATCAAAATTTTACTATTCAATTAAATTATATTTTATTTTTATTTGACACGTAGATATACTAATTATTATTATTATTCAAACGACCTTCAATTTGGTGATGGGCCTGGTATTACTGTATTAGTTGGGCATTCACTTGTATCCCTGCCAACTTAATAAAATAGCTTTCATATAATAACACACTGCTGAATAATAAAACAAGAATAATCGCGCGAATCTCCAATGTCGAACGTGTGTGTGTGTGTGTGTATAAATATATATTCGGTTTTATATTTTCAACAGGCAGCCTAATACTGATACGGGCCAAGCCCAATACACCACTTTAAAGAAGAATTAAGCCCATTAAAGTGACAATAAGAGCTACTTGCATTATGAAGGCTCAATTGCACCACACACACACACATATATATATAAGCCACATACAATAAACTTATAAACATAAACATCAATAAAAATTTAAAAATATTACAAGGCCCATCATATAGCATATTAAATCCAAATCTTTAATATTAGGGTATATAATATCATGAGATTATGACAAGTGTCCTATCATGATCAATAATATAAATAGCTATATTCTTCCATTTTGGAGGGGACAACTTTTTATTCTTAGAATACACTTTATTCTTCTTCAAGACTATATCACCTTCTCTTACTTGATCACCAAGAATACAAGAGCAACTTTGTGGGAGCTGGAAAATTGATCCACACCAGCTTCAAATACAATCCTCGTATTTTCACTTGTTTTTTTTTTCTTTTTTTTTATGGGTGTATTTCCACTTATTAAATTGTCATTATCTCACGAACTATAATATTTTTCCACTTTATATTATGGATTAGGATTTCAGTATAGTGTGTGTGTGTGTATTTATAACTATTCTTAAGTATGTTTTGCTGTTTAAGTTTTGTATAATTAATTTGTATCCACCAGGTACCTGCCCAGCACAAAGGAAGTGTTTGGTTCCCTTGATTAGGCAAAATAAGTGGCTTTTATTGTGGTTAATTTCATGTTTTGTTTCCAAGATTAAATGGTGCCAACCCGAGATGGAATCGTGGCTAGTGGTGCCGACCCGAGATGTAGGCGCCCCAATCTCACGGACGTAGATCGCAGGGGGGGACCTGTGATTGGGAATTCCACCCAAGATTGGAATTAACTGGTTGATCCTTTTACTATTATGTCCCTGTAAAATCCTTTTTGGTACTTTACAAGGTGAGGAAACCCAATCGCTTTTTGGTTGTGAAGATGTTGTGGTTGCCGTGGAGACAGACGACGGCACGGTGTTGGCGGGGCTGTGGCAGAGGATATCGGTGGTCCAATCCAGGAAGCGGTGGCGGTTGCGTAGGAAATCCGAGAAGGAGCCGACAAGTGGGTATTTGGTTGACTCTATGCCTGACAATTCTCTTCGATTATGGGCGGAGAAAGAAGATGAAGAAGATGGTGAAATGCAGAGAAATGACGAAGATTTTGGGCTCCTTAAGATCATTTGAGACCTCCATATTCATTCATTTCTTGAAAATCCCAAAAAAAGTAAATAAATAAATAAACAATGAACATTAATCCAATTTCCTTTTTTTTCTGGAATTTTCTTTTCTTTTGAGAGGTCAATTTATGGCAGATATTCATGAAAGTATAGAGAAACAAAGGGTGTATCTATAGGTGGAAATGATATATACGCATACATAAAATTGGGTAAAAGATGAACAAGTTGGTTTGTAATCTATGGATGATATGCTTAGCTATTCTTTATAGTGTGTGGAGAAATTCATGGGTTTAGCATTGAACTGCCTTCTGATGTTGAGCTGCCCTGGAATGATGATATGTTGGTTCAAAATTTTTGTCTTTGCTTAGACTTTGATGCTTTTGTAATTTACGGAGATTGGATCCAGAATTAGGAATGTTGCATATTAGTGGGATAATTTTATGCTGTATGATTTGAAGTTCGTGATTTATGCTAAGTTGTTGTGTTGGTGAGATAAAAGATGATATAATTAGTTTGCCTTTATTCGCAAGATCAGGTGATGAATTTCATGTATAAAAGAGGGGAGAGATGTAACTTAAGAACAATTTAGGGGGCAGATGTAGGGGATGTAAGGGGAAATTTTCTAGAAAGGGAGGCTGGGGTAATTTGAAGTGATCTTATGAAGGGGGCAAGTGTAATTTAATAGCAACATAGGGAGGCATTCGTAAGCTGGAATTTTTTGACAAGGGAAGTTTATATAATTTGCACTACTGATGGTCAAAATTTTAATCTGCCCAAAAAATGTGCGATTTACTTTTCTTTTTTTTTTCAACATACACCACATGGAAACCATTTGGGGTATTCATGTAAATTCCTATTTTATTGATAGGAAAAGTCGAATAATCTATGAAACCAAACATATAAACACAATTACAACTAATCTCATCCCAATGCATCATCATACATACCAAACAAAAGAATACATCAAAGCTAGTTGTGCATAATCCTTAATCTCATGATAACATGCAATTAATAAATTAGGGAAACCAAACGCTTAACTAGAGTGCAGCGGTGGAGCTGCTTGCGGCTCGTGCGATTAAGCTATGAAATTTGACCCGCAATTCATGGGACCAGAATGATGATTAATCGGAATTAGTCCACTTGTCATTCTTTTATTTCAAATAGTGTTTCATTTTCTATTTCACCTTATGGATATTCCGCTAAGTATACAGATATACATAGCATGAAAGTATATTATGAAATTAGAGAAGAAATACCATTTTTAAAGAAAAGATCATATCCAGGACCCGATGGTCCAACGAGAGTAAGTTAGCAAGTGAAGTAATCTGCTCGTCAAGGATTCTCATTCTGATTTTTCATTACTGCCTAAAGCCCGGGCACATGGAAGGATCAGCTCAGCAGATTTGTACGCATTACACAGTAAACATATGGAGATTCAACCAGATATCGTGGGATTAAGAAAATTGGCCACGGCTCGATCGTGGTCTCACGTTTTTTAATTATCCCAATATACTAATTATTCAATTCGTTTTGACACTTCCCTTAGTTGCAACTTTTTTGAATATCCAACATCGCATTCTGTTGAAGATTCACGAAAACCCAGTGAGGGTAGTATAGTAGAAAGCAATTCAAGTATTTTTGCACTATATTTTCTGTTATATTTATCAATATATGCACTTGTATTGATAAATCTTTGAGATCAATAGCAGAGTAGTAGAAGATGGAGGCCTGGTTTATCATACTGGACTCGCTCTGCATTTCAGCCTTGGTTAAATCCATTGTTAGTTTCTTCTCTGGCAAGAAAAACCTGCCACGGGGGCCCCCAAGCCTCCCCCTCATCGGCAGCTCAATATGGCTCCGCGAGCGTGTCTCTAACATTGAGATGATCCTCCGTAAGCTCAAAGCCCGCTACGGTCCTCTCATAACCTTGAGAATTGGCCTTCGGACCTACATATACATTGGTAGTCACTCCCTCGCCCACCGCACCCTCTTCCAGAACAGTGCCGTCTTCTCTGATCGCCCCATCACCTAGACAGCCGGTGATATCTTCAATGCGAGCCCAATAGCCATTAACAACTCCCCATATGGCTCCGCATGGTGTGTTCTCCGCCGCAACCTCACCTGCAACATCCTCCATCCCACACGTGTGAGGGCCTGCTCCAGCTCCCGCCGCTGGGTCCTTTCTCTTCTTATCCACAACCGGGCCGACAAGCCCAAACTGAAGCCTCAGTGAGGCTGATATATCATTTCCAGTATGCCATGTTTAGCTTACTCGTACTCGTGTGCTGTGGAGAAAAGCTTCAGGAGAATCAAATCAAGGAAATTGAAGAGGTGCATTGGAGAATCGTTGCAGACTTGCAGGTCTTCCGCGTTTCCACGTCCTTGGGCTGATCTGGCCTCAATTGGGGAAGATCTTGTTCCGCAAACGCTGGAAGGAACTAGCTCAACTTCGCCAAGATCAGGACAGAGTGTTGATCCCCCTTATCAGGGCTCGCACACACGCCAAGCAAACAAAAAAACTCAATGAGGATGCATCAATGCAAAGAATGAAGCAGTTGCATATGCAGACACCATGATGGATTTGCATCTTCCTGAAGAAAACAGGAAACCGGATGAAAAGGAGATAGTTAAACTATGCAATGAATTTTTCACTGGGGGTACGGATACCACATCTACTGCTCTAGAGTGGATCATGGCCAACCTAGTCAAGTTCCCCCAGTACCAAGACAAGCTTTACAAAGAGATAATTGGTGTCCTCGGACGCGGGCCCCCGAGTCCCGATGACATGAGTGACAAACGAGTATTAATCGAGGAGGAGGACTTACACAAGATGCCGTATCTGAAAGCAGTGGTGTTAGAAGGCTTGAGGCGCCATCCTCCCAGCCACTTTGTTTTGGCGCATAAGGTGACGAATGACCTTGAACTGGATGGTTACACGAACCTGACAAACGCAATCATTAATTTCACGGTGGCGGACATGGCTTTGGACTCTAAAGTGTGGGAGGATCCCATGGAATTCAAGCCGGAGAGGTTCTTGGACATCACTAACAAAGGGGAGGCTTTCGATATAACGGGGAGCAAAGAGCTCAAAATGATGCCATTCGGTGCTGGTCGAAGAATATGTCCAGGCTACGCGTTGGCTCTGCTTCATTTGGAATATTTTGTTGCCAACTTGATTTGGTACTTCGAATGGACCCCTCTTGAAGGAGATAAACTTGATCTTTCTGAGAAGACAGAGTTCAGCACTTCCATGAAGTATCCACCACGCGCTTGCATCTCTCCTAGAGCTTTATAGGTTGTTATCTCTGATTTTAAAGCATTCAACTGTTCAACATTTGATTGTGAATATTCTAACAAAAGTGCATGAAATTTTTTGTGCATTTTGAGTAAAATGAATCCAATTTATGCCTTCTTATGCTTTTAGTCGAATTGATTATCGAGGAAAGAAATCCTAGCAAGACCATCTAGTGTCTTTGTTTTGTTAAGATGCTCTGCTTTCTTCTTTTTCCATCCAACTTTCTACATTATGTAGTCTCTCGGGGAGTGCCACCGTAGCTCCCGCTTGTGTTCCAGAATGCAGAGAACCAAACACAGAGACGGCTGGTAGAAGCAGATTGAGGAATTGGAAACGGAGGCATGAGCTCAAGGAGACGAGTTGTTCGTAAGATCAATTTTGGTGTTGGGGAAATGCCTAACCTCCATGTGGCGCTTGAAAGCATGTGTGGCCCATCCTAACAAAGATACGTGGCTTATCTTACATGCTGATGTCGAGGATGTCTCCTTGGATCCGACCAAACTTGGGATTTGATACTTGGGACCTGCTTGAGACCATTCTGAACGTCCATATTCGAAAGTGGTTACCTGCCCCTCCTCTAAATGGTTTTCTCAGTAACGATTTCTGATATACCGTTGCAATCCCGAGCATTTTCACTATAGCGGTCAAAGAATGTGCTTTGTACAGCATGAGGGCGATGTGCCACCTCATCCCTAATCCCACGAACATCTCGCTCCAACTATAAATAAAAAACAAAGACACTATTCAGAGATAAGATTTCCTTCTATATACTTACATTTTTATGCATTTTCCCTTTAATCATTTATTCGAAATACTCTTACGTAAGCATCAAAGAATTTTCATTGGATACGTTCCCAACAAGACTCACGTTTATTGTCTCCTAACAAGTCAAGAATCCAAAACTCGCATATAAATCAACACTAACAGCGTATATATGAATTAATAGATGGAACAAGGGCTAAATTTGAGAATCTCATGAACATTCAAAGTTAAGTTCACCGCTCTCAATAGAAACACAACTTGTTTAATAAAGCATTTTCTTCATTTATCATTAATTTAATAAATCATTAAAAATAATTAAGAAGTATACTCGTACAAAAAATTTAATAAATATTTATGATTATATAATTAAATTGTATTTTATTTTTATTTTATAAACGCATCAAATAAATTGCCATTGGTGTACATAAATGCTACATCCTACCAAATTGATACATTTAGAATGGCCAATTGAACAGATTTGGATTAAATATCCAAATCTGAAAAATTCAGAGTGGAATCTGAATTTTTTAGGATCTATATTTATTGTTTTTTTTTTTTTTTTTTTGGTTTCCCGTAGGGTGTCCTGGGCCTTTGGCCCAGACTAACCCCACCGCAGCACTGTCGGGCCCAATTGGGGGCGCTGCTCCCACTAAGGTATTGCTGCGTTCCCTAGGTCTCGAACCCGAGACCTCAAGTTAAGCTATATTTATTGTTACTAATCTAAAATCCAACAAAAAATGCAAAACCCTTTAAAATTTTCCAACGCAAATGACACAAAATGACATTTAATTTTTTAAAATCAAATATACAATAGAAAAAATGTTAATACCTTGTCGAAAAAATAAATTTAAATAGAATAGAAAAATATTTTAGAATATTAATATTCTCATTTGTTAATAAAATACCTCATAAAACAAAATTCAATATACTATTATTAATGACAAATGAGGGTTCACATAGATTCTTTCCCCAAATGAGTCACGATTTTTAGATATTTTAGATTATTTTTCAGATTACTTCGCGATTGTATTTGTTCCACGTAAGTACTACCCCAAACAAAAGGCCACAATCAGGGGAACTTAACTTATCAAATTAATCAACAAAATTGGAACTCGTGAATAAAATTTGCCGACTGGCGTGCTCGCTTTTGCGTCGTCATTTTCCTTATCAGCTATAGGATAGGAAAATCGTAAACGACAAACATGACGTTGCCAATGGCGTACTACTTCTGAAGAACTAGAGAGAGAGAGAGAGAGAGAGAGAGAGAGAGAGAGAACAGGTTGATTGTTGAAGATGGAAGCCTGGTTTATCATCATCGTCTCGCTCTGCACCGCCGCTCTCATTAAATCCATTTTCAGTCTCTTCTCCGGCAAGAAAAACCTGCCGCCGGGCCCCCCTAGCGTCCCCCTCATCGGGAACTTGCTATGGCTCCGCAACCCCATCTCCGACCTCGAGTACATTCTCCGCCGCCTCAAACCCCGCTACGGCCCTCTAATCACCTTGAGAATCGGCAGCCGTCCCTTGATATTCGTCGGCAGCCACTCCGCCGCCCACCACGCCCTCGTCCAGAACGGCGCCGTGTTCTCCGACCGCCCCGGCCCCACGCCCACCAGCAAAATCGTGAACGCGAACCAGAAATCGATTAGCTCGGCCGCGTACGGCCCCACGTGGCGGCTCCTCCGCCGCAACCTCACCTACGAGATCCTCCACCCCTCCCGCGTGAGGGCCTACTCCAGCTCCCGCCTCTGGGTCCTTTCGCTCCTTATCGACCGCCTTGTGGATACGGCCCGATTGGAGTCTTCGGTGAGGCTGATTGATCATTTCCAATACGCCATGTTTAGCCTGCTCGTGCTCATGTGCTTTGGGGACAAGCTTCAGGAGAAGCAAATCAAGGAAATTGAAGAAGTGCAGCGGAGACTTCTTTTGGGTTTCCGCCGTTTCAACATGCTCAATTTCTGGCCTCGATTGGGGAAGATAATGTTCCGCAAACGCTGGAAGGAACTGATTCAAGTGCGCCAGGATCAGGAAAAAGTGTTGATTCCTCTCATCAGGGCTCGCCTTCAAGCCAAACAAACGAAAAACAATGTCGATAATAAGGATAATGTTGATGAAGCAGTGGCATATGTGGACACGTTTGTGGATTTGCATCTCCCTGAAGAAGACAGAAAATTGGATGAAGGGGAAATGGTGGGCCTGTGCAGTGAATTTCTTAGTGCGGGCACGGACACCACATCAACTGCTCTGCAGTGGATCATGGCCAACCTGGTGAAGTACCCCGATTACCAGGAAAAGCTTTACCAAGAGATAATCAGTATCGTTGGACACGGTCCACCGCCTCAGCCTGACATGGAGAAACGAGTAGTGGAGGAGGAGGATTTACAGAAAATGCCATACTTGAAAGCAGTGGTGTTGGAAGCCTTGAGGCGCCATCCCCCAGGGCACTTTGTTTTGCCCCATAAGGTGGCTCAGGATGTTGAATTGGATGGTTACGTGATCCCAAAAAACACTATCATTAATTTCATGGTGGCAGACATGGGTTGGGACCCTAAGGTGTGGGAGGACCCCATGGAATTCAAGCCGGATAGGTTCTTGGACATTACTATCAAAGGAGAGGCTTTTGAAATAACGGGGAGCAAAGAGATCAAAATGATGCCATTCGGTGCCGGTAGAAGGATATGTCCAGGCTACGCATTGGCTCTGCTTCATTTGGAATATTTTGTTGCCAACTTGATTTGGTACTTCGAATGGAAACCTCTTCCGGGGGATGAAATTGATCTCACTGAGAAACAGGAGTTCACTATTGTCATGAAGAATCCATTGTGCGCTCGCATTTCTCCCAGAGTGTAAAGTGATCCCTCCTGGGCTGGGGTTTTTCAGAGAAGAGAACCGTGCCGAGACTCATTGAAATCTGCACAACGTGTTTTCCTGAATTCGTACTCTTGTTTTCATTTAGTAAATCAAATCACAGTCTGCTTTACGATTTGATCCTCTAGTCTTGGTTTAAAGAATTCTTGCAGAAGAGGGGATGTGCATATCAGCTACCTTATTGTGTTGAATGAGTGACACAGTTGGTCTATTTGTCTGCATCTTCTTCCAAGCATCTGTTTCAACCAATTTCTGCAATATGTCGCAACAAGTGCATAACCCGCTAGGTGCATGTCCCATTATGTTACACATATAACACCTTTTTTTTTTAATAGTATAGTACGCACACACCACACACATGCACGTACCATCAAGATTTGAATTTCTAATAATACTCCCCACACATCTAAAAATAAGTACATGTCCACTAAGCCAAAAACCCAAAACATGTGCCACTTCATTTGTTTGAAATTGACAAGATTTATTTTTCTTTTTCTTTTTCTTTTAAATGGTTAGATATTACCAAGATTTAGCTTCACATGAAAATATTGGAGCCCCTTGATTGACGCGTTGCGTCAGATGTAAGATAACAAGCTAACGCATAACACATTTATTGTTAACTTGAGGACATTGTTTACCAAGAGGGTCGGAGTACATGCAAAGCGTTGTAACGCCAATGCCTATGGCACGGCCAGTTTATAAATATCTATCATCATCCAACAATCAATGCGTCGAAACTGCATCAACCGAATGACCAAGGAAATTTTCAGAGGAAAAACTTGTGTGTGCTTAATAGCAGTGAATTGTAATAGGTTAGCTGTTCAAACTGACAACACAACCCCATATCAAACCATTGGACAAGAAAAAGGAAATAAATGAAGTTGGTCTAGTTTGATCTCACTGTTTCGTTCAAATTTCCTCCCATGCTCTGGGACTTTTCATCTAGAGATTACACCATTCTCGTCAACCCTTGCATAAATGTGAAACAAACAGCATTAACTTCGGCAACAGTTGCGACTTCGATCAAGTCAACTTCATTGACGCAAAGGATCCCGCCAACTCCATTGCAGCGTCCACGCGAGCCACATCACTCCCCTGAAACAGGGCAAATGGGAAATTTTAAGTTACCAGTTTATAGAAGCAAAAAATTTTAAAAGTGCTTTACCTTGTCATTCAGCTTATTCAAAGGACAATTATCATCGGGAGAGACTAGCGTGGATTAGAAATAAACAAGCTTTCTATTCCCCAAATAACTGAGGACCTAATTCTTGAGACCAGTTTATAAAAACATATCGCATTAATAAATTGCTGCTTCTTGGTAAGCATACCTTATCTGTGTTTTGTTGCCAGGTATATACTTAGTTAAAAGTCTTATCATCCATTAAATCATGATAGGTAATTGAAATGGCTTTGCTCACCTGGCCTTGAGCAATACCCCCTCTCCCTCCACCACCCTTTCCACTTATCACGTCCAAAACTTTTTTCAACCATTCTGTCACATTTAATTGCTTGTACTTGCCATCTTTCTCTGGTACACCAGCACACACAAAAGCCTTGTTCACTTTTTCATCTCTGCTGAAGACCATTACTGCCATCCCCTACTCACATACAGAAGTAATCAACCAGGATTAATGCATTACCAGAAAACATTAAGAGTCACAACACAAGTATTAAGCACCTAATAATTTAATAATTAGGAAGTGGCTGAGAACCTTCTGTTCCATGACTTTGACAACTGCCTCCCGGATGGCAGTAGTATCCGCACCAACATCAACTAGTGAAATGCAGTAGGCCTTTCCATTTGATGAAGAACTCTCGGCTGTTTGAGTTGCAACTTCAATGGCTTTCCGCATATGCTCTTCAGCTATCTTCTTTTTGGCTTTTATCACTTGGCTCTGAAAAACACACGTTATATTATCTTTTTCTTTTTTACCATATATTCCGCAAGTTATGTCAGGTTGTAAGAGGACTAAAAGGAACACTCTTCTCCACCAAGGTATATAATTCAAGACTCAACAAAAAAACTTCCCCACTGCCCAACTCCTATTTACCATCAATTAAAAAGATCTGACCTTGCTTCTAACGTATACATGAGATATGATGGCATATACATGAGATATGATGGCCATTATATCTTGAGGATGCATTGCATTCGTATCATCAAAGTGTGGAACACTTTCAGAATGTTCCAAATATAAATCTGTGATTCCTTAGAGAGCTACCCATGCACTGTGCTTGACAGTTAAAAGTCACCACAACTTTTCTCATAATATAAGAAACTCAGACATTTGGCCCAAATGTCTTTATTCAAATAATTTTCAAACCCAGCCATGCTAGCATAGACCTCTATTAATATGCTACATAGAATCATTATAAGCAGAGAAAAAGTACCTGAAGCGCAGAGATTTTGTTCTTGAGATCAGCTTTTTTTGCAGAGGGGATAGTTGCTCCTTCGATACGGCTACTTAAGGAAGTTACTTTCTGCAATGAGCAAAGAAAAATTTAGCTCATAACTTTCCAAATAGAAGAAAATCTTTCTCCAATGAGCAGCAAAAAGCGACTAGCAAAAAGGGATCCTTCTTGGAAGATGTGAATGTGATAAGCATGTCTATTTTGTGTGCGGGGAGATACGGAGAGGAGTTTTCACTCTGAAAGATAAGGAGATGCAAAAAGCAATAATTACACCAGCCAAAATGCTTCAAGATCAAAAAGGGAACAGGCCCATAGACAAATTTCATCCCACATGGATAACATAAAAGGAAAGCAATCGCCAACAATTATTTGAACCACTCAGCTGACAAATAGCAGTGCACATAAATTTCAAATTAAAAACACAAGAACCTGTTCTAGAACGCTTCCTTCAGCCTTGGATGCTTCGTTTACTTCCTGCTCAAGCGAGGAAGCCAATTCCAAGGCTTTGAAAGCATAATCCAGTGTCACCGCTGTAACTCTGCGGATTCCTTTAGCAATTCCTTCCTCCTGCAAGAGTGCAAATGCTTTGGCTTCCCTAGTATTTGATATATGTGTACCTGAACAAGCAAAACACCTTTACCACCTAACATAAATGCTCCTCTGCAAAACAATTAGTGTTTCATGATATTTACCCCCACAGAGCTCAGATGAGATAGATAACCATTCGTCATTTTCAGGATTCTGAAGTAGATCCTCCACTTTTTGACCAATGGCTACAACCCGAACAGGATCAGGATAAACCTACATAAGTTGAAATGGATAATGAAGAAGACATGCAAAAGGAAAAGGATGCACAACATGCTCCCAGATCCAAGGTCCAGAAGGCCATTATTGTATGCTAACAACTTGTGAGGCTGACCTCCCCAAACACAGCTCTTAGACCATTGATACGCTTCGCATCAGCCAATTTGGTCTCCTTTGAAAATACCCCCAGTTCAGCCTTAATTTGTTCATTTACAATTGACTCGATTTTTCTCAGCTCCTCAGGCTTTACAGGCTTCCCTGTTCAAGATTCTAGGATTATTAGTTACTCATCTCGGGTATTCCGTAACCATCAACAATAAGCTTACCATGAGAAAAGTCAAATCTCAATTTTTCAGGAAGAACGATGGAGCCTTTCTGGTCAACATGATTACCAAGTACTTCCTGCACTTGTTACGATGTATTCCAAGGTTAATTGCACTTCAAGATTGGTACCTCTAGGAATTTCTGTTTATGAACCTTACCCTTAGAGCGAAATTTAACATGTGTGTACAGGTATGATTTGGAGCAATTAGTGTTCGTCTGTCATAGTCAACCTGCACAGCACGATAAAAGAAATACTTACAGGTACAAGGAAACAGCAACCAACATTCCATGTTGAATAATTGAACATTTCAACTAATATATGTAAGCATGAGCTAAGGACTATCACCTTGCAAATTACTTCATTGCCAACAGACAATCTGCTAGTCTTTCCCCTAAAAGAACCAATGTGAAGAATAAATCCACCATAAACCTGAACATTATTCACTTCGAAAACTCCAGCAGGGCCTTCAATTACTCCAGTATCATATATCTACAAGCCAAAAAAACTTAGCAAGTCAATCTAGAACTACATTGACACACATCCAAAAAGGGTTATGACCTTCCAGCAATGGAAAAGTTCAGAAAGATTCATACGTAAAACAGAAAACATTTACAAAAAATAAATAAATAAATACTATAAGTTGGAAGAGTTTACAAGAATCAATCAAGAATTTGGCAGCACAATTGGAGCTCAGACTTCTACTAAAAGCTGACATTTTTATTTCTTGCAACGCCCATTTCATTAGAAATCTCCCATAATGGTTATGCATGTATGGCAAACATAATAAAACCGAGTACATTTCACCTGGTACCATGTACCACATAGATAGTAAGAACACTATACAGTTGATCTTGAGCCCATTCAAGCCATTATGAAAATCAACCAATCTATGAGTTCATAGTCCCATCATTTCCTCTTACACTTTATTTACCTTGGGAATGATATTGAATTTTCTTTATCAGCTATCTCAGGCTAATGTATGTCGCTCAACTAACTATCTCATTTAGTTCATGAACCCCAACTATGGATTTTATTTAAATACACACACACACGCATATATATTATTCAACTAATTTTACTTAAGTCCTTTCACCAAGACAAGAGCTATATCTTTGAAGCCAAAAACTAATACTTAGCATTTATGATGATCAGGCTTAAAATGCACTGCAGATTTGATATCAAAGCAGATAGTTACCTGACCACCTTGCTCAGCATAAAAGCTAGTAGTTTCAAGGATTATGCCAACTTCTTCACCAGGAGCAACACTTTCCAGGAACTCACTTCCTGTGTAAACAGCTTTTATCACACTTGAATGCTCCTAAAATCATCAGAAAAATGGAAATATCAGTAAGTCTTGATCTGACAGAATGCACGGAATATTCAGTTTGGATGGAAATAAATCTGGAAGATCTTGTTACATTTTCATGCATGCACAATGCAGCTGCATGTCTAATACATGTAATCAAGGATAACGGCAGAACAAAGAAGAGCATCATTTCCCAAGAACCACAAATGGGAAAGAGATAATAGGGGAAAAAAGGAAAATGGCATTTTATGGGCCCAAGCCAATATCATAAACAGCGCTGCATTAGTATCATTACAAACTGGGCCAGATTGGGGATTTAGTTTTGGTTTACAATGTGGGGTGAGTGTCACTCTAAATCACGTTAATGATAATGTGTTACATAATTACATACTCATCCAACGTGTATAAAAAAAGACTCATTAAGGATGTGCCACCCAAGAAACACCTCATGAAGTATATGCTAAGAAACAAACCTTAAACCAAGTAAATTTATATGAGTCATCTGTAGCAGCAACACCTTTCTTGTGCAACAAGGCTGTCGCATCAGCATCCATGACAATAGTACCACCAGCTTGCTGAGAAATTTTATGTAGACACCACAGATTTTAGCATAACCATATTCACAGGGAACATCATATCTCAATTTTGAGTACCATCTATTAAAAATTTATTTTCTTCATGCATCAATGCCAAGAATAGACTCTGAAGCAAGACATATCATCACCTTGTTCTGAGCACTCCTTGATCTTTCCCTGGCTTTATCCATAGCTGTATTGAAGCCTTCAACATCAACAGACAACCCTCTTTCTTCTGCCATTAACTGATATACATGAATTGTTAGTCAACATTCAGAACAACAGAGTTAATCTTCTGCAGAAAAGTGGATTCAATGTAACCTGAGTTAGATCCAAAGGGAAGCCATAGGTGTCCCACAACTCAAATGCATCCTGCAAGTAAATAAATTGCAGTAAGAAGCTACAAGCCAGCAGCTCGATACAACCAAAGGCTAAGTCCCAGCCAATTGCATCAGTACATTTTATCTTTTCAAAGGAGATCTGTTGCCAGAATGAGATCATTTATATGGGTGGGTGAGAGACGGGCGGAGCTGGAAGGTTATACATGGATGGCAGGGAAGAAGAAAAGCTAAGAGTTGTACTTTTAATTTGGAGTTCTCTCGCTATTGTTTATAAAGAATATTTTTAACTTGTACCCAGCCATCCTAGATAGATTGCTTTCTGGCTGAAACAGGGATTTCCATGCTATGCTTCCCAACCACAATCCCAGTTATTATTAGTCACTATTTACCAATTACCAAGTTTTCAATTATGTTCCTCCCTTAATAATAAATTAGGTCATAAAGGCTTAAAGCAGCAAGCTTTCAGTTGCTTCCACAAGCAATACACAATCAAAGTTCTTTATTTCGTTTCAATACTCTTTTGGGTGACCATAAGTACAATTGACGATAGTCAATATGTGCTTGTGAATTGTGATCAATACAACAAGCGAGTTGCAAAGTTTCCATTAGAATTCACAACAAACAATAGAATAAAAGCACAACAGATTTACAATAAGATAAAACTGAATAACAACAAAACTAGCTAACCACGTGCCTGTCCACTAAGTATCTTCCCTTGGACCTCCTGAGCAGCCTTCCTGAATTTCTCAATTCCCTGACGGAGAAGCAAACCAATATGACCGGTTTGTTAGTTTCTGACTAGGGAACTATTTCAATCAATTTTATATAAAACAGATACCAAACAGCAGAAATATATTTAACATGTCATTTGTAGTAGCAGTAGGAGTAGTTTAGCCGGTATGATCTACAGAGTATAACACATAGTTTAATCGTGTACTCGTATTTAAGAATCCTATTACCTACATATTCCTTTGGATTACTGATAGTGTAGTTTCATTATCTTACACTATCATATAAAGAATCACAGTGGGAGAGTAACCACGTTGGTCACTTTGATCTAGCATTTTCAGTTCTTATCTATCCTCTCTCTCCTCTCTTATCTATTCCACTCTCCTCTCTATTCTACCAACCCATTTTACACCTTCACTTTCTTATTCATTTCTTCAATTGTAATTTTTTATTTTAAATTCTTTTTCTCACTTAGCATAAATCTAATAAATACATTAAAAATAATTAAAAAGTATACATGTGTATAAAGTTCATAAATATTTAAAATTTTATATTATCAAAATTTAAGAATATAAATTAATTTATATTTCATTTCTACTTTGCACACACATCTAGTGTGCCTGACTGCTAGTTCTTAATAAATTATGAGTTCATGTCTCAAAATTTTAGTTCCAAACAAACTCTGATAGTATCAAATTCCAGCTTGTATCCTCACCTAGCCTACTTTCAGATGATCTTCCTTTTCAGTTCTCGACATGGATGGGTATTTCGTGGCACTAGCTACTAAGTAGAAATACTGAAACCATCACAAAAACTAGTTAAACCTTCCGTCTAGGTAACAAAACAGAACGTCCCATAACCACTCTAGTCAACTGAATTATGATAATTTCAGTAAATTCATGATGCATTGGCATCAGTTATTGAATTTTTTTCAGATGGGCCTACACCATGAAGGATCCGGGAAGACTCAAGACAACACAGTATCTTCAATCAACATCGAGAATTGCATATATGTCCCACCCATTGACCCAAAGGGGGAAAAAAGGAAAAAGGAAAAGAAGGGTAGTAATCTCCACATACTTTAGTCAATGTCCTGCCAAAGCTGGCTTCTTCATCAGCAATGATCTCCCTAATCTTCGTTGCGTTTTCTTTAAGTTCAGGAAAAACACCACCCATGACATCCAGCACAACTTGGACTAGCCTGTTTACAGGATAGTATTTTCATATAAGAGAAAACAGGAACAGACTTAAACCCTCTGTTCTATAATAAAAGGCGAAACAAGACCATATTTTGACTAGAAACAAAAGAAAACATGCAGATATAGCACAGGAATTGTTTCACAACAATGGGGACAATTAAAGACAGTAAAGTACAGGGAAAAATCACAGAAAAGTATAAGTTTGTAAATCCGTACCCATTGAAAAAGCCTTGTTGTGCTTTAAGGACTTCAGTACCATATCTAACAGCTCGTCGAAGGATGCGCCGTAACACATACTCACGCCCCTCATTACCTGAAGATTACCATATTAACATGAAATGTAACAGAAGGAGCACTAACCTAATATCATAATCATTTTGATGTCAAAGAATATAGATAGCAGACAGTATAAAGAGAAATGTCAAAGTTTGTTCTGCCCCATGATAAGGCTCTAAGGGAATGCGCATCACTTCATGCAATAAAGATAGCACCAAATATTTCCAACTATAACCAAAGAACAAAACAAAGGAAACAGAATGCATAATGCAGGCGCAAACTGGTATACAGAGCGAAGACACATAGTTCCCCATTGCACATGGGAGGACACACACATACAACAGAAAAGAATTATATACATATACGACACTCACATTCATGCACACAAGAGGCAGGCAGAGAGAGATGCCTCACTTGAAACAAGAAATGAAAGAAATTGCCAATTGTTGACCTCCAAGAGTGAAATGTAAGGAAAGCTAACCAAACTTAGATCAGACATCTTCTCACAGAGAATCTCCACCTCATAACCTTATAGATGTAGATCTATAAGGAAACAACTCAACATAAAAATCTATCTCCCTACCAATTCCTGATAGCCATTTTATGCATAAATGAAGAAAATAGTGCTGATAAATGTAATTTACAATTCAATGAAAGCAAATAACTTCTAGTTTGCACTCCCATCTTCATAATAGCTTGACATAGCAAGCCTAACTATGCAGAAATACGTTGTCATTGACCAAAAATTTAGAAACTATCATACATGTCTTTGCTCTATGATAGATGTCCCCCGTCTCAGGATACTAATTTAGCATGTTAAAATTGGCATCTATACAACTAGGCATATTGAATTGATTAACATAAGAAACATTAGTATTTCACCTGGACAAGAACCATCAGCAATGGCAAATGAAATTGTCCTAATGTGGTCTGCCACAACCCTATAAGCCATGTCAACTTTGTCAACATCATCAGCTCCAACTTTTCCAGAGTATAGACGGGCTTTAGTTGCCTAAAGGGATCAAAAATTACTCAGAGAACATAACTAACTTGAGCAACACAAGCTGGTAAGAGAATGGAAATAAATAATAAATCTTTAGCAGGATTGTTTTTATTTTCTTATTTCATATATCAGGTTTTGTAATTCGTCACGTTGGAAGGGACAAAAGGTCTTTCTGTTTCCAAAACATTTCTTCAGACTGAGAGACACTTAGCATACTCCAGAATCAAATCAGCCTTAAGTTACCTGTTGTATTGCATCAAAGATGGGTGTGAAAATATCAGTATCGTAATTGCTCATCTTATTTTGAAGAATAGAAGTTAATCTCTCAAAACCCAATCCAGTGTCAACATGTTTTGCAGGTAGAGGTTTCAAAGAGCCATCAGGTTCCCTGTTAAACTGTAAAAACCAGACAATTCAGTGATTGACACCAGAAGCAGATAGATGGAGCTCCAAATAAGACAAGAGTGAAGCATTCACCTGGATAAACACAAGATTCCATATCTCTATCACCGTGGGATCATCATTGTTCACAGAGGATGCAGCATCGCGACCACCAATCCTATCAAAATGAATTTCGGTGCAGGGCCCACAAGGTCCAGTATCTCCCATCTCCCAAAAATTGTCCTAGTTAATAGCATGAAAATAGAAAGAACAAAATGAAAAAGGAGAACATGGAAATTATACGTCACTCGGATTGGTAGCTAACAAGATTGCAGTGATGGCAGCACATTAACAATACAAATTTGCATAAGCATTCATGTGTAACACGACTGAGCATGCGTATATTTATGAAAATTGACAACATTTATTCAAGAATACAGTATCTTTTATCTATTTCTTGATTCTTTCTATACTCTACCCATCTTCGTGTCATGCTCCAAACCGTGAAATGTCAATGGCCCCCCCCAAACACTACTCTTGAGCACCTAGTTATGCCAGATTTCCCATCTCTTTCCTGTGAGCAGCCAATGCCTGCTCAAGATGCTATTTCTTCAAGCTTCCAATTTTGTTCAAAAGGTACTTGGAAGAAACCGAGCATTGTTAGGGTCGCCCATTCAATCACATCGAGCTAGACAATTCAGCTTTGAGTTGATTATAGCATCCAATGTTTAATGGTAAAGACGCTATGCCAAAAATTTCCATGACTACAGAAACTGAAAAAATCCATCCAAACTCAGACCACGGCCCGCACATACATACACATAAGTTTTTGTAAATATATATTTGTAGGGGTGCGTGTGTGTGTGTGTGTGTGTGTAGAGAGAGGCACACAGAAAGGAGGGGGATATGAGGTGGAACATGAAAACTGGCCATACTTTACAACCAAAAGGCAAGACACGGCTGGGGGGGAGGAATTTAAGCCAATTCTCCCTCGCTTCATTATCAGCAGGAAGACCAAGCTTCTCATCACCACCAAAATAGGTTGCATAAATTTGTTCGGCAGGTAATTTGTACACCTGGGAGAGAGAACTTTCGAAATGTCAAGAAAAACCAAAAAAAGTATCCCAAGATACTATCTCACCTCAGCATTCTGCTGAAGAGAGTAGGCCCTCAGAAAACTTGCCTTGGTAAGAAGCTCCCAAGCCCATTCAATTGCCTCGTTCTTGAAGTAATCCCCAAAGGACCAATTTCCAAGCATCTCGAAGAAAGTGTGGTGGTAAGTGTCCTTGCCCACATCATCAAGATCATTGTGTTTGCCACCCGCACGAATACACTTCTGGGTGTTGCAAGCACGTTTGAGTTTGCTCAACTCCGTGTTCGGGTCGGCGGTGCCCAAAAAGATGGGTTTGTACTGATTCATGCCTGCGCGATTACGTATCTTAGCAGATATCAACAACAAAAACATCAATGAATTAAAAGCCGTGGAACACAATAGCTACTCCCAATCGAATTCCTATAATTTTCAAGAATCCAATTTGACAATCCTAATCAGAGCGAATCCAAAAACACAAGTACTGAAATTCTTCCATAAGAAGGAGAGGCGCAAAAAAGAAATCCAAAATTTACAAAAAAAAAAAAATGAAAGCCGAAACATTACCAGCATTAGCAAAGAGAAGAGTGGGATCATTGTGGGGAACAACGGGGCTTGATTTCCAATACACATGGCCTTTGCCCTCAAAGAATTTGAAGAAGGTATCTCTAACCCGGGCGGCTGGCCACTCCAAATCAGTGGACTGTGACCCCATTAAGAGCGGAGAGGATGATTCTTGTGTTCTGCGGCTACGGTAGAATTGAGCCGACAAGTGATAAGGCGGAGGTGGTGGCGATGGCAATGGCGGCGGCGGAGGAAATATTTGTAGTCTGCGGAATGGTAACGCCAAAAGACAAGTGCTCCAACTGCTACCCTTGATGTGGTAAAAACTCATCCATTCCCTAACCCTCTCAAGATTTTTCAATTACAAGTATAGATACACAATTTATATTGGCGTAGCAAAAACATAAATAATCCCACCACTAGTAGTCTGGTCTAGTACTATGCAAATATTAAGGGTGAAATATAAATTAAATTATTTGATATTTGAATTGATATGGATCAATGGGAGCAGGTTTGAACTCGTTTCAAAAAGCATAATAAATTTTGTCCAATTATTATTTTTCGTTTGATAGGATGCAAAGCTCGGTTCAATTAATCACAACATAGTAATACATATATAAAAATATCAAACTATTCAAATTCGATAATAGTTTGTTTGAGCTAAGTTAGCCAGGTATTCAAATTTGATCATGAAATTCAAATCAAAGTTCGAATAGTTAAATTAATTTACACCTCTAAGTACTATAAATATTAATCATTTAAAATAAATTAAGATATTTAAAATGAATAGGTCAAAGAAGATTCAGTGATGCCCTAACGCACGCCAGAAAGGATTTGGACAAGACGGCAAATGAATATATTCGGATTTAGGAGTAATTTATAGGTTGAATTCGATAGAACTTGGCTAAAATTTTCAAATATGAGAATAAAGATGCACCATTATATTTGTGAAAGGAAAAAGCAAATCCTGCACGGGACACACAATGAAAAAGAGATACCAATTTTTAGGCAAATAAGATGCGCCAACATGCTTTTGAAAATTTTCTACAAAATATTACTCCAATTAAAAATAATTTCTGAACTAGTATTATCGCAAAAATATTTTTTATATCATTACTCATATTGCCACGTACATTGTCATGTAAGCAAAAACTTGTTAGTTGGATTTCTCCCCCTACCTTATAGACACACGTGTTTATTGAAATTTCCTATTTCTTTTTTAGTACCATTTATATTAATTTAATAAAAAAAATTATCTTTCTTTTCTCCATTAATCTACATTTTAAACAATATTAAGCTAAAAAACCAACAAATATTTTTTTATTTATATCATGAATTTAATTTGATATTAGAATTTATTTTGTGAAAATTCTGAAATTCTAATTTAGCTATAAGAATCCGTTAATATTATTTATTAAACAGGGGAGTTTTGAACTTTGAAAAAATGCAGCAAAATTTTCTCTAGACGGGGGCTGGCCTAAGGCTTGCATCATGACAATGAAACTATAGATTAAACAATGAAAATTTGGAGAAAGCTGAGCCGGAGAAAGGTTAAGGAAGTTATGTATAGTAGCCGTGTCGGCCGAAATTGGGAACCGAAACCCGTTCCATAACATCCCCAAATATATAGCGATCGTATTGCGGGGCGGGTTCCCCATTCGAAAATAAGTGGCCGGGACGAAGGCCTTGTACGCTATGAGTATATGATACTTAGACAAGGCGTTAGAGACCTCGATTGGAGTCATGGTTGAAGGGATCTCGTTGTGTTCCCGGTCGGTACACTGAGCCCATGGAACATCGATTTTGTCCTCGTCGCCATCATCATCCACCTCATTAGTCGCATGCGCATCAACCTCCTCCTCGGCGCTAGGCCTGACCTCGAAGTTGACCCCCATGTATGAACGAACACTGGAACCGACCTCTTCAATCCCTCAAGAGGTCGAACTGCTGCCTGTGCTACTCCCCTCAAAGCTATCTTCCGAGGAACTATCTAATCCCACCTCTCTAAGTAACCTACGACTAGCCATGTTGGAAATAATAAAAAATAAGGTTTTAGGAGAGAAGGATTACCTAGGAGAAAGGCGGGATGAGCTAGGAGGGCTGAATTTTTCGAATGGCTAGGCAAACCATCAACCGGGTGGCATTTTCACTTTTCACAAATGGTGAAGTTAACGCTTGGTCCACCCCCTCTATTTATAGTGGGGGTAAAACACCGCCTTCGTGAATCCCAACTGGCGGAATTATTATCGCCGTGACTTTTCAAATTCCCAGTGATAACAACCCCACGTGAAGCTCACTCCCTGGTCGACTCTATGAATTGACGAGAGAAGTGGGGTGGCAAATGACGTGACATATTTTCAATCGGTATTCTCGATTGAACTACACGTGTGATGTGTCACCTCCCCATAATGTTCAAGTTAACAAGCCCTGGCTATTGATTAGTTTAGCGGTCTCTCGAGCTGGTCTCATCGAGATCTCCGCTCAAGTCCTTTATCGATCAAGATCATTCCGTGTTCAATCAACCCCTGCTGGCATTAAATGATCTACCAATTCATGGTGCTGGGCAACCATCTAACCCCATATCTCATTAATTAAAAGTCAACTAATGACACTAGATCCAACTTTTAGGTTTATGGGTCACTCCACATCACCATATGATGTCCTATTAGGCCTAAGGGCCCCATAGGAAAAGATCTACATGGATACACTATAAATATCATTGCATTTATCGTAAGAAAAAAGTTATTAATTGCCTTTACCCACTTACTCCGCAAAAACTTCTACTATGTCCGATCACTTATTTAAGTATCAGATGATCTTAGCCGAGACTTATCTCGACTAGTTCATGTTGCCTTTTCATTGTTGTAGATCCCATCTTTCCGATTATATCCCTTTACCCAACTTTTACCTCTCGTTCGACCGGAGCAGCCGTTCAAGTTGACCGCTCCCAAATTCGACCCGCATCAGTTACGTACACATTTTTCTACACTCAAAAATTATTCCTTCAATGTTGCTAAAAACTAATCAATAAAAAAATTATTCCTTCAACATACTTCCCAAAAGAACACTTAGAATCAAACCAAACTCTCTCATATGTAGAGCTGAATCCATTTGGATGAACTTTTTTTAAAAGATGATCACTTATTTTTTTGGGAAAAAAAAATATTTTAATAAAAATTTTGTATTTGGCTATCTTTAAAAAAAGAAGTCATAAAAAAGTCAAAATTGATTTTTTTAAAAATTATCCAAAATCTAATTTTAAATAAAATTATATTTTAAAAAACTTTTAATTACTGAATCCAAATACAATTTAATTTTTTTTTTAAGTTTATCCAAACTAAACCATAATATCTCCCGAAAATGTTCACACAAACTTGTGCAACACACCCTCAGCGTGTTGCTCCTTTTCATTGACTAATAGTCTTTCTTTACCTTTTCTTTTTCTTTTTTTTTCTTTATTAGACCCAATTGATTTTGATTACATAAGCATGATTGTTGCAAATCTCGATACGTATTCTCTATATAACGAAAAGCAAGGTAGGGATGACAAACCAATCTCAACCGAAAATCAAAATTCGGAGGCATCCCCCGGAACTATGGAGATAACTGCATAATTCAAGCTTATCATATATATAGTTACGGTAGTGTTATTAGTTTCTTTTTTTTTTTTTCAACCATTCATACAATCTCGGTGTTACTCTTATTTCATGATCTATCGAACTTCATAAATTACCCAACTCGGACTATAAGGGAGCCATGAAGATAACAAAGATGTTATCAATCAATTATTTGTTATGTCAATAATTTAACCAATCAAAGTTTTAATCACCGTTGGGCTTACAATCCGATGATAGAGATTTGAACTTTACACAATTGAGTTCATAGATTCGAATTTTCTTCTCATTTCTCATTCCCCCTCCTATGAATGTGTGTCTCACTCTTTATTTATAGACTGTTCCGAATGAATTGCACAATAATAATAATAATAATAATAATAATAATCATCAAAATCAACGCTCTAACCTTGGGCTCCAAATGAAGAATTAGCAATGCGTGATTAGAGTGTCTCCATCAAAAGTTATCTATACCAATTCAAATTCTTACTTCCTTAATCGAGTTTTATTGCGAATTTGGAAGCAACTCACATATAGTATAAACAAAAATACCTCTGATATGGCTAAAATCTCGTAGAAATTAGACCACTTACTTCTTATTCGAGTTGTATTACAAATTTGGAAGCAACTCACATATAGTCCAAACACTGTCCTACACATATAGTCCAAACAAAAATAGATTGAAGCACATTTTTTAATCAATAACTTTGACATTTTCAAAATGACGTAGAACCTGGACCACAATTGCTCGAGGAGTTTTTGAGGTTTTGAAACCTGGATTCTTTTCTATACTTTCTCGCATAGACATGCGATTATAGCACTTTGTGATCTCCACACAACTAATGGAAGGTCGAAATATTTACGTATATCCATCATTCGGTTACGAATTTTGAAAAATGATTTGACTCGAGTATACAAAATGAGAGAGCCAAAAGCTTCTATAGTGGGAATCGTCACAAAGAATCAAAATCATCCGTGAAGTAGCATGGGAGATCTTTGAAGCATCTCTTTTCACAGCAACTCAAGTAATATGAGCGGATCTCTTGAACATCAGGAAGGAGATAACCAAAAGCTTCTACAAAAATAATATTTGATACGGCGTTAACCGTTCACTTTATTACATGTCGATTTGAGCATTGATATAACCAATTAAATCTTTCTCGGGCATGAAAGCATAGATGTAGCAGCAACACAAGTCGTAATAAGATTCAACAAAATGTTTAGGTAGTTGTAATCCAATTATAGCACAATGAGAATTCTCTCCACTAAGGTTTTAAAAATCGGATCGACTGGACTGCTGATCGGTCCACAACACGAATCGGGTTGAATTGCAAAATCGAAAGAATTTGAAAGCCACTTTATTTTTTAAAAATTGTTAACAACTGCGGTTGTATTAGTAGACCGTAAAAATCGGGAATGGCCCACTCAAATTGGACGGATCGCCATAATTTAAAATTGAGGGACAAACCTCTCATTTTTTGTTTTTGATTTCTTTCTCATTTATTACGTTGTTTCTTCTCTTTCTCTCCTTTTTGTTATTTGCTTCTCTCCAAATCTCAATATTCCAACAATTTATTGAGGGTTAAACTTCAATTAAAATTTACAAATTGCTCTCCAGATAGTTTGTCTATCTATTTTCCTTTTATTTTTTGGATTGTCTTCATACTTATTCACTTATTTGGAGAATAATCATATTAGGTTTAAACAATTTAGAAATATTTTGCATTTAAGTAATACTACTGAACATGAAAAATTTTAAAAAGTTAGATTTTTATAAATAGTTTTATTATTTTAATTAATTTCAATATATTAGTAATTATTTTTAAAATAACTATGAGATCACTCGTCTGACCGTGATTGGCCCAACAGTGGAACCAGTGACTCGTGAATCGATTGATTTTCTGGTTCAATGAAGGATCGAGTTCTAAAACATTGCTCTCCTCTTTATCGTACATTTCGTTCATATCAAATTTAAGGGCCATGTCAATAAGAAACTCCCATTAGTGAATGCTGGTTGAGAATTACAGAGAACATAATGCAGAGGTTTGATTACATTGGCAATGGCTTTGGCTACAATCTCATAAACACCACAAGGCCATTAACGGGTAGAAGAAACATTCAACATGTTGGTTTCGGGGCTACGAGCCTTGGGGGTGAGGGCTACATGTATAATTCAATTTGACCACAAAGCTTATATTATTAAGAAAATAAAAACTAATGCCTAAATCTTTTTGTTTTTTAACATGAAACAATACACTACATATCAATCAATTATATCAATATCAATACTCTCGAATGAAGGTTAGATTATTATACCAATCAGTAATAATTATCAAATACAAATAAACTATTATATAATAGACTATATACTGCTATTTGACAAACTAATAAGTATCAAATACAAATGAACTATTATATAATAGACTATATACTGCTATTTGACAAACTAACACCAGCAACATTAAGACTCGAACTCATAACCTCATGATTATGAGCCCTTCCCTTACCCATAGTGCAAGGGTTCCTCGGCAACTAATACCTATATCTAAAACATCTCAAATTTTGACAACGCATACTAGATTAAGGTAGAGGCTACTTCATTGATCAATAATAAAACAATAAGAAGATTTAGGTTAACATTGTGCCATGTATATAGCTTTAGTTTGACTCATATTTAAAAGCATGTAAGAGCCTATTTGGATGTATTTTTATAAGAAAACAATCACTTATTTTTGAAGGAAAAAAAAACACTTAGGTGAAAAAAAAAATGTTTTGATGAGCTTTAAAAACAAAAACAAAAAACTAACTTCAAATAAAAACATATTTTAAAATACTTTTTACCATTGCATCCAAATGTAAAATTATTTAATTTTTTTAAAAAAAAAGCTTACTAAAAAAATCACAACTTAATATGCACTTTTTAAAAATCCATCCAAACAAGCCTTAAAAATCGCCCAACATATTGACATGAGTAGTTTTAAAAATATTTAATGATGATTTTTCTTGATCCAAAATGCATAATATATTCATCTTTGGTCACCTCATAATTGTGTTTATCGTTTAGGTATCTTTCCTAGTTAGGCACATATATCAGAAAAATATGCGATTCCATATACTTTATAGATGACCTAATTAATTAGTTTGATTTGTAATTTATTTAACCGCACACCATATTAATATATATTTAAACCATCTAGGCACTAATTGTTGGAAGCCAATGTAAACTTGTGACGAAAATGCGATTTGAAGATATATTGCAATAAAGAGTGTATATCGGTAATCAACTCGAAGTTATGATATAGAATATTGTAGAATCCGGTAATTACTGCCGGTAGTAAATAAAAAGTTACCCTGACATTTTATTTCTATTTTCTTCGAATTGACAAATTGATTGCCAGCATATATATTTGCGTTTTGGATAAATTTTAAGCTTTTAATAGAAAAAAATATATAATTTCTCAAATTAATGATTGCTTCTAAAAATAGAAAAAGAAAACTTAATTTCTCAAAAACGAATATTACTTTTAAAAGACGTCATCAAAATATGAAATCAATATTTTATGCTACTCAGTTGAATATTATTAAAATAATATTTTTAACTATTAAATTTAAATATTGTGATATTAAAAAAAACAAAATTACGATATAATCATATTTAATTCAATGGTTGAAAATATAATTTAAGTATTACTCAAATAAATAGCATTTCATGAGCCGTAACTCAAGAAAACAATACAAATGAAACTCTTAACACACACGTGGAAGACACAGGTTCGAATGTCCACAGTTTCAAAAAATATTTTCGAGTGGATTGTATAAAGAAACCACACACACACGCATGCATTAATTAACTTAATCATCATGCGCGCTATTAACGATATTTTATTGGATTTTCGCTAAATTTTTATGTTTCGATTCATGTAACTATAGCTAATCTACAATTATTACTACTATTTGTGGCGCATTGAATTGCATGTACATACAAAAATTTCGACTCTTTATTTTTCAGTATAACTTAATATATATATTTTTTATTTTAGGATTTTATTTTTAATTTCATCACCCCTAAAAGATATTTTGAAAAGTAATGAAAATGAGTATATTATAATATGCAGAGGAGAGAGAAAAAAACAAGTGGTTGGTGAGAGACCGGTAGGGATGGCAATGGGTTCGGATTAGATTCGAACCCAAGTCCAGAACGGGTCCGAGTCTTCACTTTAAAACCCGAACCTACCCCATTTATAATTTCTATATATTTTTTATTTGTTATTTTATATAAATTTATATAATATACATCTATATTTCATATATAAAAGTATGTATTATATAAATAGTTACTTAAAAAAATAAATATGATACTCTTGTATGTAAAAATAATTATATAACATTAATAATTAAGTTATGATTTCAAAATATGTGCAAATAAATATGTGATACCGATGTTTAATTTTTAAAAAATTGAAATATGTTCATAGAAATTTGTAAATAATTAGTGATTTAGTAGTACTATTATTTTTTTCATGTTTATAAAACTGTAATAATATCGATTTTCTTCAAAAAATATTTTTTTAATTATTTTAAAAATATAAACTATGTCTACCGGGTCCAGACCTAATCCAAAAAGTCCTTGGTGGGCCGGGTTTGGCCAAACCCTCCCCGTTGCCGTCCCTGGAGACGGGTAACATATTAACTAGAGAAAACGGATATAAGTTGAAGGGAGAAGTTTGAACAATTTTGTTTAACTTCCGACTTTAATTATCATAAACAGTTATGAGATAATTAACAGATACTTTAACTTGTTCGTGTAACTTTTTTTTGAAGGATATTATTTTTACAGGACAATATCACATTATGATAACAAAATTGATCTTGTGGGTACCTACTTTAAAAAGAAAATATTTAAACAACGCCATACATTTTTATAAAGAATTTGTCCTAGTTCACACGTAAGAATTGGGAACCACTCAAATGGAAACATTTAACACGCCATCCAAACTAAAAATAAATAACTGATATTTAACAAAAGCAGACAAAAACGACGATTCATTTCAGATAAGTAGTCTCATTATAACGATGGAATATTTCATATCCCAATGAACACTCGTCAATATCTCTGTGAACCGTGGACGAAATAAAATGAAACATTATATTGGTGCAATTAGATCATAATAAATACTCTGATTATATCTATACTATTATAAATATAAAGTTATTTTTATTTTATAAATAGCAGTTATTTATGTAATTTTATAAATTTATCCTTTGATTTTATGTGGAATAAATAGAGATATGTAAAACTATGGCTAAAATTGAAAATTGACGTAAAATCGATTCAATTTGGATATCAAATTTCGATGTGTTAATTTTACCATTTTAATTAGTAAACACACGCAATAAATAAGCAAATAAAAAATGTCAATATTGTAATATTATATTCAATTTAAAAAACTCATGTTCTTAACCTGCAAATCACTTTCTCTAATTATAATTACTTGATTTTTTTCTTTTTGTATTTATTCTTTATCATGTAATTTTATTTCATATAATTATTTTGTTTTTAAATTATTATAATTTAATAAGTTATTTCAAATAAGTCTTAAAAAAATACTCTTATAAAAGAAATTTAATAATATATTTATATTTTCATCATAAAAAAAATTAAGTATTAAATTGAAATATATATATTTTTATATTTTGCATATATGTAGAGTGTGCGGTGTTGCTAGATTAATATAAAACAAACAATTAAATACATAAAAATATAAATTAAAATAAATAAAAGCTTGCACTATTGCGAAAAAAATGAAAAAATTATCCGAAAATGATTTCATGATAGGAAAAGATGACATATCAATAATTAATCATTAATTTAAGCTTTCGATAATCAAATCTAGTTATCAAGTAATCAATTGATTAAGCAGATCTAAAAATTTATTTTCTTGACTTAATTGTTCTTTAAATATGTTGGAAAGAGAAGGAAAACTGAAAACAAAACAAAAAAACAAAAGTCATATGTAACTCCAGCGGAAAAATTGACTTTAGAGGTTAAGGAGAACAAATGACATTAAAAAGATAGTTTGATGGGCTAAAGCGAGGGTCCCCATTGTATAAACAGGATATATTCGGATATGAACTAATTTATAGGTGTGTGTTGTGTGTATATATCTATATTAATTTATAGGGGTGTGTGTGTGTATATTTATATTATTATAAAAAAAAGTCATTTTTGTTTCACAAATATCGATTATTTATTTAATTTTACAAAATTTGTCCTTTAATTTTATGTGAAATAAACAGAGATATCTAAAATTATGGCTAAAATTGAAAATTCACATGAAATCGATTCAATTCGGATATCAAAATTTGATGTGTCAATTTTACCATTTTAATTAGTAAACACATGCACTAAATAAGCAAATAAAAGGTCAATTTTGTAATATCACATCCAATTTAAAAAATACATGTTCTCAACCCACAAACCACTTTCTCTAATTACAATTACTTGATTTTTTTTTCTTTTTGTGTTTATTATTTATCATGTAATTTTATTTCATATAATTATTTTATTTTTAAATTATTATAATTTAATAAATGATTTCAAATAATTCTTTAAAAAGTATTCTTATAAAAGAAATTTAATAATATATTTATATTTTCATCCTAAAATAAAATTTAAGTACTAAATTGAAATATATATTTTTTATATTATTGCAACTTTATTTGTTATTTCAATCATACGTAATTCACAATACATTCGGTTTTAATATAATCAACATAATTATTAGTTATATAAATCACCACAATAGTGTATCTAAAATTTCCAAATATAGTAAATAATCTATTATAAATCGTAGACTAACATTTGACCAACTACAATTTGTCCATTAAATTTCCTCGAAAAATAATAAACAAAATAATACTATTAATTAATTAATTATATGGGCCGAAGTTAATTATAGAGTTTGGGCAGACAAAGAGCTGGGCTAAAGCCGCACAAGGAGAGGGGAGGATAGGGTCACGCGTGGTGAGTCACGTGCCTCAGCCTTCGCACGTGTGACTGCCCATGGGCCACTTACTCACGCAATCTACCAGTTGACACGGAAACCTTACCTATCCCTACGCCTACGGGAACCCCCTATTAGAAAAAAAATTAAAATACAAAATTAATTCGATACTAGCTAGCTAATAATATCACAATAATAATTACACGCTTATTCACAACTTGCCAATAAAAACAAATGGCAAAAGCGCGAATTGAGTCATTTTTTTTTTTGATGTTGAGATCTGAGACACGTTTTTTGTACGGACTTCTCAGTTGTCACTGCAAACGTAAATTACACGTACAAAACGTATGTATGTATATGTATTTGTATATATACATAGAAGTAGAGTAAGGGGATGAGGAGAAAGGGAGGTGGAAATATAAGGACAAATGGTGTAACATCTGTATTTTCCTGTAGTGACAGAGAGAGAGACAGAGAGAGAGAGAGCGAGAAGGGGAAAAAAATAAAAATCGAAACCCAGCGAAACAGCAAAAAACCATCAATTATACATACCAACAACTCTGTCCCCTTATTCTTCTTCTTTTTGTTGTTGTTAATTTCCTCAAACCTTCTCGGGAAGGTTTTTTGGAGAATTTTCAGATCCTTCCTTTTAATTATATTTATTATTGTAGTGAATGAATTTCGATTAATCCACTCGCATGCTTGTTAATTTTAATCCAATTCCCCTATTGACTTCTTAAAATAGTTAATCTTCCAGATACTGAGAGAGAGAGAGAGAGGGAGAGGGGAATAATTGTATTTCCTGCATTTTTTTTCATCTCTTGGCACATGTATTTTTATGTTTTATTTAACACTTGGGGGAGATTGATGCTTGATCCGTCGGCGGCAACTAGCCCATGAATAACCGCAGGGAGCGAACCCTCCAAGACCTCTGTGATGCCACTCCCACTCTATCTCAGCCCCAGGCATGTTAATTATTTGCCCTCCCTTGTTTAGCTACTCTATTAGGGTTCAATTAATTATCCCTATTTAGCATTTCTGTTTCAATTTTTGTGTTTTTGGTTGCTCATATGTTGTGCTTTTGTGTTAGATTTCAGTTTTTGATTGATTTCGTAGTTAAAATTGATGCATAGTATGCGATGAATTTGCAGACTTGCACTTTGTTGTTCTGGTTTCCAGCCAGGCTGATCATAAATGCATTGTGCATACTTGTGTTGGTTTTCTCATCTAGTTATGTAGACATGATTGTGAAATTGGTACATATCCACGAGTTTTGGGATGGGAAGTAATCATCCTAAGGGAGCTTTAGTTGGTGTATATAAAACGATACCCTGTGATTGTGTCTGTTGCGTCGCATAAACTTTCAGACGGTTCTTTGTATTTATTGTACTTTTATGTGCTTCTCAGATTACCCCAATATTGAGAGGAAACTTTAGGATGCAAGGGCCAGTGAATGAAGCGAATTGTGACTTACTGACCCATATGGTGAGATAAATGTCCGGGTAATTGCTACTATTGTTTCCTATTCTTTCATCTTCCTCCCTTATGCCTCCTTACTCCCTTTGTCATTCATACATGCTGAATTTAATGGAAGGAGATTTTATTTTCATATTGAGTGATGCTGTGATGGTCAACGTGAGGATATGAGGCACATTTGAATGCAATAAACTGACTTTGTTTAGTCATATTGAGTTTGGGCGAGTATAATATGGATAAATGCAGTCTCTAGGGTGTTTATTTCGTCTCCTACTCTAAACAAACAAAATATCTTGATTTGGTTTGTAAGGTAACTCAAAGAAGAGGCCAAAGAGAAGGAAAAATGCTCTTATTGTCTCTAGAACAGTAAGAAATGGTCCCAGCGTTCATAACTATAATCTGTCGTTCTTAACTTTTGAATTTTGTGTGAAGTTAATTCTGTAGTTATTATCCCATGCCTGGCCTTTCCTTTTGGTGATTCCGCACTTCAAATAAAGTTCACCATAGGATCATTGTCCTATTCACAAATTCTATACAAATACCATCCTGATTTAATAGATGCGGATAGAAACTTGTACTGGTTTTATTAATTTTTTTAAATTTATGTGTGTTTTGTGAAAGGATCTAATGTTGCTTTTCATTTCATTAAACTCTCTCTTATTGGTCTAAGGATCATAGCTGCTAACAACAATAATGACAAGACAGGTGGTCCATTTTAATTGTGGTATTGAGACTTCTGTAGCATATCTCTTGACCAGCTTTTGTCCGATTAACTCCAACACAAATCAGCATGCAGAAGTCTGTGTACTAATCTTTTATACCGCATTGATAGATTCTACAATTCGATAGGTTTAGGAGTTTGTTCCAGTGCCACCTACCTTGGAATTAATCAATCTCTATTCTAGATTTTGACGAGGTCACTATGGTGAGTCAATCATGTATCAATTTTTGCTGTCATTCGGAGTTTTTTTTTTTTTTTTTATCTCTACCTGAATCTGATAACTGAAAGAGAAGTTGGTTGCCAAATGTTGGTGCATAAGCGTTTGTGCTGCAGAAAATGGTGAAACTGAACTTGCTTTGACTGCTGATAGTACTGGCAAAAATAGCATATTTGTTATTCTCATATGATATGCAATAGAGTGGGAAAAGAGAATTTCTGGAGAAACAAGGCGCTGTCTGGCAGGTTTAAGTCAAAACTGTTTCAATATGGGTTCCTATACTGAATAGGTGCTTCATGAGTGCTTCGAGGATTGTGCCCAGATTTTACTGAAGTATCACAATGTGGTGCATAATGGGAGAAAAACCCAAGATATTACAATCTTTTAGGAGAATTATATCAACTTTACCTTGCTGCTTGTTTTCCCACCATTTCTCTTTGGCTTAATGGAGACCACCAAGTTGTTGAATAAGCCTGACCTATGGTCCATTCAGTTTCCTATGTTAGGGAGAAAATCATATGGATTCTGTATATTTAGAGACCTCAATGTGTTGTTCTTCTTACTAACCGCCTAAAAACAACTATATGAATTATTTGGAGATAGGTCTTATTTAATATTAGGAGAGTGGAGCATGTTTGGCTGGCATAATATTTGGGTAAAGTGAACTGGAGAATGGGGTGCATCTTGTTATTCTCTTCAGGAACCTCTTAAGTTATAGATACTATGGTCCTAAAATGTATTGCCACGTCTGACCCTGCCCTTCTTTTCCATCTTTTTTTTTTTTTTTTTTTAACAGCAATCTCTCTCACTTGCTTTATTTTCCTTACTTTTTGATTGGTGAACGCTTATTTCATTTTCTTTAATATTCGATTACTCATCTTTTGATGCATTATTATCATATTTATTTTTGCTAATTGGATAGGTGACATCTGAAAACAGCAAGGGCTTCAGTAGTTGTTCTGAAAGAAGCCAAAAGGTTGACCACAGAGGGGAGTCTGGGGCGTGTAATGTGTGCTCTGCTCCTTGCTCCTCTTGCTTTCATGTTAATAAGGTTCTAATGAAATCAAATGAAGAGTCTGCTGGAGAAACCTGCGCAGAGAATATTGAAATTGGGCAACTAAGTGAACTTAGCACTATGGCGGGCATGAACTCAACTGCTGATTCTTTCTCTGAAAATGCAGCTGGTAAGGCATCCCCGAGGACTTCCAATGCATCTGCATCAGATGATAGTGTGATGCACTCAAAGTCTGAGGGTAGGAGAGTTTCAGAAGGGCATGATGATTGTTTGTCGTGTGTCAGTGGAACGGATGAACGTGCAAATAGGAAATCTGATACTGAGGACAGTAGGATAAAGTATAACAAGCAGAGCACAGTTACTGGGGAAAGTTCTGACAAGATGCCTCCTGGTAGCACTTCGAGTGGATTATACTCGCAAAATTCAGGCTTTGCAGAAATTCCTTCAAAAAGCATTGATGGTACTAATGAGTTGACAGAGGTTCATAATAATTTTTCACAAGCTTCCAATGGAAAAAACCTCTCAGATGATCAAAATCCAAGGGATATGAAAGATGATAAGCCTTCTGATACAAAGGACGAACTGTTGGAGGGTTCAAGTGAGCACCTGGATTCATTGTCGCCCAGAGTTGTAGCATCCAATGTTGTTTGTGCTGATCCTCCTGCAACGGCTTTGAACTCTATTAAAAGGAATGATGACATGGAGGTGGAAATTCATCCCATTGATGAGGCTGATGACTCGGATATGGTGGAACAGGATGTAAGTGACTCTTGTCTGCTAGAAGATATTCTTATCATATTTCATGAACTCGGGATTTTGACATCATCATTTTTTGTGATATTAATCCTAACCATACTACCAGAGGAACGATACCATATATTCTTGAAAGTTTCTCCAGAGATCTCAAAATCTTTCCTTGAGAAGAAAATCTCTAGTTTGTCCCTTATGTTTTTATTGGAGGCGGAGTTTGAATTTGTATGGGGGGTGGGGGCAAAATGTCAAATTTTCATAAAAATAATTATAAAATATGCTTTGTATAGACTTAACCAGGGGGGCTGTGGCTCCATCTCTGCTTGGATCATTCGGTAAACAGATGATGGCTCGAAGTCTGTCTTATATTGAATAAACTGGATGATTGAACTTAAAGAGAAAAAGCTGTATGATCAGTTAATTTTTGTGCGATTGTCACTTCTGAATACATGTTTTTCATCACATATCTGATTTCTTATGTACAGTTAACTTTTGTGTTTTATTCAGTACAAATTGGTCCTGTTGATTTAACTTATTCTCAGATTTTCTGATGAAGTTTATTATTAAGACATGATTTTGTTTATTTTTTTCACAAATTTCTTGGCCTGACAATGACATTTGAACCCAGATATTGGTATATGTTCATGATCATTGCATCCACAATTAATGCGACTTATTGGTGACCGAATTGCTGCTATTAGAATCATTTAGATGTTTCTTATGATGTTTTGCTTTTGTATTTGTACATTTTGAAAAAGGTATATGTTAACTCTGAAGATTTCAAGGTGTTTAAGCAAGTTATTCCATTCATCTATGACCATCTTGTACATGGATCATTTCTCTTTCTTTCTTTTTTTTTTCTTTTTTTCTTTTTGTCTTTTTTGGTTCTGAACACTGATTGAAGCCTCTCTTCTGTTGAAAAGGTGAAAGTTTGTGATATCTGTGGAGATGCAGGTCGGGAGGATTTGCTTGCTATATGTTGTAGGTGCACTGATGGGGCAGAACACACGTAAGCCTTAAAATTTTTCAAGAGTTTTGATAAATTATATTCATAATTTGCATATTTCTGCTTTTACAATGATGAAAATTGACGATGTATCAATTCTGTCTCAGTTATTGCATGCGAGAAATGCTGACTAAAGTCCCTGAAGGCGAATGGCTGTGTGAAGAATGTAAGACTGTGGTGGAAAACGAAAGGCAGCAAAAGATTGGAAGGGTGGATGAAAATGAAAAAAACAACTCATCTGGTCAAGCAAGTAGTGAATATGTAAATAGTTCCGATGTTGAGGGACATAGAAAAGGTTATATGAGAACTCCTGGTAAAAGGCATAGAGATGATGCTGATGCTGAAGTTTCTTCTATAGTAAAGAAGCCGGCTCTTGAGTCAATAGTTGAATCGCCAAAGACTTCCAATTCTATTAAAACAGCTGCTCTTTCTCGTGAGAATTCTTCAAAGAACTTAGATAAGTGTAGACTGCAGTCCTCACACCAGTCTTCCTCGGACACAGTCCCGGTTAATGATACTACAGAATCAGCTAGCTCGGCTTCAGATCTACGAGTGCATAATGGCCGAGGTTAATCTGCAACATTTTATTTTGTCTTACTGAGTTATGCCATTAACTGGGTTCTATTCTGAATTCTTATTTTGGGTTTCACCCAGGAAAGAAAGTTTCCACATTCCAGATTATCGACACTTCTTTCTGTTTTGCAGGTACTTACTCAAAATCTAACTCATTTAATACTCTGAATTCAAAACCGAAAGTCAAGCTTGTAGATCAAGTTGTTATTCAGAGACAGAAATCAGGGAAAGAACATGGCAGTTTTCGTCTTAAGGACGGTGTTGTCAAATCGATTGGCAAATCTATGTCATTTAAATCTACAAACTCCGGCCGCTCTGAATCAAAAACAAAGATGTTATCTCCTAGACTGTCTCTCATCCAGGATATTAGAAGTACAAAACAGAAGAGCCAATTTGAACGCCAGCGCTCATTCAGAGCTGAACATCCATCACCTAATTCTGCGATGGGTACTTCTCCGAGTTCTACATCAAGAATTGATAGAAGACCTGCACCTCGGGGAGAGTGTTCTTCACTTGCTACCAACCATGAAATGAAGCCTGTACAAACTGATAATAAATCAGCAGCATTATCCAGATCATCCAGTTTTGCAGCTCGAAGGACTGCAGATTCATCCAGTCCTTTAGGTACGGTTCGATTTAGAGTTGTGAGTTTATTACTGGCACAGCTTTTTTGTCTCTTAACTGGTTTCATGTTGCTTCAAGATTTTAATTTTTGCTTGGCCAGGTGAATTTAAGAGGCCCTTGACACACAGCCATAGTACTCTTGGGATTTCATCTGCCAGTGGTGATAATAATATTGAACAAAAAATCAACCAGATAGGCCTGAAGGAGGATTCATCCGCCTGTTCTGTTGTTGCTGAAAGGCCACCTTCTAATGCTAATGAAGGCCTTCCTGATGGATTGTCTCGGCCGAGGGAGTTAACAAATTCTGGTGAGCGAATGAGGGAATATTCTGGGAGCCGCTTTGGGCCGCCATCTGTGAAGTCTTCAAGAGATGAAAGTGATAACCTTAAAGTTGCTATTGAGGCTGCTGTGCTGAGAAAGCCAGGAGTGTATCGAAAGCATAGAGCTGCCGGTCAATCTAATGATTCATCCATGTCAAGCGCGAGTTGTGAAGTAGCTTCTCATCCAGATCATGTATCCAGTACTGCTGGAAAGAAAATATTGTCTTCTGATGCAGAGCTTGAGAGGGCTACAGTTTCACGGAATTCGACATCCGACTCTCTTAAACAAGAAGCTCTCAATAATGTGAAGCAGTCCCCACTGGAGGGCCTTTCTTCTGGTGGAGGAGATGGTGTCCATATTGGCCCTTCCTCAAGAGATGTGTTCAGTAGTGTTCCAGCAACAATGCCTTTCTTTTTGAAGTCCTTAGCGATCCCTGAACACGAATTTATATGGCAGTATGCATTCTTTTTTCACTAATAATTCTATTTGAAAATATGCTTGTTTTATCAGTTTTTGGAGTGTGTTATATTCTCTGATCCCGCCACTAGTTTGCTTACACATGCACTTTATGTGCAGAGGAAAGTTTGAGATTTTTCGAAGTGGTCAATCTTTTGATTCGTGGGATGGAATCCAAGCTCATTTATCAACACGTGCATCAGCTAAAGTTATTGAGGCTGTGAACAAGTTTAAAAGTCGAATTGTACTCCATGAAGTGCCTCGCTTAAGCACCTGGCCAAGACAGTTTCAGGAAAATGGGGTTAGAGAAGATAACATAGCTCTTTTCTTTTTTGCTAAAGATCTTGAGAGGTAGATGCTTTACATTCCATTTCTGCATCTAATTTCTACCATTTGATTTATATCATTAAATTTCTTCCACTTAAGGTTTTCCATCTTGTTGATGCTACAGCTACAACAAGATTTACAAAATTTTACTGGATAATATGATGAAGAATGACCTTGCTCTGAAAGGAAATGTTGATGGTGTTGAGCTTCTGATATTTCCTTCCAATCAGCTTCCTAATAATTCCCAGCGTAAGTTGAAATTTTTTTTTGTATATAAATATATTGTAATCAAACATTCTTTTCCCCATTTTGGGATGTGGTAAGTTTCTCTTAATTTTTTTGGACCGAATACCTTTTTTTGGTAAAAAGTGAAATTTGATTCTGTAGTTATGAGCCAAATGATATTACCCTTCTCATTAGGAGAAGTTGCCTGTTGTGAGCATTTTAATAAGGAGTGAATCGAAGCTGTTGCTACTCTGGAAAAGTTGGGTGCACCCAAGTCTGACATCAATCACCCAGACAAAAACTAGTTGGGGAGCTTGCCCACAATGGAACACCTTCACATTGTACTAAACATTGGTGCTGCTTGCTAAAATTGTGTAAAGCATGTTGGTTGAACTTCATGAACTAATGATTGTCTCTTTTATGTTTCTGGTTTATATGCTAGTGGATTTAATAGTTTCAAAGTCAAAAAGTGTTGTTTCACGCTGCCCGCAGGCCTATAATGTGTGTGTACGTTTTATATTGTCTGCATGCAGGGTGGAATATGTTATTCTTCCTTTGGGGTGTGTTTAGAGGAAAGAAAGAAAGTTGCCTGCAACAAATGCCTGAATCTGTAGACAAGTTTTCTGCTCCTCAAGATATTCCCCCGCCGATAATGTCCTTGCCTGAGAATAGATGCTCTCTCAAACCTGTTGGTGAGGATTTGTCTGGAGGTGAAGATGCTGCTCCAGTGATTGTAGTGCCTGCTTCAGAAGAGGTACGGGGTTCATCGCCATCCAGAGCTATTAATGGGGACTGTGGTACCAAAGTACCTTTTCTGGATCAGCTGGATCATAGCTTGAATCCCAGTTCCTCAGCTGCAATTCTAAGTGATAGTGCAAAACAATGTCAAGTAATGAGGGGTAAATGTCAGGTATTGTCTATTCTTTTAATATGCTCATGGGGAGCCTGTTGTTTAGGGTTGTTAAATTGTTTTCTGATTGAGTGTGATTTAGTGGCCTGACCTTCAATCATTTAAGTTGCTAAGAATTCTCCATCAGCAGTTTGTTCATCTTTTGGTTGTTATTCAATCTCAATTCAGCTTTTTCATCCTTCTTTGGTGTTAACCTTGGATGCAGTTATAGCAATTCTTTACTGAGGCCATGTTTGTTTGGCACACCAAGGTTGGATTTTAGTAGCATAATCCAGTGGTCCAGTTTTAGGTTCTTTACTTTTCGCATATGCATTAGTTGTTAAAATGTCCAACAATGTAAACAAATAAAGGCATGCCTATGGTTCTGGCCTTCCTATATAAGATTTGTTCCAGGTGTGTTGTTGTTTGTTTATATATAGAGCATGCGTGTAAAGTTCTGTATGGCTTTATGGTTTATCAATGACAGTCTTGAAGTTCCTAGTTTTGCTGCTACTTGGACACATCTACCTAATTATTTCCAGAATTTCCAGGATGTTATTATTACATGAAGTGATGACTTTCTGGCCATTTCTTGGACTGGATGCTGCTGTTTATGACCCTTCTCCTTTCCATGTCAATGTCCATTTTGACTACAAAAATTAACATCTAGTATATGAGATATCATTAGTTTAGCAGCCAAATTCTGAACAGATGTGCCCATGTTCCTGGATTATCGTTTGACTGGGTTTGACCATCAAGGTCGTTATGTTGCCTTTTCTTAGTTTCTTTAAAATGATATCTGCTGCCTTGTTTGCATGTAGAACTTGCCTTAGTTAGTTAGCTTGATGCTAGTCCATCAGAACTATTATTAATTCCTTTTTCTGTTCGGCATTTTGTGTGTGTGTGTGCGTGTTTCACTTATTTTGGAATCTTCGCTTTCTTGAGCTTGATGTTTATGAAGATGCTATTGTGCTGTATTCTGCTGGCATCCCATGGCATTTTGCTAATACATATGTATATTATTGCATGCAGGAAGTAGGCATCAGTTCCCGCTGCAGTCCTCCCCTTGTAATTTATGGGAGCGAGCAAAAGCTTATGCAATTAGATACTCCACTTGATAGACAGCAGTCATCACATCATTCTAGTCATTCTGTGGCTGGTTCCCTTCAGGAAGGCATGGGTGAAGGAACTAAATTCGGTAAGACCTTCAATGAAAATATAGTGAAGTTAAAAATGGATGCTGGAGATCTATCCATGGATGGAGGGACTCCCTTGGAGGATGACCAAGCAACCAGAGACCTTAATGTGGAGCATAACAGATGGCCTTTTGACCAGAAGCAAAGTATGCATCCTGCATCATGTGTTGTTCCTCAAACTCTCTATGCTGGCACCAGCCAAGTATCATTAAGGAATGAAGATGGGCCACTCGAAAAAGTAAGTATAGGCAGATGAATTATCTGGCTTGCGTGCATGTAGTTATTATAGAAATAGTTCTTACAATGATGGTTTTGTGTCACAGATGAATCATGTGTCTTCTGGCCCCTATGCACTGCAGACTCCGTACCGTGGAGCTTGTGTTGAAGCTCTCATTCCTGAGTGCCATGAAAATGCTGAAAGACACTTCTTTCCCATCGAATCCCAGCCCTTGAAAATGCATCTGTTAGAAGAAGACCGACTTAATGATAGAACACCAAATCTTGAGCTTGCTTTAGGAGCTGAAAAGAAACCAGTGCCTCTGGGCATCCAACCATTGTTAGTTAGTCAGTTAGACCAAAAAGTAAACCAGGAACATACAGTTGAAGTGGCGGGGACCAAGCAAGAGGATGATGTATCAGCATCTCTTTCCCTTTCTCTTTCATTCCCATTTCCTGAGAAGGAACTTGGCACAAAATCTGCTCCGAGAACTGAGCAGTTCATGTCCGAGAGGAAACGTGTCAGTACTTCAATGCTTCTGTTTGGCAATTTTAGAGACAATTAGTGAGTGTGGGGAGTAAGTTATTGGTCCCGTATATAGCAAGGATCATGTCATGTAATGCCCCCTCAGATTCTGCTAGAACCGAATCTGTTTCTTGTTACTCACAGGATTAATGTATAATTTTGCTAGGTGAATCCCTCCTCCCCATTCCCCTCATAAGTTTGCAAGTCAGTCAGTAGTCCTGAACGGCTTCTTGTATATATGTAGAGTATAGTAGCCGCGATAGTGTGTGAGATGCTAAATTTTCTGTTAGCAATTTACTTTGTTCATTTTCATTTTTCTTTTGTTGGTTTCCATTCTCCAATATTCTCGTTGTAGTGTTGGAGCTGCTGCTAATGAATCTTTGGGCTGTGTGGCACCGGAGGAGGATATAACCCTTTGGGACAGTGGAGCAGCCGGAACCCGAAGGTTTGGGCATTATTTGGGCTAGGTGCTTAATATTGTAAATATGTTGCATATATGTAAGTTTGAAGTCGGAGGTGCATATGCACTCTTTGCTTTAATAGACTTCTTCTAGTTCTTCTCGAAGCATTTGAGGATCCCGATTCGAAGTCGCACTCAGAGGGTGCTAACAAACAACGAAGCAGAGGACTCGCGATGGTACTAGAGGGATCCAAAATGATGCTAAGCAGCTAATGACACACCATAGAAGCAAGCCCTTTAAACTATTATCCCGATCAATGTTTGTGTGCCAAAGAGTATTTTGATTAAATTTTTTGGGTGGTGACGAGCAATTCAGTTCCTAAATATCATTCAGGAAATTTCATGTTATTCAGTATTCAATTGATGTATTTAACAAATAAGATAAATATGATAATATTAAAAGCATTAATGAAGTATCGTTATGATATTTAATCGAACAGAGAGTATCGTAAAACGAGGAGAAGACAAGGGGGACGCTAGGCAAGACAGAAATGACTGGAAACCAAGGGGGCAATACCAATGAAACCCCGCCACCTATTCCGATGTGGCTAAGAAACCAAAGCAACCTAAAATGCACAAACCCGATTGAATTGGATTGGTTGCATAAGGCTATTTCACTTGGCTTTTTAGGAAGACTTCAAGAGTTGTTTTTTAGTTTTTTTCTTCACCCACTTACAGCAGTGTGTTTATGGGGTGTTTGCTAACAGTATTCTATTTCCAAGAAGTTAAAATTATAGAGAAAATTGAGGGAAAAATAATTGAATAGTGAAAATGGATGATATTTGAAAAAAAAAAGGTGAAAAATAATATTTGAATTTTAAAAAAAATAATAAAAATAACTTTCAATTTATTTTAATTTCTTTTTAGTGAAAAATGCAAATAAGAACATTCAGTGTTTGCTTTTTCATTTCCAAACATCCCTTGTATAATTCAAAAAACACTTATGCACAACAGTATATTATTTTATGAATTAGTATATCTGTTATTTTCTTTGTGGGAGGTGGAGAAAATATATAAACGCGCTTTTTTGATATATTCCCCCATAAAATCCTGTAAACGGCACCTCTCCTAATCCCCCCACTCTCTCTCTCTCTCTCTCTCTGCGCGCTCGGCGTCTGTGACTGTGGGTTCTCTGTTCATCCCATTTACGATGGCCACCGCCTTAGCTCCTCTTTCTTTTTTCGGTAATGATTTATACTGTTTTCTACTATGCCTTTGGTGTTTACTTTTTATACATCGATATCAATTTTGATTTACTTTTCGTTTTTTTGCGATGTGTTGCCCCCATCTATTAGCTTGATTTATGCTTGCGACCAATATATTATTACATCCTATGCAAATTACGATTTGTACTGGAATAACTTGAGTTTTAGACTCAAAACGCAATCTGCATAATTCATGAGCAATAAATTAAGCATGATTTGTATACCTAAATCACTAAGAATTGAAAGAGAATCAACGAACGAAAAATCATGAGAACAAAGAGTATACCATGGTAAATGGAGAGCTTCTAATGCTCTGGTGAAACCTATTCAACATCAGTTGATAAAATGCGTAATAAATTCCGTTAAGAACAAATAAGTAAATTACTGAACTTCAAGTATGAGAGCAAAAAGATGTCAAGGCGATTTTACGCAATTTCATTTTATTTCTTTGGTATTGCGATGAGGGTCTCATTCAAAATCCTTTTGGTTTTGTTGCAGGAGGAAATCGTGTCAAGACCTTTGGTATTTCGTCTGTAAACTCAGGCGCTTTTGTTAAGACGCAGCCGCTGAAAGTTCGAATCAAAACTCCCTCTCGAACCAGCCGCAACTTGTCTATTAATGCTCAATACAAGTATGCAATTTTCTTGACGATATATCCAGAAAGTTATTTAAATTTATTCAAGATTAGGCTGTAAATAGGTTTTTAATTTGCGCGGAAATGGGTACATCATCATTGCTAGCCAAAAGGTTCAAGACTGAAGGTGATAGAAATGACAATGGGTGGATTGGGGTGGTAAAATATTCTTTCCTGGAAGCTACATAAAATTAAGATTTAAATAAGCATGCTCTCCAAAAATGACGCCATGTTTCTCATTTGTTGTGGAGTTGCTTAGTTCAATACATTATTTCATTGGATTGGACTATGATGACATCAATGAATCAATTTTTTCTATCTTGTTACTTTTCTTTTTCCATAGCTAATTTGTATGATAATCTCATGCAGAAATAACTCGTTTAGTTTTCAGTTTATGATTAAATTTAGTTAAAACCTGTCACTTGCATCGTCAATTTGATCGATCATGTGACAAAAGAGGGGAAGTTAAGCAACAATGAATGGTTTGTATATTCATTTATAGCAGCACCAGCTAGCCTTGGATTCTTACTGTCTACATGGTTTACAAAAGTTGGATCATCCAAGTATCCGGATATGGCCATTGTGTCTACCTTATTCATACTCTGGAGTCTCTCAATGGTCCTCTTGACAGTTACTATCAGCTCCTTGTTTTCAAGGATCAAAGATGTTGTTCTACATCATGATGACTTGCCACGTACAAATTATTCAACTAAAATAGCATTTAGTAAACACCGTTTCTCTGTCTGTTTCCTTTTCATGTTTCATCTGTGGTTTGCTTATCTAGAGAGGAAACTTTTAGATTGAGTAATGTTGTTTACTCTGTTCTTGGTCCTCAAGCGTTATGATTTTCATAGATAGCATTTCTAGCTATGGTTTTTAGCTGCTCATAAAGTCCTCTTTCACTAGCACTGGTCTGTCTAATTTAGTTAGATATGCTTCTGCAATCATTCCATGTCCCTACACTGCTCGGAATATGGTCCATAATAGTCCTTCAAGCATTTTATAGTTGTACATGATAATTAAATTTGATATTAATTATTTGAAATATTAAACCTCGAAAGAAAAAAAGTGATCCAAGTAGAGGGAGGATCTTCTTTCTAAGGTAAACTGTTTGGATATTCAGTTGACTAATAAATTTTACCGTCTGGCTCAGTGTAATTGTTTGTTATCAATATGCATTTCTTCAAAGTTTCTTACGGCATCTGGAGAACGTCAACTGGGAAATAAGTTTGATATTATCCATGAGTCCAATACTCAAAGTTAACCATATGGTTCAGTGTTCACATATTGACTGCTCTATGAACTAAGCTGGAGTTGTCATTTACTCTCTCTTATGTTATATGCAACTTTATCATTTATGCTGAAGAAATAGTTCCATTCATGTGGATGTTATTACTGTGCAGATTCTTAAGATTATATCTCGTGCTCGTTGGATTTGGCTACTGAATACAAGAATAGCCGATCATTCTTCTCTCATCTCTTTCTCTGAATCAAACTATAATTATGTGCAAGAATAATTTTCTTTTATTTGAGTGAACAACTCTCTTCTAGTCAATGTGCTAAAATTGGTGAAATCGGTCATCTCCTATTGGGCATAAATCATTTTTGCTTTTTACGAGCAATGAGTTGGACTGGCTGTATAGATTGATAAATTTTCCCTTTTCTATGTGCAGTGACCGTAGCAGTGGAAATGGTGCTGATTTCATAGCTGGTTTCCTTCTAGGAGGTGCAGTCTTTGGAACACTTGCATATATTTTTGCTCCACAGGTGAGTGTAAATATTGATTAAACCTCTAGTTCTACATTTGATCCCAATATGTACTTATGAAGCCCCTTCTCCTTCAGGCTCTGGTTGATGGTAAACTGTTTTTATTTGATAAGGGATTGCCCTTAGCTCAGCAATCTGTAAGACATCAAAGTAACATTGTGAGTTTAGTTGATCATCCGGAACAATAAATGAGCTAACGCTGAGTCTCGCATGGTGATGCTATATGCACACACACTAGAAAAAGGGAAGAGTAGAGAGGAATATGCCATGTAATTGCCACCTATAGAAGCATATAAGGAATAACAACCAAAGTGGAAAGTGGCACAGAGTTTTAGATTAGAGTTGGAAAAGTGAAAGATTGTGTTTGTTTAATTCATTGCCCTCAAGAGTTAGTGGCGGCACATCTTTCTTTAAAATGACGGCAACTTTTGAAGAAAAAGCTTTCATCTGGGGAATGGAGGCTTGCTTTGAGAATGTCCAAGAAGGAAATAGGAGGAATAAAATTGGGAGTGGAGTGTTGCTTTTACATAGTAGGTCACAACATGCCTGTTTCTTCACCTTGGGCAGTCTGCTGTTGAACTCGTTGAAAATTCATGGTTGTTTGCTATTTCTATTTTTGGTCAATTCCTGTCTCAACATGACTTGTCTGCATACGAATTAGTTTTTCTACCCTTCAGCTTGTATATATTTTGAATATATGACTTTGTTATGCCAAAATTTAGGGCAGCGACATACATGAAGCATGTGTGGTACTTAATGATACTAGACATGTATGGTTCTTAATGATACTAGACACAATGCGACCTAGGTAGAAAAAATCCAAATGCTTACTGGGAAAGCACACATGGACGAAAAATAAAAATAAATAAATAAATAAATAATTATGATGTACGATAGTGCGTAAGCATCCGGCAAAATGCTTATGTATCCTTTAGTGTTCTATTCTTCATTTTTTTGATTAATTTATACTCTGATTTCTCTTTTATTGTTAGATAAGAAGATCACTGCTGAATGAAGATGAATATGGCTTTAGGAGGGCCAAGCGTCCAATTTACTACGATGAAGGTTTAGAGGTATTAAGATACTCAAACCCTTCAAACATGCTTCGACTTTGAGTTCTATGTTTGTTGTGTCCCCCCATCCATCACTTTCTTATTTCTTCTCATTCTGAAATTCAGAAAACCAGGCAGACCTTGAATGAAAAAATCAGCCAACTGAACTCCGCCATTGACAACGTCTCTACTCGTTTGAGAGGTGGCAATAATTTGCCCCAGGTACCAGTTGAGACTGATGCTGAAGAAGCTGCCTTGTAAGCTGATTTTCTATTGCCGCATGTTTGATCTTCCAGTTTAGAGTTGGCTTGGTGATAGCATGTTACTATATGTGTAAATGCAATGCTTGAAAAGCACAACACTTCTACAGTCTCGTCGATTTGCTTTTCAGAAACTAGCATGTTACTATATGTGTAAATGCAATGCTTGAAAATCACAACACTTCTATAGTCTCGTCGATTTGCTTTTCAGAAACTTCATTATGACGTAACCTGAACAATTATTTGTCGATGACCCATATGAGGTGTTTGCCGTTTATCTTCTTCTTCTTCTTCTAACTTCTTTTTATTTTTAATTCTTCTTGTTAAAAATATTATATAAATTACCCGGCTTGAGGCAGTTGTTGCTTCCTAGTGTGGAAAGACTAGTATGGATAACTTGTTCGTATTGAGGTAGTACATAAGCGGGGGATTTGTCAAAGATACAGTGCCCTTAGTTGATTATTCATTACGCAGTTCGGATTTGGTGTCGTGGTTTGCTGGACGGCAATATTTAACAGAACATATTCACTAACTGGATGCTAGTTGATAAAAATGGAAAACGGATATAGTGTATTTTTACTGTAATGTCATGATGAGTATATGTATGTAATCAGAATTTGGAACGAGGAACCTGCAAGTTGATACCGAGTTTGTGGTTCCTTGCTTGTATGCAAGTTGATAGTGTCCAAATTATTATTAATGTTGGTCGTTCCAATGACGAGGATGTTGGGTAGTGGAATCAAACTCCCATCCCCTGAATCCCACATCGTTATTCCTAGTTTTTTTAATTTTACACTTGACCGGCCCTTCGAATCCTCGAAATCCAACCTAACCAATTATTAATTAAAGCCCTCGTAAGTATCTCATAAGATTCTTAGAATTGATGTGAACGGCTTTGTGTGGTGGATGTATTTTGACCTTTTTTTTGGTCCTTTCATTTGTGCGTGATGAAGATGGAATCTCAAAAAACTATTATTATTAATGTGGACTACTTTTGTAGCCTGTATTTTGATTTTTTTTTCCACTTGTGCGTGATCACGTCTGAAATTAAGAATTTCAAAAGACCCTTAATATTGATGCAGACGACTTATGTGGTGGATGTATTCCAATATCTTTTTTTTTGAATTATTATTTGTACGTGACGTCATCCAAAAATAAAATTTCAAAAGATATTATTGATGTGAATGATTTGTGCGGCATATGTATTGTGACTTTTTTTTCCCACTTGTGCGTGATGGTGTCTGGTAATATTCATTAGTAAACGTATTCTTTTCTCTTCTTCCTTTTCTTAAAAAAAAAAAAAAAAAAAGAATAATCTTCACTGAAAAACAAAACAAAAGAACAAAGAATAATCTTCACTTCCCAAGGCATGAAGCTTAAGACACAATCGACTTCATAGATTGGATAGTGCCTTAATGAAATAGTCGAAGATTGAAAAGCTGAATTGTATGATTGGATAGTGCCTTAATGAAATAGTCGAAGATTGAAAAGCTGAATTGCTACACGTTTAACATCATAGAATTCATTCCCATCCTTTCATTAACAAATTTTTAGGCCCAGAATAATCCAGATCCAAAGTCACAAGTCACAAGGCACTACCCATATTTTTTCCATAATAATCAAACGCGGAGGATGATTACTACCAAAACCGTCTGGTGGGGAGGGGCATGTGAATCATGTGATAACTAGATTTGCGCGATAGGCAGTTGGATCGATAATCCACAAGCGTGCATATCTCACAAATATTATTCTTGATTTGTCTCCTTATATTACATATCCACCCCTTTTTTGAACTGCAAATTTATTGTGAAAAAAACAAAAAAAAAGGGTTGTTGCATTGGAGAACGATAAAAAATTGTACGGGGTTACCCATATAAAATTGAGGTAATAACAATAAAAACGCAGCAAAATAAGTACATCGTGCAATCGTCTAGTAAAACTCTAAAATCAGCCTCTGCCAGCCATCATTGACGAGGCCAAATACATCCACAAATCACTAAATAACAAATTAAAAACAAAAAAAGTGCCAACACTCACGCACACACACTTGTGTGGGGACAAATCGTACGTAATACGTACAAATCGCGAAACAGCAAATCAGAAAAAGCGTGTTTTGACGCTCACGCGCCTACCGATTGGGGTTGGGCAGAACGATCAGAATCGCAATTGGAAGAAACGAAGAGACGAATTTGGTCCAAGAAGGTAAGATGCTGCGGCCGATCTTTACGCTTCACGTATCCTCTCGCCACTTTCTCCGTGTAACAGTTATATCCCTCCTCCCCGCTCCTCCTCCACATCGCCTCCGCGTAGCTCCGGTGGGCGTAGTACGCCTCCACCGCCTGGATCTCGTCGCCTCCATCTCCCTCGACGTCGATCGGGAGCCTCTCGTAGTGTCCCTTGCTCAGGCCCTCCAGCTCGTCCATTCTGGCCAGCGCGGAGGAGGAGACGGCGTAGAGCTCGCCGTAGACGCGGTGTCCGCGGCCGGGGAGGTTGAGGAGGAATGGGACGCGGTAGGGCCCGCAGACGAGGGGGAGGCAGCTGCGGGTGCGGCAGGGGCCGAGGAACGTGGCGTCGCCGGTGGCCATCATGTCCTGGAGGAGGCCGTGATTGGAGAAGCCGTGCTTCAGAGTGCCGTAGGTGAATATCAGGGCGGGTTTCGCCGCGTCGGCCACCATCTTGTTCTGTGTTGGAGAAATGGGGGAAAATAAATTGTTGATTGCAATAGTCTCTACTGGAACTCAAGGGGGGCTCACCATTAATGGTCGTCACTCAAGCTTGAAGATGCGCACACACATATATATATAATAATTGCATGCGTATGTGTCTGAGGTTTGCCGTCTGAGAAAAATAAATAAATTGGGGGTGTGGGCCTGGAGACACATACGCTTTGATCTTTCCGCTTTGCTTTGGGGCGAAAAATGATATGCCCCTTATCGAGAGAGAGAGGGGGAGAGAGAAAGAGAGATGGTAGATATTTTTTAATTGGTGCATAGACGAGAGTGGAAATTTTTTTTTCATGTACCTAATTTGGTTAAATTTAATAAATTATATAATAAATATATTATATTTATCAAATTATTGATCATTTTTTTTAAATTATCAATTATTTATAAGGTAATATAAAATATTCGTCATGTAATTAATATTGATCCAATCAATTTAAATTTGGATTCAAATTTTTCGAAAAGAGTGCTGTTCTGTTTATTTAAATATTAGGATAATTACATCTACTACCCCTCGGAAGATTGGAAACTACAATTGATCCTCCAAAAATTTTCAATATTACAACCACATTCCCTAAGGAATTTGAAAATTATCAAAACCCCCCTCATCAGCCGGTTCCCGGTCATTTTTGGATGATGTCAGCCAAAATATAAATGAAAATCCAAATTTACCCTTTGTAATTAAATTATATATATGGGGTGTTTTTTGTAATATTGATTTTAATAAGGGGGATAATTGTAATTTTTGGTTCAAATTTTCGGACTTAGAAAGACTAGTCATTGGCATTTGAAAATAGTCGTTGCTCTTTCTTCATTTTGATTGTTACTCACTTCTCTCTCTATATATATATATATGTGTGTTGCTAAATTGTATTTTTTCACCACATCTTTACTACATATGTGAAATGGCTTCTTCTAGTGGTTCCTCTAGTGTTTTGGGTTTAAAGTATAGGAAAGAAAATTGCAAGCAATCAAATTGTGGTAGAAAAACAACTATCAAGATTGCAGAGACGACGAGAAATGCCAACAATTGTTTTATTGGTGCTCAATACACGGGTTCTCACATTGGTGCCTTCCTTACTCGATCGAAGAAGAGAATGAAGACATGGAAGGTCGAAATAGGCAATTTAAGCAATAAGCAACAAGTTCAATGCCCACAAACATTGCACCAAGAAGCTCAATTCCAACAAACTTTGCACGTGGTGAAATTGAGCATGGCGGCATTGTTTATAAACTTATAGCTTTGAATCTTAATTATTTTACTTTTTTTTTTTGTTATGGAATCTTATTTTACTTGCCGTGTATTTGCTAGCACAAATTTTATCTACTTTAGAAAAGTGAGATATCAAATTAAACCCCTGGCCGACGAGGGGGGGGGGGGTTTGGTAATTTTCAAATTTCTTAGGGAATGTGGTTGTAATATTGAAAATTTTTGGGGGATCAATTGTAGTTTTCAATCTTTTGAGGGGTAGTATATGTAATTATTTCTTAACATTTTTTTAGGTTTTTTTAATTTAATTTTAATAATTAATAAAGCAGGGGTAAAGCCGGAACTTTTTTAAAAAATGACCGGGAACCGGCTGACGAGGGGGGTTTTGGTAATTTTTAAATTCCTTAGGGAATGTGGTTGTAATATTGAAAATTTTTGGGGGACCAATTGTAGTTTTCAATCTTTTGAGGGGTAGTATATATAATTATTCCTTAACATTTTTTTAGATTTTTTTAATTTAATTTTAATAATTAATAAAGCAGGGGTAAAATCGGAACTTTTTTAAAAAATGACCGGGAACCGGCTGACGAGGGGGGTTTTGATAATTTTTAAATTCCTTAGGGAATGTGGTTGTAATATTGAAAATTTTTGGGGATCAATTATAATTTTCAATCTTCCGATGAATAATAGATGTAATTATCCCTTTAATAGTACTTGTCGTAATCAAATAAATGATTTAAATGTGAGCTCTAATGTTTTCTGTTTCGTTGTGAAGTGACGTGTGGCTACTTGGGCCTAATTTTTCAGTCTTCTTCTCCATTGATCGTTTTCCTTTTTTGTTTGTTTTACAAATTCATTTATTTTTATGTGATCCCGTACTGACAAGTACTACAAAACCTCCTCTAGACTCCATTATTACAAAAGAAAATCGATCCACGCTGAAGTAATAATTGGACATCATTGTTTCTTGGGTTTTTTTTATAATTCTTTGAGAGCTCGATATTCATTTGAACCCAAATTGCTGCTTGTGTGATAAATACGTGCCCATCTTCTAGATAATTGGGTTTATTCGAGTCGCCCACACGGCCACACCCATATAGTGGGTTGTTGGATGGATAAGCCTAAGATTGAAGCAATACCGAAACATGGTTTTTTTTTATTAAAATAATATAATTTTTTCAAAAAAAATTCAATATGCCCTAGAATTGAATTCCCTAATCAATTTACCATAATTCGTCTACACTAAATACAAGTTATTGTTCAAATATTATTATTTTTTAATTTTGATGAATAGTAACTCAACTTTGATAAAGAAGAGTCATTGTTCAAATATATATATATATATATTATTTAGGTGAATAGTGATTCGTTTACATCAAGTAGGAGTGACTATTCAAATATTATTTTTTTTATTATGGTGAATAGTGAAAGACGAGTCACTGTTCAAATATATTTTTTTATTTTGATGTACAGTGACTCGTCAATGGTGAAGACGAGTCACTGTGCGCTTTTACCTTGAAGCAATTGTTGAAATACAATTGCATGGTAATAGAATTGTTTGAATGAAGAAAATAATTTGTGGGAAACAAAAAATTGTGAGACTTTTTGGTGATAATTGTGGGATAATTTTTGAGATAATTGTGAAAAACAAACTGTTGGACTTTTTAACATGAAAACAATAGTGAGTAAAATTATCTACCAAATCCATTAGTATACACACAGATTTTACAAAAAAAACAAAAGGAAAAAATATTGCAAATGATCAAAATTGTTCAAATATGTTGCAACAGGTCAAAACACAAATTCATTCGTTGGGAATTCTATAAAAATTATAAATTAAAAATTCAAAAGTGAACAGTAACTCAGTCATTTTTGAACGGTCAAAACACAAATTCATTTGTTGGAATACTATAAAAATTAAAAATTAAAAGTGAACAGTAATTCATCGGACGAGTTACTGTTCACATAATAAAAAAATTAAAAGCATATAGTGACTCATCTTCACCATTGACAAGTCACTATTCATCGAAATAAAAAAAATATTTGAACAATAATTAGTTTTTGATGTAGATGAATCACTATTCACGAAATAAAAAATATATATTTGAATGAGTCACTATTATTAAAATTAAAAATAATATTTAAACAGTAATTCGTATTTGATGAAGGCGAGTTATGACAAATTGATTAGCAAATTCAATTCTAGGATAGATTGATAATTTTTTTTAACTACATTATTTTAATAAAAAAACCCGAATCATTGTGAGAGAGAGAGAGAGAGAGAGAGAGAGAGAGAGAGAGAGAGAGTTGTTTACAAGATGAGGAGATGATTTGGCATACCGTATACCCGACCTCATCTTTGCATTCACAACCTGACTGGAGGTGGATAGTGGTTCGATAAGTCCAACTGGCCCAATAACGGCCCAAGGCCCAGATTGAGTGTAGGCAAACAGAAATCATGGAGAATTCTTCCATGTATCGGGTGTGGATCCTACTCATAAATTAATGTATAATATGATCAATTCTATTGTCTTCATTTCATATTATTAATTGTTTTAGCATAAATCTTTTAGTTCACAATATCTATGGTTTTATAATAATAAGACAGTATTTCATGCATTTTTTTTTATCAAATTTAGTCTCAAGTTAATGCGATTCACACAACCTTCTCATTATTAACACTAACATTAATAAGGGCAAATTAATCAAGCAGAGCATAGGAATTATAACTGTTCACACAAATTTTCGAGTTTGCAAATAAAAATCACAATACAATAAATAATATATGACAAATATTTAGAATTAAAAAAAATAATATAATTTAATGAAAAATAATTTCTTAAAAGACTAATCCCCTGATTATTCTTTCCAGATGGGTTTTGACCTTGAATAACGCAATTTGTAGGCTTCTTAGTTTAATTACGGATCAAATGTCGAAATTTTTGATGAATATCACAAAAAATGCCATGACTACTGTGAACTTAATTTAAATTTGATTTGAGGAAGAACATCAATTTGTTGGTTTGACATATTGATTGCAGATCAAACGCTTTATTTTGATAATTTTCGTGAAGAATGCCTTGAATGTCGCCTTAATCACTATAGATTTGATTTGAGGAAACGTCAATACGTGGGGCTAACACCTTTATCACGAATTGAACGCCTTGATTTGATGACTTTCATAAACAACACCGAAAAATTCACCTAGATCTTTACGAATATTCTTGCGCTTGATTTGATAGATTGTGGAACTTTCTTCGACTTCTCTGGCTCTGGAAAACTTTTTGATGTTTTTTGTTGCTCCAAATGATCCCCTTTTTTAGGCATTTATATAGGGTTTTCATATTATTACCGACTTTTTTAGTATTTATTTCTTTAATATAAATTATTTTTAAAGTAATTTCAGAACGCTCCGCCTGTATAGAAAAAAAATTCATTAATTTGATATACTAAAGCAAATTAAATTAAAAGATTTCCATTGCTTGGCAAGCAGTATCAAACCTTCCAGGCAAGCTCACTCTACCTTCTCCACTAAACCAATCAATGGTAATTGGCCATCAAAAAGTATCTTCTCTACCTTCTCCACTAAACCAATCAATGGTAATTGGCCATCACAAAGTATCTGCAAACAATAAAAAGAACAAATAACCAGCAGAGTTAAATCCTGAAAGCTGTACTCCAGACAACACTCCCCCAACTAATAATCAGCACTAGTAATATGGTTACTTGGAACTAACAAGCAATTAAAAAAAGTGTAACTGTTAAAAAGGAGAATAAGCTTGAAATCACAAGCATACTACTCAACTCTCCCAAAAATAAATTTTAAAATATAAGGATGATAAAAATCCAACAACTGAACCTGCAATAGACTGAACACAATCCGAAATTTAATATTTATTTCTTTAATATAAATTATTTTAAAGAGAAAAATATAATTTGCATGTCATGATTTGATTGACATAGTGACCAAATGTGCCACTTGTCACCATTTGATTGGTTTGGACTTTCAAGCCGCATGACTTGATTTGATTGGTCAAGAAACTTTATATTGATACTTGGCGACACCACATTTGTCGGTGAAATAAATATTACAATATCAATTAAAATTAACTATTTAATATTGGAATTAGATTTAATCAATTCCAAATTGAATTGTTATCGATGCCTTCATGAGTGTTGACAACTGAAACAACATTTTTCTTGACTTAAGGGATATCATTTGCATTTGCAATAGTTGTGACAGTAGTAGTATTTGCATGTGCAACGTATTCACTATCAAAGAATATTTTTCCCTCATTGGCTAGCGCCATTATTTTGTCCTTAATAGCAAAGTATTTTTCTATAAGGTGACTAATGACTTGGTGATACTTGCCGTACCTTGGTTATCCACCCTCTTGTACTTTTTCAGGGCACTTTGATTCCTATAATTGAATTAGCTTTCTTGCCAACAACTCATCAAATATGTAGGAGACATCGGAGTCTAGGAATGAGTACTGCTTATCTTGCATCTCTTTTAGAGTAAAATGACACTTGTCATATATAACATGCTGACTCTCGACCTTTTCAACACATAATAAGTTATTGGCTAGGATTTTGACGTGGAATGCCTTGACGAGCATAGACTCTTTAGTAGAACATTCAGTGTAGTTTTCATTCTTCATTACATCTCTATTTTCTCTTCTTGAGTCCCTCGTGGGGAAATTGGCTCCATGATTAGCAATATTGAGTTCCATGTAATGGGCACGAGTAGTTAGCTCTTCGAAGTTGTCGAGCTTGATTCGATGGAGAATGTATAAAAGCCCACAGTACATTCATTGGATGCACATCTCCACTATAGAAATCTTCAAGAATTTATCCTTACAATTTAGGGTTAGCACACGCCAACAATTGATATTGTACACGATAGGTTCGTCTTTTTACTGTCTTGCATTGGTGAGCTCGATTATGTTTACAATGCAGCGTGTGCTGTAGAAGCGGTTCAGGAACTCCCTTTCCATTTGATCCCAACTATTGATGGACTCGGGCTCGAAGTCGATGTACCAATTGAAAGCATTTCCATTTAAGTGAACTGCACAAACTGCTTCACCAAGTGATCACTATCAATTACCCCATTGTTGCATGTTTCTATGAAATGAGCAACATGCTGCTTTGGGTTGCCATTTCTATCGAACTACTGAAACTTTGGAGGTTGATAGCCCATTAACATCCTCAACTGAGTCGATGCGCTTGGTATAGAGCTTTAAGTATGCTAAGTAGTTTTGTGTAGGGACACCATATCGAGCTTTTATAGTATTATTGATCATATCCTGCAGTTGCTGCATAGATAGTGTTGCAATAGAAGTAGTAGATTGCTCGTGCTTTGGCATGTGTTTGTGCTTTCGAAATACCTCATGAGTCTGCTCCTCATTTGCAGCTTGATTGTGAGAAGGTATATGCTTGTGGCTTGACTCTCCAGCATTCGAATGCTCTAATCTGTCCACGAATTGAGTGATTTGGAAGTCCTTATCTTCAACAATCTTTTGTAGGTTTGCTATTACATGAACCATTTGAGCAAGTTGTTCATTCACAGTTGCAGCTTCATTGAAGTAGAGAGATTTGGTACTAGTTGGACCCAGAGGATTGGAACTATTATAAGAGCCGGATTCAGTAACCTTGACCTTAGTAGAGGACTGATTGATATCATACTCAACAAATTTGTTGGTGGCCTCTTTTTTGCCCAAAGCGATGTTATTCTTTTTGAACTTGTTGAAAGATTGATTTTATGCACTTGTTAAGAGAAAAGAGATGAAGGGCGGTTGGGTCCCACTAGATGAGCCATAAATTTATTCACACGAATTTTCAAGTCTGCAAAATAAAAATTACAAGACAATAAATAATATATCACAAATATTTTGAATTTAAAGACAAAATAATATATTTTAGTGAAAAATAATCTCCTAGAAGACTAATCTCCCGATTATTCTCTCCGAATTGATTTTGACCTTGAATAACGTGATCCGTAGGCTTCTTAGCTTAATTAAGAATCAAACATCGAGAATTTTGATGAATGCCGCGATGATTTAAACTTGATTTGAGGAAGAACGTCGATTTGTTGGTTTGACACCTTAATTGCAAGTCAAACGGCCTATTTAGATGATTTTGGCAAAAAACGTCTTGAATGTCGTCTTAATCACTGTGGATTTGATTTTAGAGAAACGCCAATACGCAGGGCTAACACCTTGATTACTTTCAAGAAGAGCACTGGAAATTTCGCATAGATCTTCACGAATTTTTTTGAGCTTGACTTTAGAGAATCTCGGAACTTCCGTCGGCTTCTCCGGATCTGGAAGACTTCTTGATTTTTTTTGAGTACCAAATGACGCCTTTTTATAAGCGTTTATGTAGAGTATTTGAATTGCTACACACTTATTTGGTATCTATCTCTTTAATATAAATTATTTTTGAAGATAAAAAAATATTATTTGCTAGTCATGATTTGATTAGTCCACATGACCAAATGCGTCACTTGTTACCATTTGATTGATTTTGAACTTTCGGGTTGCATGATTTGATTTGATCAGCGGAACATTTCATATTAACACTTGGCGACGTCTCATTTGTTAGTGGAACAAATATTACAATATCCATTAAAATTAACTATTTAATATTTAAATTAAATTTAATAAATCTTAAAATATTAATAAAAAATTTAATTCATATTTAATATTTTAATTTAAATTTATCGATTTTTAATTGAACGAAAATTAGTCGTGAACAATAACTATTAATTTTTCATTGATATGTGTGAATTGTGATACAATCTTAAACTATTATAATAAAATCGTTGTAATAGATTATTAGGCTGAAGTGTTATGTATGTGAAGATTTTCATAACAAAGGCTATAGCGTGAATTTACATATATTTGTGGCCCAATTCATCACTTTCTCTTTTTTCATAACCCTTTTTTCAAAACCCAACAAGAGAAAGAAAAAAAAAATGAAAAGAAAAGAAAAGAAGAAGTAATATTTGTATAAAATATTGGGAAATATTAAATTTAGTTTCAATGCTAGTAAAAATAGTGCAAAGTCGACTTTATACTCCATAAATCTAATTTAGTTTCACTTTATCATCTACACTTTTAACTACAGTGCTTTACCTTGCTTGCATTTATCTTTGGTTTTACTTGTTATATTTCATTAAACTTTAATTAATTTTTTATAAGTGAAAATTGCATTAACGTCTCTGGTGCCTTCTTCTATGTGCATGATCTCCAAAAAAATTTTAAAACTAGCTTGCATATCCCTTCACACTAATTTTTCTATTAAAAATCTATTATTTTTATTTTGTTGAAAAACATGACAATATCCATTATTTATTTTATTCTTTTCATATTAAATACGTGATAATTAGAATAACATTTTCGCCAAATTTAAGTTGCTAGTTTGACTAGTCCGTTTAACGGGACGAAAGAAGATTTTAAAGTATAGTGGTGTACATTTTACCTCAAAATAGAAGTGCAATTACAAAATTGCATGGAATATTTTATTAGATAAACAAATTTCCCAGTGTGATTGAAAATAATATATTGATACACTATTATCGAATTTTTGGTTCTACTTTTAAAGTTTTATTACATACATTTAATTGAATTGGACACATAATACACATTTGTTATACTAGCAATACCGCACACTCTATGTGTGCGCAAAATATAAAAAGTATATATTTTAATTTAGTATTTAAATTTTTTTTTGAGATGAAAATATAAATATATTATTAAATTTCTTTTATAAGAATACTTTTTTAAGAATTAATTGAAATAATTTTTTAAATTATAATAATTAAAAATAAAATAATTATATGAAATAAAATTAAATGATAAAGAATAAATACAAAAGAAAAAAAAATCAAGTAATTATAATTAGAGAAAGTGGTTAGTGGGTTGAGAACATGAGTTTTTTAAATTGGATGTAATATTACAATAATAATATTTTTATTTGCTTATTTATTGCATGTGTTTATTAATTAAAAGGGTAAAATTGCCACATCGAAATTTGATATCCGAATTAAATTAATTTATATAAATTTTTAATTTTAATCATAATTTTATATATCTCTATTTATTTTACATAAATTGAAGGACGATTTTTATAATATCACATAAATAATCACATTTTGTGAGGTGAAAATGATTTTTTTTTTAATAATAGGATAGATATTTTGCGTTATATGCTTATTACACATACAATGAATAAAATGCAAAATAGAATGGGACACAGCGAAATAGAAGATTTTTTAAACCGGTGTGAAATTAAGCACAATTGTACCAGAAATAAATAAAGGGCAACAGGGTTTTGGCGGTAGCGGGGAGAGGCGGCGGAGCAGCTCAAAATCAAGATTGAGAGAGGCCATAGCCACCCAAAAAGCTAATGGATAAGGGCCCCAATCACACCGGCAAAGGCGAAGAACGGCAAAGCCAGAAGGTGTGCAAACGGTGCAAACAGCCGTACGCGGCGGCGTCCAACACCCCAACATCTTGCCGCTTCCATCCTTCGTTCTTCGTCTGCCGCCGCCACGACGATCAGAAGAGGTACCTCCCTGTCACTATTTCTTGTGTATCTAATCTTGTATGCGTATTTGTCCAGATAATTAGAAAGAAAACCTAGACTCGTTCTTCATATGTATTAGCTGTATTCCGCCGCAAGATTTTAACGACTCCGGACTAGTGAGAATCAGTGAAATAATCTGTAGGACCGCCCCACTAACATTCTGATTCCTCTGTGGGGTTGAATTCGGATGATTCTGGAGAAATTATCTGCCGGAATAGTCTGTAGAAGCTCTCCTCCTAACGTATCGGTCACCTTAACTGGTGCATTGGGGTTTTTGATTCTAATTTCTCATTACCTCTGCTTAACCAAGCTAAAAGCAGCTAATCCGAAACCCTTTCCGCTGTTCTTGCATTATAATATTCACCTTCCGGGCTCTAGTGTGGAAATTTTTACCTTTTTAACCTAAAACGTTTTTGTTGTGTACCTTTTTGATACAAAAATTCTGAAGGTTACCATTTGACAAAGTCGGCTTATAGTGAAGTGAATTCTCCCGTAGTCGTTTTCTGTAATAGTCAGCTGTGGGCTTGTCGATTTTAATAAAAAAAACTTTGTTTATATTTTAATTTTCAAAAGTTGAAATAAAAATATATTTGTTTTAAAGTCGATTTTGGCATAGTCGATTTCAAAAGAAATATATATATTTTTTTGACACTATCACTAGTGCAAAAGCAGTTGACACTAGAATTACTCTATCGCCAGCCAGCGAGTTCAAAAGCAGTCTCTCTCTTTTGAGACTGGAAATCACATCGAGACTTTAAACAAGTTGTTGACCTTAAAAATTACTAGAAATTATTTGCAATAAATTTCTCGAAACAAGAAATAAATTAGTCTCAATGTCATTGCAATGACTAAATAAATTTATCTACATATATAATAATTTATTCATACAAAAATTTTGAAAACATGACATATCATCAAATTATATTTAAAAAAATTTACTACAAAAAAAAAAATTCAAGTACCACAGACCTCATTATTTTGCTTTTCCAAGTGAAAATTTTTGGAAAAAAATGCTGATAGAACTAAGAAGAAAGAAGAAGGAAGAAAGCAATTGAAGAGAGATGAAAAAATTGCCTATGAACTCTGTGTTGTATAAACACAACATTTGAATTTAAAAAAGAAGAAAAAAGGGACTGATGACACCTTATGTCTCTGTCCAGTGCAGGTCTGTTGCCGGTGCAGCATTGATTTGCTTTTGCACTAGCCAGCTGGCATTAGACTGTCAAAAAAATTTTTCTTTTGAAGTTAACTATGCCAAAGTCGACTTCTAAGCAAATATATATTCTTTTCGACTTTTGCAAATTAAAATATAAAAAAGATTTTTTATTGAAGTTGACAACTCCAGAGTCTACTATTACAACTATGGGAGAGTCAACTTCACTTGAAGTCGACTTTGCCGAAGTAACTTTAGGTTACTTTGGTGAACTGTCATAATTTTTGAGTCACAAAGGTAAACAAAAAACATTTTTAGGTTAACAAGGTAAAAATTTCACCTTTTTATGTTAAAAAGTTAAAAACCTCCTCGTGTGGTATTGTTTGACTGTAAACAATCCACTACAAACTAAGCTAAGACTACTTCTGACTTGAGATTTTGCTTGTCTAAGCTGACAGGGGACAAGGAGCGAACGAAAAGTGAAACTTTACTTATGTAGCAATATTTTAGTATGCATGCACAAACATTGTGAATGTGGGATGGGTACCAGTCATGCTTGCTAGAGAAAAGGATGCCCCCACTTCTTGAAAGTACTGTTGATATTGTCATTGCATTATCGTATTGAAATAATTTTTCTCAAAAGTTTTATCATGCCAGAAGGCAATGTTCATGTGAGAGATGCTGATATTTTTCCCACCAAGTAGCCTGACTTGAAGCGAAAATCATAACCCTGTGCAATATCAATAAAATGTTTGTGATGGAATGAATATGGAGGCTAAAAATTTCAAGCATTGCCTTTTCACTTTCTAGATGTACAGACATTTTGGTTGCTAGCATAATCAGGAGGCAGATTTTTATTTCAGTTGGTTTTCATATTTTAACACCATGAATATACATTTTTTTTTTTTTTGGGTTTTACACCATGAATATACTGTCATAGGTATTAATACAAATGAAAAAACTACTTAGTACGATTGAGTTTGAGTCTCAATTTAGATTTCAGTAACTATTTAAGCACACGGTTAGCTTTTGTAAGCATTCATTTTTTAAGCAATTATTCTCTTGTTTGTGATCTGGATTTATTGGGAAGAGAACTTTTGACACAAAAACTTAGCGAAGAGAACTGAATGTAGAAGAAGGGTTGGTAGCATATAGAATGTGCAAGCTTTATAATGCTGTGACAATGTGTTATGATCCTAAAAGTTGATTGTTTCAAGGGATAATGAAATAGAGACCCCTCATGCTTGATCCAATAACACATGCCCTTATCCCTTGGGGCGTTGCACTGATACGCTCGTGAATTCTTCTCAATCAAAAAAGTAAACGAAGAAAAGAAATGAAATATTTGCCCCTACCCGACAGTTCAAACTAATAATGAAGTCAGACACGAAAAACTTGTGTGGACAAGCTTACCCCAAAGTGTAAAAGTTTTCAAATTTATGAACTTCTACTCTCCCTCCCATTTCTTCTCTCTGTCTATCTATAAGCAAACACATGCCCGCTTATATAATTTATATACAGAAACATAGAGTATATTATTTTTAGCATATATAAACATAATGTTTTTGTGTGTGTGTGTGTGCTTGTGTGTGTGCGGGGTAAGGTTGGAGCAATGGGTTGGTGTGAGTGATGTTGCTCGGCATGGGATATCTGGGCGGTGGGATTGGGTCAGCAGAATAAGGGTGGAAAAAAGGACGGGGAAAGCAGAGAAGAAAGTAAGAAGTGGAGGGCTGGGCTGGGATCTTAGGGTTTGTCTGGTGAGGGTATGTTGGATGTTTGGAGGTGTGTAGAGGGTTGCGGTGAAAAAGTGTTGGAAAATGGAAAATGAAATCCCTCTTACATGGAAAAAATACACAAATGATCATGGGTTAATAAGTTGAGGGGGCTAACCCAGAAATGCCTATTGGGCCAACCCATCAACTCACGAAAGAGCTAATCAACAACAATCTCATAGATTCAACTGAAATAGAAGCCCGAGAATATAATTCTTTGATGGATCAGGCCCGTCACAATTCCAAGATTAATGAGAGATGGTTAGATTTAGAGTTCTATTTTGATTTAGCTCACATGGCTAATTAGAATTGTTAGAGAAGGTTGGTCAAGTTCTAAATGCAATTGACACAAATGTGATTTGATTTGATAAAAAATGTATAAAAAAAGCTTCAATAGTTGGAGGAGCAAGAAAAGAGCCAAGTAATGGTGACGGAAACTTAGTCTTCACACCCCAAAAACAACTCAATTCTTACCGGCGTATGTAATGGCCACGGAAACTTTCACTGGCAGTATCCAAATCGAGGCCATAAAAGTTCGAAGGGAGGGATGCATGTCATTAGCCCTTCATAAATGTCAAAGGTTTGAGTACACATGACTTGCGCGGACAATGACATTTACAATGCAAATGATGAATAAATGTGATTACTGTTATGAGTTAGGTTGAAAGACTGAGTAAATGGCATTGACATATCTCCTAGTTCGTCTCTTGGAGGGTAAGTTCTGGAGTAATGATTTGCTGTTCCCTCGTGAGCTAGGAGGCATGACATGATTTACATAATTTGAGAAACTGTTGAACGCTTGAAGACATACCAATGTCTGTCTAAAAATGGACAGTGCCCATGGATAATGAATGCAGTGCATTCCTGTCTAGTTCTTCAGCTATGTTATTGCGGAATTCTGGTTGTTTGACTTTTTGTTTTTGTTATTTGGAATCTTTCCTGAATTATCGTGTAACGTGAACCTTCATGTTTTGATTACTCCTATGTATTTTATCTCACTGAGGCACCGACTTCTGAGCTTATATGAATTTTCATGGCGGGCTAGTTCTATAGTTCGATGAATGATATATTAGCTAGTACTATGAAGCATAACAATCTTATCTCTTAACACTTCATTGTTTCTTGAAGGTACTATGAGCTTGGGCCGGATGATCCTCCCTATGCGGCCAAGTTTTATGATTGTTGTGGAGCTGAGGATGTCGAAGCACCTGGTTGCACTACCAGTTTCCATATTTCATATGATGATGAATAATGAGGCACCATCTCCCACGTATGGCCAACCGTGTGTATATCTGTACTACATTTCCTTCCTCTGGTTCAATGGATGGATGAAATTACTGATGTGCCCTTGTAGCAGAAGGCTGTGAGTCTATTATATTATATCTAAGTGAAGCTTGTCAGACATGAATCTCGTGATAATATGAGTTTTTTCTAACTGATATAACCTTTTTTTCTGGTTGAAGCTGGCATAGGAATAAATGCTATAATGTTGTCAGAGTTAGGAAGTGGAACATGCCCTCCATTTCAGTTTCTTGGATATGCATGGTGGTCGTACGCCTTGTCCTAGCCTGTCCCCACGTTTGCAGACACCTGCCATTTTGATATCACCTCCATGTGCATGCATGGCTGCCTTTTGAGTTTTGAATATTTTAAAAGGACAGCCATATGGTCTGCTAGCCCCTCTCCCTCTCTCTCTCTCTCTCTCTCTCTCTCTCTCTCTCGTTTTTGCCATTTAATACCATTCAGCCACGTTCTTTTGATCTTCGAGAACACTGGTGGCCCATATTAATCTCTTTTCATGTTTAATTTATAAATGCTATACTTATCAATATGTGTGGGTGTGGGTGTGGGTGTGGGTGTGGGTGTGTGTGTAATATCTTTTTTATTAATTTATATAAAAGACTAATGATAATTTTGGTTTGGTTCAAGTTTGATGATGGGTGAAGAAGAGGGTGAGTGAACAAGTTAGGAGGGGAGTCCTTTTCTATATTTAATGATGATTTGGGCTGTCTTGCGCTCCGCTGTCACAGTGGATTTATGATTGAGCAGCTGGCAAGTGGCAAGCTAGTTTCATTAAGCCTTGCTCGTTGTTGCCACTATTTTGTTATCTGTTTAATTTAAACATATTAAATCTCTTATCTGTCAAGATCTAATTTTTTCAGTCGAAAATAAATCAAGAACACGTGCGCTTTTATTTTTAGAAAATCACTAGTAGAGCGACCTTGTTATGTGATTGCTGATTAATTACATGTAATCAAAACCATGCAAAATAAACGATCTAAGTTAGCGTCGAGTAATGATACGTAAAGCTTAGATATTTGGCTTGATTTCATCATACACAGGCTAAAGAGAATAATGAAGGCAGTGGTGTGGTGTTATTGATGACGCTGATTGGTGGGGGACACACTGTTCACTTTTGTTTGGTTTTGGATGATGTATTTATATGCATGCTTGGGGTTTGAATTTTTATGTTTAATATATTTTTTTTTTTATCTTTTTTGATCAATCATGCTCAATGTTTTACCATTTTATGATAATAATAATAATAATAATAATAATAATTGGCTTAAAAAGCTAGCTAGTAAAACTACTATTGGTTTGTACAGAGTAGTTGTTGCTGCCTTGGAAGACATTATCTCAGTACTTTGGTTTAATGTAATAATATATTGAACACTTTCAGGCAAAGCAATTAGAGCAATTTCATTAATGAGTGATTTGTCAAAAGATCGCTTTTAGAAAGTGAAAATTTTCGGAAATTATAGAAGAAGGGGAAGGCAATAACATCTACCGGAAAATTTCATGCTACTTAATTGGATAATCAATTGATATTTTTAATCGTTGAATTTAAATATAATGATAATGATATTAAAAAAATGTTAAAATGAGAATTATGACATCATTGTATTCAATCCATTGACTGAAAATATCACTTGAATATTATTTAAATATGTAGATAGAATTTCATCAGCCACATCTATTAGTGTTTGAAAATAGGATTAATTATGAAGGCCTCCCATAAGAGTTAGTGGTTGTACCTCTTTTTAACTTGAAATGACCTAAACTTTCCTTCCCAATTTGTAAAGTTTGTATATGCTAACCCTCCGTTTGGTTCTTGAATTTTCCTAAGGAAAATAGAATGGAAAAAAAAATTTTTTGCTTCGAATGCTAGTACTTTATGCTTTCATTTTTTATCCTTCTCATTTTTCTTTCACTTTTCCTTACCAAAATCCTTATTCCAAACATAACATAAAAAATTTCGAAGAAAATTGCTTATTTCGGAGGGAAAAAAAAGTATAATGAGTTTTTGATTTCATTCAAGTGTACAGTGTGCAGCCGTAAATGACACAATTAAGAAGATGTATGAGGAATGTATGAACATTTACAATTTTATGATTTTTTTTTTCTTTCAAATTCTTAGGGTTTGTAAACTTTATAAATTTGGTAACTTTGCAAGATAAAAAGGGATGCAGTTTGTAATTTACTCATTCTTAGGAGAGGTCTCCGTAGTTAACCTTCGAAAATAATGTGACGTGTTGCTTAGATTTAAAAATTAAAGACGAAGATTACCACCACAAATATTTCCTTTCCTTACTTGTTTTAGTAAAATAAATATTTAGGTGGGGGTGGGGAAGTGAAAAGACCTGGAATCAGATATTTGGATGAATGGTGGGTGATGGGATAAGAATGAGCTTTGATTGCACTGCGGAGGTGTGTGGAACACGCCAACACAGAAAATCTAATCTGTCACCTAATCTTATTATTATTATTATTTGTTTTGGGTAATTCATCTGTCACCTATTCAGATCTTAATAATATTAACAATGATCGTAATTTCAACTGCAAGTTGTAGGCGAACTAAACGGTTAAGTTTCCTTGTCAACTACCTCAGCTTCCACATTTTGCCTTTTAATTATTTGTCCCTTTCACCTGTCCGCCAATTTAGGTACTATTCTTGGGCCTAACGTTATGCAGTTGAACAGCGTAATGTGTATCAAGTTGTGGACGTCCTCCCATTTTCAAAACTCACACCCAAGCTCAATTTGCAAAATCGAGGCCTCAACCCTATATATAATATATCGTTTTGATTTTTCACTAAAACGTGCATGCTTTTATTTTATTTTTATAATAGTTTGTTCTACTTTCACAATGGTTGTTCGTTGGTTTTTAAAATTATAACAATTGTTAATATTGGTTTACATTTGATTATCATTGAAATTCATATGATAAAAATGTAATCGATTTACTAAAGGAAATTGGAAAAAAAAATGACCCCACTCACACACACAGGACCACGAAGACAAGATTCTTCAACCTCCCTCAATACACTCAGCACCAAAAAGGAGAAGAGGGGGGGGGGGGGTAGAGTTTTAGACTCGAATCCTATTTACATGATGGTGTAATTTGTTTTGAATGTATGTTGAATTTAGAGCATATAATTAATTGATATCTTGGTACAATGTGAGTACAATTCAATTTCTCGTTTTATTTTCTTGAAGAGTGAAAAAGAAGCTGGACAAAAAAACTTAAAACCACGCCCACAGCTTCTTATTGCTACATTTCAGTGTCCAAAGGTATACAGTGAAATTCCTCGGCTTACTTTATGCACCTTATCTTCAGAAAAATAAAAAGAAAACAAAAGAAAAAAAAAAGTTCGACCACTTGCTATGGTACAACAGATTATTATTATTATTCTTATTTAAGACAATTTTTTTCTTTTTTTTTAATAATGCGCACATTATCTATACACGTATTGTTAGGATTTGAATTCGGACATTTGGCATAAATCATAATGCTCTATGTTTATTTCAGAATTCTCAAGTTTTATATTTCGGAAAAGATTAAAATGGTGTTTGGTTAAATTTATAAACTTTTCAAAACATCTTATAAAATGTTTGAGAGTTTGTAAGATGCCGTAAAGTGTTTGACAAAAATTTTGGAGAAGGAACTCCTCAAATAAAATATTTATGAATTTATAAGCCCCTTTCAGAAAAATAGGGAGGTAGCAACTTATTTTTTTAAAACTTACCAAGCTCATTTATTTTCAACCAAATTAATTATAACATTGTCATTACTAACCAACCTATACACGGTATCTGAATCAATTACATTTGGGATTCGGGTCTACAGAGGAAAGTATTTTGAATTTCAAAGTAAATACAATATTTTTTATTTTCATTTTTACGGCAAAATACATTTAATCTCCTTGAACTATATTTATGCAAGACTTTACCCTTTTGTACTATAACAAACTTTATTTAACTCCTTCATCTTAACACATGTACAAACATGACATTAATTATTTCTTATAAAATATCTTTTATAATATTTCACTTTTTTAATTTTTAAATAATAAAATACTCATTAATTAGTGTGAGAAAAATAAACAAACTGCGGAACCACATTAAGTTTACGTCTCTACTACAACACTATCATAATGCCAATGCAAACGTGCATACTAGACTTTGAATTTTTTGTTGGAATTTTTTAATTTTGTTTTGTTTATTGATACCTTGTCGAGTATAAGTTAATACTTATTTTATTATAATAAATATCGATAATTATTTTTCTAAGATCTTAACAAACTATTATTACTGTTGTTGTTGTTGTTATTATTATCATCATCATCATCATCATAATCATATTTATTTAATATTTCACATTTTCTTTTATTTCATTCAAATTCCTAAAGTTTATGACACGTAAATATAATGGTTGCAATTTTATTCAATAGGTTGAGGTGCAAATCTGTTAAAAAGAGTTGCAAATTGCTCAATAGTTGAGCTGAGTTTTTTTTTATCAAAAAACGGGATAATTGAAAATTTACATTTGTGATCTTGAATAAATAATAATAAAATTGTGAGATTGCACATAAAATTAATGTTGGCACTTTTTTTTGTTAAAATAATAAGTGACATAATATCAAAATGTATAAAGTGTTGCCTAATATTAATAATTGAAAAGGTTTTTGTATTTTATATTTTTTATGAGTAATGTTAGAGCGTAAAAGACTAAATGATTATAATATGTACTTTATATATAATAGTTAAATCCGTATACACACAAATTATTTATTTATTAAGATGAAAATGTTAAGTAAAATATATTATAGTATGTGATAAAATGTTACATAAGTATAATATATATATATATATATTTGGTAAAACATAAGTATAATATAATTGAAGGGGGTTAAACGTATCTTGTCATTATTTTTACAATCAAACATTTATAAACAAGATCCTCAAATTCAAATTCCCCTGCCATACAAACCCCTGTTGCCAAATGAAATCTTCACATTTTGCACCATGTTTGGACAGTTAGAAAACAAACGTTAATTGGTCCATTCATAGTTTTTTATTTTATAAAAGGAAAGCCAAATAGATTTGTACGTACACAGATAAGCATTTTGCTGTTCCGAAAGAACCAACCAAATCAGGGATTAGCAATTAATCAAAGTTTCTATATTATTTTCTTTACTGGCAAAAAGGAAGGGCAATTGGCCCTCTCCTCCTTTCTTTCTTTGTCTCTGACAAAAGTTTTACCAAGACTCCCCCCTTTTAATGCTTCGACACAAGCCCAGAAGGGGCATTACTGTAAATCCATTCTGCAAAAGTTAGAGAGAGAGAGAGAGAGGGTGAGAGAAAAGCGCTGGAGAGAGAGAGAGAGAGAGAGGAGCAGTGGTGGTCACTCCGGACAAGAGCACAACAACCCAAATGATTTTTCCTGTATATTCTTCCCCACAACAAGCTCTCCTCTACATCTCTGCTTACTATACAGACTGTAATTCAACTAAACTATAGATACAACAGCACCGTATATATCAAAAACACACACACACACACTCTTAAAAGAGAAAGAGAGACGTATACAGAGTCCAGAGTGGCGTTATATTCTCTCTTATACAAAGACAGACAAACAATGTCAGAAACATTTTAGTAAAAATCTCGTCTCCAAAGTCTCATAATCGAGGAATTATTGCTTCTTTTACTCACTTTTTGCTGTAAAGATAGTTGCTTCGCATCATGTCTGCCAAGTCCAAGTAAGTATGGTTTGTGTGTGTGTGTGTGGATCTGATGTGGGATTTTCTGGGTTTTCACTTTTTCTCGGGTAGATACCATTTCAATGAACTGAATCTGCTCTTTGATTGATGATCAGATGTTCGCTTTGATTGCATCTTTTTGAATCGACTTAGGAATTGCCCCATTTCGTGATTTTGATTTTACAAAATGTTTCTGTTTTTCTCTTCTATTCGTTATCATGCTTAATTTGGGCTCTACATGACTGGATCCCTAATTTCACTGCGATTTTTTCATACTTCTTGTTCTCAGAATCTTGTTGGATGCTCTGTTAGTTAAATGCACAGCTATTGAATTGCATTTCATGCTTTATGTGCAACGAACAATGAATTGCTGGAGATCTTGCATCTTCCATTGTAGTTAAAAGGAAAAAAAGTGGCTCTGATTTTTGAACGTGATGATTATGATTTTCTGCTTGCATAGATCTGCTCTATCTGAGACTCCAAATGCCAAAGTATCACCAGCAACTCCTCGTGTGAGCAAGCCTAGCAGGGGAGTAGCTAAATCTGATTCAGATTCACCGTCTCCCTTGCCAAATTCTCGCCTTTCGGTCGATCGGTCTCCGAGATCTGTTCCATCAAAGCCTGCAGTAGATCGACGTCCCAAACTCAGTACCCCACCTGATGTAAGTCTCACCAAATTCAGAATTGGAATACTTGTTATTGTGTCTAGTTGAATTTGGTTGTTATTTGTGGTTGAAAATAGCAAATGCTGGATGCTGGGGCTTAAAATTCAGGAGCTTTTAAGGATACTTGAATTCACATGGACAAATTCATGCGTAATTCAGATATTTATCTACCTAAGGATTGAGTTGTATCTATTTAAAATAATTGGAAAGAGAAAAAGGGATGTGTTGTTCTAAAGCAGTATTGTTGTGATCTGCATTGGTTGTTAATGTGATCTTCTGTCCGTTTCTCCAGAAGAAGCCGACTCGCGTCTTGAAGCCGTCAGAGCTCCAGGCTGAATTAAATCAAGCTCAGGAGGATTTGAAGAAGGCCAAGGAGAAGTTGGTTTCGGTTGAGAAAGAAAAAGAAAAGGCTCTTGATGAATTGAAAGAAGCCCAGAAACAGGCTGAGGAAGCAAATGAGAAACTCAGGGAGGCATTGGTGGCTCAAAAAAGAGCAGAAGAAAATTCTGAGATTGAAAAATTTAGGGCGGTTGAGATGGAGCAGGCGGGCATTGAAGCAGCTCAGAAGAAGGAAGACGAGTGGCAGAAAGAGATTGATACAGTGAGAAACCAGCATGCTGTGGACGTGGCTGCTCTTCTAACAGCCACTCAAGAACTTCAGAAGGCGAAAGCAAGAACTAGCCATGACGTGCGATGCGAAAAAACCAGGCACTTAAACATGCTGATGATGCCACAAGAATAGCCGAGATTCATGCTGAAAAAGTAGAAGCTCTATCCGCTGAGTTGGTTCATTTGAAATCTATGATTGATTCCAGAGTCGAAACCTGAGGCCAACGAGAAGAATAAGTTCGTGTCAGAATTGAAATCGGAGATAGATTCTCTGAGGCAAGAGCTTGAAAAGGCACAAACACTAGAGGAGAAATTGGCTGAAAAAGAGGCTACCTTTGAGCAACTTAATGTAGATCTGGAGGCTGCAAAGATGGCCGAGTCTTACGCACGTAATATAGTGGATGAGTTGCAAGAAAGGGTTGAGGATTTAGCATCTCAGGCCGAGCAAGCAAAGAGATTGGAAAGATCCGCATCAGAATCTCTGGAATCCTGTCATTAAACAACTCGAAGGAAGTAATGATTCATTGAACGAAGCTGAAGCTGAGATTGCAGCACTTAAAGAGAAAGTGGGCTTGTTGGAGATCTCAATTAGAGGGCAGAAAGGGGACATAGAGGAAGCACAACGCAACCATGAACTGGCTAAAGAAGAAGCTTCTGAAATGGCAAAGAAGGTTGAGTCGCTTAAGTTTGAGCTTGAAACCGTGAGAGAGGAGAAAGCTCAGTCTTTAAACAATGAGAAGCTTGCCGCTGCCAGTGTGCAAACTCTTTTGGAGGAAAAAAACAAGCTCATTAATGAATTGGGAGCTTCCAGAGACGAAGAGGAGAAGAGCAAGAAGGCATTAGAAAGTTTAGCATCGGCCTTGCACGAAGTTTCCTCAGAAGCAAGAGATGCCAAAGAGAAGCTAATGTCTCTTCAGGTCGAGCACGAAAACTATGAGACACAGATAGAAGATCTGAAGCTTGTTCTGAAAGCAACTAACGAGAAGTATGAAAGCATGCTTGATGATGCAAAACAAGAAATTGATGCTCTCAGTAATTCAGTTCAACAGTCAAAGCAAGATTACCAGAGCTTGAAGGCTGGGTGGGAGGAGAAGGAGCTGCAGTTGATGAACTCCATGAAAAAATCTGAGGAAGAGAAGTCTTCTATGGAAAACGAAGTTAGCAGGCTGGTTAATTTGCTAAAAATGGCAGAGGAAGAGGCTTGTGCAACAAGGGAGGAAGAGAGTCGTTGGAAAAATTCATTTAAAGAAGCCGAGTCAGAGGTGATTTACCTAAAGGAAGTACTTGGTGAAGCCAAGGCTGAGAGCATGAGACTGAAAGAGAGTTTAATGGACAAAGAAAATGAATTACAGAACGTTATACAAGAAAACGAGGAACTACGCAAGAGAGAAGCGGCTTCTCAGAAGAAGGTTGAGGAGTTATCTAAGTTGCTTGAAGAAGCTTTGGCTAAGAAGCAAGGAGAGGAAAATGGTGAGCTCACGGATAGTGAAAAAGATTACGACATGCTCCCAAAAGTGGTGGAATTCTCTGAACAAAACGGCACAGGAGATGTGAAGCCTAAAGTGGAGCAACCTGTGAAAGAGAAGTTAGCCGAAGTTAATGATGTTTCCAAGGATGAATCATTTGAGAGGGCTTCTGAAGTGGAGGATTCAAACGGGAAAGTAAAAGAAAATGACAAAGAAAAGGACAATAATGATGATTCCACAGAAGCTGATCTCAAAATGTGGGAGAGCTGCAAGATTGAAGAGAAGGACTTCTCTCCTGAGGGAGAGGCCGAGCAAGAATCCTTCGAGGATGAAGTGGAGTCAAAAGCTGAGGGTGTCGACAGCTATGAGCAGGCGAACGGTATATCCTCAACAGAAAATGTAGACAATGGTGGAAGGTCTCCAACAAAGCAGAACAGTCAGAAGAAGAAGAAACCTTTGCTTCGTAAGTTTGGAAGCCTACTGAAGAAGAGGGGGACGACCAATCAGAAGTAATACATCAAACTGTCTATTCGGGTTCTATTTGCATTCATCTTAGGATTTATACTGGGTCTTATATTGCAGTTGAGTATGTTTTCTGTCCATGTTTTTTTGGTTCAATTTGTTCTTTTTTTTACTCCCTATTTACCACCCCTGATGTTGGGTCTGAATATGAAAGGCTTGTATCATCTTTAGAGTTATTTTTCGTGCACTAACTGTCTCACATTGTGATTAGCCATGAGTCTTGTGTTTGTGAGTTTATTCTGTAAACTGGCTGTTATCTAAATCTCATTAAAAAGGAGAATCTTGTCTTTAGAACTGTACTCGGAACCATTTGTCTGTTGTGATTTAGATTCAAGTGCTCTGTTGTTAAACAACAACAACAATTATATCTCTGTTTAAACTTTAAACACTTAGTTAGGTTGGTTGAAATTTTTGATACTGTGGAAATGGTGCAAGTATTGTTAATAATGTTGTTTTCTAGTGGCAGTTTGGATTTTAGGCTAAAAATAGTAGATACTCTTTAGCAATATTTCCAATGAATGGGATGCTACTCATTTAGTTAATACTCAAGTGATATTTTTAATAATTAGATTGAGATATGATGACGTCAGTATTTTTAATATTTTTTGATATTAATTGTATTCATGTTGGTAATTAGTGCTTTTGTAGGGTGTGATTTGACTATGGTATTAGGTAGAGACGAGAGTCTGATTCTTTATCTTTAAAATGAAATTGCTCCGCACTGGTGCTCATGGTTTTTATGACAATCGTCTCCCAAGATACAATGATCAACTTTGCGAAATAGGAGCACTTCAAATTTCGAGAAATGACGAACTCAAATGGTATTTTGAACTCACTTCAATGTTTTAGAGAACCTTTGGAAATGTTGAGAGTGAAATGCAAAAGATAGAAAATGAATTCGGATTTGCATGGTTGAAATGACAAATGCAGGGGAGTATTTATAATACTTGAAGAGTTGTGGCTGAAAGTTCAAAAGGCTGCAACACTTGGAGCTGGCACTGGTTCGGTTTGATTGAATCGATTTGGACGTGGTTTGCACCAGTTCGGGTGTGGCTAGCCGTTGGATGCACCTAGGTGCGGTCCAGACCCGTCTCCACGCGCCGGTTTGGGATTTTCAACTCGATTTAAGCTAATTTTGACCCAATTTTAACTCAGGTCGTATCCAAAAAGAATAATATTTGATTGAGGAGGCTTTTTCATGGGTTGCTTGTATGTCCTCCCGCACAAAGAAATGAATACATGTGAGCTAGTTGGAGTTTGCCTAGTTAAGGCCCTCCGATGTTAGATCATTATGTTTTCCTGCAAGAAAAAGATGGAGAATTCACTGCAAGAAAAAAAGGGATTTTCGATGGAAATTTAGAAAATTTAAAAATATTTTTCTAGTTTTTTTGTAGAATTTTTTGCTGAAAATTTAAAAAAATAAAAAAATTTAATTTTTTCAATTTTCAATATAATTTCATATTTTTTTTGTCAAAAATTAAATTTTTTTTAATTACTGTATGCTACATATATAATATTTGTGTAAATACATATATATATATATATATACATACAATTGGAAAAATGTTTATATAAACCTTATATTATTATTATTATTGTTTGCACGTAACGGTACTTTTGATAAAAAAAGAATTAAATACGTTATAAATTATACTAAATTAAAATAAATAATTTGATAATTTAACCTTAAATTTAATGTAACTAATGGTAAATAATAGTGTAATAATATTTCAAAAATTATTAAATTGATAGTTTTAGACGTATATGTTCAATATAGAAAAACAAAAGGCATGATTGAAAAATGACAATAGTCCAATGACAAGATACTCCTTTGTCAAAGCAAATGGTGAGGGTTTGATACCAGTGTTTGCAAAATAAAATTTAATTTTGTGCGCTTGTAGGGTTCACATGTCTACGTGAGGGAAGAGTGGAGGTCCTGGGTTTGATTCCTAGGTCTCGTGCAGTTGGAATTTTATTTTAATAAAAAATAATAAATTTTCGATAGATAATTCTGCCAAAAATTAATTTAATTTAAAAAAAATTCGTCAAAATTTTGCCTAAAAAATAATTTAAATGTCAAATAAAATTTTGACTAAATTCTGCCTATTTTGGCATAAAAAATCTACCTCGATTGAAAAGCGACGAAGAATTCCTTGACAAATTCCTTTCACCAAAATTACTTGTTTTCTGAGAAATTTCGTTGAGAATTTGCGGAAAATTGCCGTTTTTTATTGTAGTGATATTTGGGAGAGTATTGGGAGCCAATGTTAAGTTACCTAGTGCATTTAATGGAGGGATATTTATAAGAAAATATCTTACTAAAGTGTTGAATGCGGATTGGTTCACTTAACTTTTGCAAAAAATGATTATGTCAGAAGACATCCTTTAACATCCTTTGTTCCTGAGACTACAATGTAGCGGGCTTAGCCAAACTTGACATTATGAGATGGGATCTTTGTATTTAGTGCATATTCCATGGATTAAATGTTAAAAACATGCTCCATGTTGGTGTAGTAATTATACTTGGGATTGATATGCTTTTTGTGGATGTTGTCAATGTGATAGTAAGTTAAAGTTATTTCCTTCTAGGTAACTTATTGGGCAAATTGCTAGCCCTTGAGCACACAAGATAGTTAAGGCAAAGGATGGCTACTTGAACCGTTCTATCTTATGACCATTAAGATGCTTGAAGGTGTTCAGGGGATTGCTCGAGATGCACACCTATGTTATCTTGAACTGAGGGGCGACCCTGATGTATGAGTTGAGGCGTTGCAACAAGGAAGGCCTAAAACTCTTTCAAACCTCAGCTAGGACCGGGGTCTTGAAATGGCACTCCTCGAGAAAGAACCCCTCGAACAATTTCGAAGCAGAATGACATCATTTTGATAGCAAGGCAGAAAGCTCCTAAGCGTCTCAAATGTCCTAATTTTATTTATCTTCTCTCTTATCTACCTTTTACAAGTTCTTTATGCTTAATCACATTTTTATCTTTCTTTTTTGCTCACACACACACACCTCTCTCATCTCTTATTATTCAACATTTTCTTCTATATTGTATTTATTCTGTTATTCATATAATTTTATTTTTTAAAATTATCAATTTAATAAATGCATTCAAATAGATCCTTAAAAAAGTGTTTCAAATAGTTCAAAAAAAAAAAAAAAGATTTACTCATAAAAAAAAATTTGTAAATATATATATTTTTATCATAATAAATTTAAATATATATTTAAATAATATTATTTTTTAATATTTTTCACACACATCGAATATATCACACTACGACTAAAATTATTATCCTTGCGAGCTCCCATGAGATGTACACATCATCATAAATCCAATATCATAAGAGTTTTCAAAAATATTGAACATTTCAAACGTCAGATGTAGCCTCTACTGGAGGATCTAGTAATCTACTAGCACCTAAAAACAAAGTATTGGAAACCCATTCCCACGGGCACGGGTTATCCCTTGGACATTGGATTTAGTGAAGAAAAGAATACGAAATAAAGTGAAAAAACTAAAAGTCCACAAATTAATTTCTTTTCTTCCTCATATTTGTTGGAAATTTCAAATTTTGGAACTTTAAAAATTAATCAACTGAAAATTGAAGGGGAAAAACAGGAAAGAAGAAATCACGATTAGCAAAGCGAAGGATGTGGGTAGCGGTGATAAGCGGTCTGGTTCTCTACCTCTTCGTGAAGTTCTTCTTCTATGAAGATGACACAATCGATCTCGATTCATCCCACTTCAATGCCCTCTTCACCTGTAGCCAAAAGGTTAGGGTTAAAAATGATCAAGTTTCTGTTTCAATTTTTGATTTTTGCCTTTTTTTCATTAGTGTATCTCCGTGTGCGTGTGTGTGTTTTGGTGAAGCACAGGCTGGAAAAGCTTTATCGCGGAAGCAAAGTGTACGTTGGGATCCAAATTCCAGACGCTGATTCGGGCTCTCGCCAGAATATTGATCTTGTTCTCGTCACTAATCAGTACTTCTCTTTTGCCCTTTCTTTTACTCAAATTCATTTGGGGATCTTATTTGTTATTATCTCGTTATATTGCGTATTTCAGTTATATATACTGCAAGCTCAAAAGGGAAAAACTTTTGTTAATTGTTGAAACAGATCTAAGTTATGTTTCTTCTCTTGAGTCGTTTGCGAGAAATTGAATAGTGATACTCATCAACAAAAAAAAAGAAATTGAATAGTGATAGGTTGATGATTGTCGTTTTGTTTTGTGTCACTTTTTTATACAGGGAAGCTGTGGTGATTTCCGTGAAGAATATATCAGGATTTGTGTCTGTTGATCAGGATGGTAATTGGCTTTGCACAGGAAAGCACCATAAAACTGAGACTATTCCAAACCCTGTAAGTCACTCCTTCTCACTTCTAGTTGAGAGAGTTTTTTACCATCACTTGGAACTCATAGCTTTTGTTTCTTTCAGCCATCTGGGCTTTTGTATATGTTGCATGCTTTTCTTCATCTAGTGAAGAGATATGCTTGTGTTGAATGGAGTTCCTCATTTTCTCGTCTTGCTTCCTTTCTTGTGGTGATATGTGATAACTATGAAGGATAATTTTCTTTGGGACATGAAGAAGCTCTGTCTTGGCCTGCTTTAGTTTATTTTTTTTATCATGCTAAAGATAAAGATATCTACCCCGTTCAATAGATATAGTCTGTTCCTGAGATTTGTTGTCTTGTCGATTTCAAAGATTTTTCCTTTTTTTCTTTGGTTAGCAACTTTTAGATTTTACACCAGTGCGGTAAATTTCTGCAATTCAGGTGCCTGAAACCAAGAAATTGGTTCCTATTCTTGAAGAATATCTTGAACAAAGGGGAGTGGCTCTTCCGGAAGGATTTTTGTCTTGTAAAGTTGTATGCCCAAACCCAAGTTTTTGGTATGCTTTTCTTTGGCCTTTTTACCGTTTCTATGGTGATCCTATGTGTTAGTTCTATCTCCTTATTTTCCATCTTTTCCCTCATAACTTACAGTTAGATGATCGGTGTATGTTTCATGGATGAATGCACTGGTTTGCCTCCCTATTGTAAACACTTAATATTTTTCGAAAAGGGACTTAAGGTCTCTCCTTGGTTCTTATGTGAAACTTGGGAAGATTCAGAAAAGTAGGTTGTTTAGGCAAAACTACTGTGGTGTATGGCATGCCACATCATTTTACATCTTGGTTACCACATTTAAATTTTTTAATGATCCTCAGAGCCACTTCGAGTATCCCCTTTGGTTGAGGCTTTTTGTAGGTTTTAGCGGCTTCTGTTATGACCATTTGAGAAAAACTACAATCTCATTAATAAAGTATCAGGTGCCAAGCTGATGCTGAATCCACAGGCATAGTATTTTTGGTGGGTAAAATTGAGTTTAGCACACATTCTTGAAGGTTGAGTTAGTTATTGAGCTGTATGCTTATGTCGGCTGCTTTTATATTCCATGAAGTAACATATGTTGGAACAAGAACCACCAGTTTTTTAATATTGTACGTGAAGCTCTTGTTACCTCGGAACGCGAACCAGCAAATTTTTAATATGGCACTTCAAGCTCCAATATGACATGAAAATCTTTATATAAGGATTTACCTAATTGAAATTGCAAAAATTTGTACTTGTTTGTTAGCCATGTAAAGGCTGTTCTCAGTTATCTGTGAACTTCTTTGTTCACATTTCTAATTCTTCTGCTCTTTCTTGCAGTGCAATTGACTCGGACTCTTTTCCACCTGAGGTCATTACCTATGAGCTGTGGAAGGAGCTAAAACCTGATCATAAAAATTTGTATTCTGGATGGATCAAAGGTGTACTTCAAGGTCGAAAGGATAAAATGCAAGAGTCATTTTCTGAGAAGCTTAACTCTGTCCTCAGTACTGCCCCAATTTCTGATAGGTGTGCTACCGTTTTATCTTCACGATTATACACATACTTGCCAGCTTCCATTGAAGTTAGATGGCAAGAAACATTGAACTAGGGCTTCAAGGATCATTTTGAATTGAGTTGTACATTTTGCCAAGATCAATAAATTTTGAATAAAGAGGTTTCTGAGAAAGATCACATGATACTTTGGAGGTTGGATTTTAATGAACATACATGAGTTGGGTTTTTCAGATGCTCTGTTACTCGTTACGTAATTCTAGTGTTTCACAGCTCATTTTCCCTGTGATCCTATACTTAGCTTCCTCCGCAACCGTTAGAATGACTGACTCTAGATATTTAGTTTTCCTGTTTTATGAGAAGCATTTATTTATTATCTTTTAAAAATTGACAATCACCTGATGTAATGCAGGTTAGAGCTCAAAGGCAATAAGTATGTTCTAGGAGAATTTATTGAATTCAAAGGGAAACAAGATGACCTCCAGGCTTTAAGAAAGATCAAGAGATCCAAAGTTAGCCGCCTGAATGTTCAGAAGATAAGCATGTTTGGTTTTGGTAATTCCTCTATATCTCAAATTTTTTGGAAAATCCAAACCTGAACCTGGCTTGGCTACGAAACAAATCACATGTCTTAGTAACACTTGTCATGTGATTGGTCACTCTCCCTGAAATATATACCAATCACAGGGCTACGAAACAAATCACATGTCTTAGTAACACTTGTCATGTGATTGGTCACTCTCCCTGAAATATATACCAATCACAGGGCACATGTACTTTACTCACCACGTGATTAATGTTGCTCTAAATTGGGTTCAGGTTTAGAATTTATTCTGTCTGACATGCTTATGAGTTTTGAAGCAATAATTTGCATCACATTTGGTAATATCTAGTTACCCCTTATTGTCCATTGCATGCAGCACAATCAACTTTACAAGTTTTGTATGCTCCTCGTGATTATCGTGAAGGATCTTCGGGATCTTCAAATTGGGAGGAAGTGACTGTTAAATCAAGCATAGAAGTTATTTTTCAACCACAAAATTCTACGAAACCACGCAAATATAGGTTATCTAAAGTTATTTCCATGTCGCTGAGTGCCTGATCATGTTGTGCGATATGGCTTCGGGTCGACCCTTTACCTGCTGTCTGTGGGCTGATTCTGGCGTTATGTAAATCCGTATGCATATGCACTTTGCCTGAGAAATATTAGGTTATAACAATCAATCATCCTTGTTCCGTTGTGACCATAAACAGGATGAGCCTTTCCTAATAGATGCATGCACTTTGTGCTCTTTCAAATTAACCCATCATACCGATCAATAATGCTGTTAAACAATATGCATCGGTTGTGGGAAGACATTTGCAATACCATAAGCAAATTTTATATAAAGTTATGTTGCACACAATATTTGTTATTGAAATTTAATAGCTAAAAACATTACTTGAGTAATGCCCAGTTGGGTAACGTGAAAATTTTCATTTGGCTGACGCCCACTAGAAGGCAGAAGTAGTAATGAATCATAGCCGCATGTATGAGCACAACGTATTCTTATTGTGTTTTTGGTTTAGTGCTAGGTGTCATCGATGAAGGCAGATCGATGAATGTTGTTTCCTGTTCTTGTAAAAGGAAAATACAAATGTCGTACATCAATCGGCAAACCTATTGGCGGGCTACAAAGGCAAAGTTGGACTTTCAATCAGTTAATTACTGTTACATATATATATATATATATATAACAATTTATTTTCATTCTTACAATGAGACTGTGGAAAAGTAAGTAATAACATGGCTGAAATTCCGAAAGCAACGCTAGAAAAACAAATTAGGCATTTGTCGTCTTAATTGTTGGTGTAGTTTTTGTGCAAGTAATCAGCCGCAACATTCATAATAGTAACGAGTGGTTGAGTGGAAACAAGATCAGCGGCATTAGCAGCAGCATCTCCTTTGAAGTTGGTACTCTATGGTTGTTCTGGTGATGCACTGCTCCTTAATCCCCTCCTTCTCTATCACCTCGAACCGGACCCGGTACAGCTCGAAACCCAGTTCCAAATACCCGCCTTCAATCACCTCCGCTACCTTCACCCGCTTCTCATCGTCCACCACTACGAACTTCTCCTTGTACGATTTCAAACCCTCCGTCCCTATTTTAATCATACCACTCTAAAGATAAGAGAATCGAGATAAACACCTCAACGCCAAAGACTCAAGACGCAACGAGTCGTCGCCAGTTTAAAAAATGAAACACAAAATAAAAAAAGATTTTTTTTTTATCATTTTATTAAATAAAAATTTTCTAATTTGAACTATTCAAATTATTAATTTATAAATTCAAACTTAGTTGGGTCGGGCTCGAGCTCGAGCCTAATATATATATCTTGAGCTCGAGCTCGAAAATTTTGCATAGGCTTAGGTCGGCTCGTTTGTGCCCCTACATAGGAGTTCACCTACCAACTACACTACTGAAATACAAGTAATTAAAGAAAAAAATTAGGCGAGACACTGATCGACGGCAAGGGAGTGGAAGGGTATTTACGATAATTGATATATATTAGGTAATTTTAAAGTTACCTAAAGCTAAACAGATGTGGCTGGGGCCGCCGGCAGAGTATTTGAATTTATGCCAATATGTTTTTAGAACGGATCTATTTGCCAATTATGTTTTTGGAACGGATCTTGGTTTAACTAATTTAAAGTCATTCAGATCTGCTGTTATATAATCGTGTTACATCTCCTATTATACTCATCAATACACGTCACGTGTATTGGTGAGCGGTCGAGATAAAGAAAAGAGAATCTATATATATTTTTTTCATATCATTAGTTTTTCTCTTTCCTTATCTCGACCGCTCATCAATACACGTAGCGTCTATTAATAAGTGTAACAGGAAATATAACACTGATTATATAACAGAAGATCCGAACCGAATTAGAGGGTGTTTGGCTATCTCAAAATATCTTATAAAATATTTCGAAATGGATAAAATATGATAGAGTAATTGGTTAAATTTTAAGTAAAAGATCTTGTAAATTTTAAAAATAAAATATTTAAAATTTATAAATTTATTTTAAAAAAATAAAAAATTATTTACTTATTTTTTAATATTTAAAAATATTTTTTATTTTTAATTAAATTAATTATAATATTATCATTATTAACAATTTATAAATCGATCTCTAATTTATTTATTTAAATATTTTAATAATTTATTTTTAAATAAAATTTTAATATTTTATAATCCCTTAAAATATTTTATAAAATATAATAATTTTAAATAAATTTAACCAAACACCCTCTCAATCATTTATATCTAGACTTATATACATATGTATATCTGTATATGTATACATACCTGGAGGAAAAAAGAGCTCGAGGACGGTTCCGGCGCCGCCGTCGCCTTCGACAACGTCAATCTTGCTGATTAGGCCGGGAAGCGCTTCGGCGACGATTTTGGCGAGTTGGAGGGTGCTGTACAGCTTCCAGGCTTCACTTGCTGGTACGTTGACCTCTCTCTCCTCCGATACTGTTTCCAACATTTTTGCTTTTTTTTTTTTCCACACCTTTTCTGGTGGTGGTGGTGTTGCCAATTATATACAGTACAGAAACTAATATATGACAAAATGCATCTGCCGCGAATAATGAGCCGAAGATACCCCCACCTAATTATGCACCGCCAACTCAAATGGTTCAGAAAGGTCCACTGGGCCGCTTAGTTTTGTTTCGGCCTAAAAAGGCCTTTTCTCTTCCGGTTTTGTGCGGTTTGTGTTTTGATGTGGTCGGATTCGGTAATCGATTGATTTCACTCCGAATAAAGATATAGTCCGAGTAAAGTTGTTTAATTTTGTCCAATGGTCTGAGTAAAAAGGTGAACGAATACTGGTCGGGTCCTATTCTATAAGGATAGAACACACGTGAGTCTAGCCGGAAGTGTATCCGGCAAACACCCTCCGACGCTCAAGTTAGTATTCGAGCAGGTATTCGGAAGGTAATATTATGCGTAAAGTGAATTTGAAAAGTTTACTCTTGTGAACAATAATGATATGATATTTATACAGTGCAAAAATTAATATATTACAAAATGTGTCGACAGCGAATAATGAACCGAAGACACCCCCACTTATAATTATGGACCGGCAACTCGTATGGTTTAGAAAGGTCCATTGGACCGCTTAGTTTTGTTCGGCCTGAAAAAGCCCCTCTCTTTCATGTGGTTTGTGTCTAGTTATAGTTCTCTATCACCTTGCTGCTCTCGCTCTCACATTCAATGTTTGAATTGATCAATTAAATAATTAGTTTTCGTTCTAAAATAATTTAGAGTTTGTTAATTTTTGCATTAAATTTTATTCGTCGTGCACTAATACTTTAGACATAATATGAAAAAAAAAATCAAAAAATTTTAGGGCGAATTACGTTTACCTCTCCTAAGGTATGTTCTATTTACAAAAAAATACCCCAACGTATGAAAAATTATAATTACCCCCCTGAATTGAAGGGGTAATTACAATTTACACCAAATTTTTTTTTTTCAAAACTACCCTCAAGTAATTTAAGCAAAAAATAAAAAGAAAAAGAAATAAATAAATAAAATGAAAATCCCAAAATACCCTTTTCTTTACCATTTTTTCTTTTTTGTCACTTTTTTCTTTTATTTTCTAATTTCTTTTTCTCTTTATTATTATTATTATTATTATTATTATTATTATTATTATTTTTCAAATGAAAATCCCCCTCCCTCCCCCCCCCCCCCCAATGGTTGGTGCACCGGAGGACGGGCGACGACAATAGGCAGCAGAAGGGGACGGGCGACGGCAGCGGGCGCCCCTCTTTCTCTACCCCCCCACCCTGATCTCTGTCCCTCTCCTCTCTGCCCTCTCGATCCTGCAGCGGCGGGCGACGGAGAACGGTGGCGCTCGGTGGGCGGTGGGCGGCCCTCTCTCTCTCCTCTTCCTCGCCCCCCCTCTCCCGGTCTCAATCTCTCCCCTTCTCTCGATCTCTGCCCCTCTCCCCTTTCCACTCTCGATCCTGCGGCGGCGGGCTGTGGGCGGCCCTCTCTCTCTCCTCCCCCCCTCCCCTCTCTCAATCTCTCCCCCTCTCTCGATATCTGCCCCTCTCCTCTCTCCCCTTTCCACTCTCGATCTTGCGGCAGGCGGACCACTGGAGAAGAAAGAATAGAAAAGAAAAAGAAAAAGAAACAGGGAAAAGAAAAGAAAAGGCAAAAGGGAAAAAAAAAAGAAAAAAGAATTTATTTAATTATATATATATGTATTATAATTTATTATATTTATAAAAATAAAATTTATAATATTATAAGGTTTAACTTTTTTTAAAATATTTAAATAGGTATAATATTTTTAAAATTAAATATATATAATATAACAAGAAATCTTCTGAAGGGCAAACTAGTCATTTCAATGTGGTCAGATTTTATTTTTGTTTTCATAAGGGTATTTTTGGCAGTTCAATACTTTTTTAGTGTAAATTGTAATTACCTCCTTAGTTCAGGGGGATAATTGTAAGTTTCCATACGTCGGGGTATTTTTTGTAAATAGGCATACCTCAAGGGAGGTAAACGTAATTCGTCCAAAATTTTATATTCACGATATAAATAAACTCTTCCAACTATTTTTTTGATTTACTCTCTTGAAAAAAATTAATGCATATTTTAATTAAATAAAGTATGAACAATTTTTTACTGATGCAATTAGTATCTGATTATTCTAATTGCTAGATAGTAAGTGAATATATATAGGGACAATAAACTAGTTTTTTTTTCAAGAGTACTCATGGGACTAATTTTTTGTTTATAAATTACACCTTTGTATGAGAAAAACTTTAGGTTGTGAGAAGAATTGACAAATTTCGTCAATTATATTAAATTATTAATTTATAATTCAAGTGTAGCATTTAATAAACTTATTTTGCTTATACATGTCTTTAACACTGCGTTTGGTAGAGGAAAGAAAATGAGAGGAAAGAAAATGAAAGGAAAGAAAATAAGTGGATTTTAATTTTCCACAAGTATGTTTGGTTGAAAGAAAAATAGATGGAAGGAAAATAGAAATCTATTTATTTTCTCTTGTTTGTTTGAATGGAAAAGTGGAAGGAAAGAAAATGATTTATGTACTAAATAATAATTATACCCTTATATCATTATAAATCATAATTATGTTATGAATTCATGTATTAAAATAGATTAATAAAATTAAATTAAATAAGTATAATGTAAATAAAATATATAAATTAATATAATGAAATATTTGTTTACATTATGTCAAATGATAACTATAATCTTATATAATTATAAATATAATTAAGTTATAAATATAATTATGTTGTAGATAATTTAATGAAAATAAAATAAATAAATATGTGAAATATATTTTTAATGTATTGTACGAATGAACACGTCGTATTTGCTATTTAAAAAATGCAAGAATTCATGCTAGTAGAAGATGCAATATTATTTAAATACCTAATTATACATACGGGCAAGTTTGAAAATTTTATTTTATAGAGATCCTTGTATTATTTTCCTCTCTTTTTCAGTCCGATTTTGGGAGGAAAAAAAATCAGTGGACCTCATGTTTATTTTCCATCCTCAATTTTTTTCCTTCCCTTTTCCTCCCACAACCAAACAAGGGAAAATATACATTTCCTTCTAATTTCCTTCATTTCCCTCTTCTTCCTCCCATTTTCACCCTACCAAATGAAGCCTAAATGTGTTTTGCATTGAATATATATAATTTAGTATTACATATAAAATATTTTTATTAGACATTTTAAAATGCTTTTGCATTCAATTTTTTTTTTAATTTTTACATTCTTGCGCACCCGCACTCGTTTTCTGTGGCCTCAGTTCTGATCAAGTTTGGCGAATTAATCACATGAGTGTATTACATTTATTATGTGATTGATGTATATTTAAAGGAGAGCGATTGATCTTATAACAAATGTAATTTCATTTACCTTCTAATATATTGAATGTAGTCAAATCAGATTCAAATAAAATTTTTCCATCCAAAAAAAGGAGTAGAATTTGTCAATTTGATGTCCTTCTTCCTTTTAAATCCATGTGAGTAGTGCCATAGGATATCTCACCAAGAGAGAGAATATCATGGAAAAAGAACAAAATAAATAAATGAATAAATCATCTCAAAGAAAGAAAGAGGGAATTTGTGATTCATGTCATTATTTAAATTATTTGACAGTATTATAATAACATATTCTTTGATTCCAAACTTAATTTGCTAGCATAGTTGCCAAATTTTGCGGTGCTTTCTTTGCATATATCAACAATCGTACATAATAGCGTTTTACGAGATCATAGAGAACAGCGTTTCATTTTATTAGTCCTTTTTGGAATTCTCCATGTTCTCCTAATATAAATTTATCAAAAAAAAAAAAAAAAGAGTTCTCCTAATATAAAATAATAGGGTGAGTTTCGATCATGTGTGATGTCCACTTTATCCTTCCAGATTATGAGAACATATACTTTGCCCCCTTCAAATTAACAAATATATATATATATATATATATGTATTATCTTTTTTATTTTCCCACTCTTTTTGATATATGGGAATAAATATTGGAGTTTTTCCTTTTCTTTATCTTTTTTTTTGGGTAAAGAATAAATATTGAAGTTACGATCTTTTTATTTTCCCACGATTTGATACATACGCCTATTAATATCTAATTTTATTATTTGATTAATTTTCCATTTCTTTCTTTGGATTAATCAAATAACGTATGTGTAGGATGAAACACTAATTTATGCGAATATGCGATATCTACATTATAAATAAAATGAGAATGGCTCTTAGCTTTTTTATTGGTATGTTTTAATGTGATTTTCCAAACTACCCTTGTCGGGTTATTGCATGGCCTATGATTATAAAAATGGAGCAGCTACATTCATCATGATACTTATGTATTTAATCTTTTTCTTAATTCTCTCATCATTATCTCCATGTAACTACAACTCATTATTTACATATGGTTAGATAATTGATAAAGTATATAGGCATATATAAACTATATAAAATTATAAACGTTTTGTATTAAAATTTTATACACATATATCAAATGTGCTACCATCACTGATCAATAATAAACGAGTTGTTGATGTTTTAACGGTTGCCTACCTAGTGAAATCTCTAATAATCTGGCCAAGTTCCCTTTACTTGCACTTTAATAGAAAAAACAAATTTAAATTGAAATTTAATTGATAGTAATTATAATTATTTGTTAAAGATGTTTTTTTTTTGTCGTAGTCACCAGATTCCAAACCACTTTATAAACTAATACGGATCGGATATTGTAACGGACCCATTATAAGAGCAATTCTCTTAACTCAGTTGCTCCATTCACAACTATAACATTTAAGATTTACCCTTCCCTTGCTAAATGATAGAATAACTTTTAACACTTTAAAGAAATGCAATCTCGTACTTCCAAATAAAAATGTTTTGCTCCGTCCCTAATCCATAGTTTAGTTATTGTTGTAATTTTAATGCAAGTAATCTGCAGCAACTTGCATAACGGCAGCCAGTGGTTCAATGGAAACAAGCGCCTAAGCTTTGGGATCAGCATCTTCTTTGAGTTGGTACTCTATGGTTGCTCTCATGATACATTGGTTCTTCATCCCATCCCTCCTTCTCTATCACCTCTAACCGGATCCAAATACCTGTCTTCCACTGCCTCTGTTTCTTTCACCCGTTTCTCGTCATCCACTAACGCGAGCTTCTCCCTGCACCACGTCAACCCCTCTATCCCTGTTTTGTAAACGAACTGGTTACTGTATAGTAAATTGGGTTTCTTTGTTATTCAGCGATGATTGATTGAATAATTTATTTTTATTTAAAGTACCGACGCAATTAATTTGATTGTAATATACTGTTTTCTATATATAAAAATAATGTAGTGAAATGGTTTGTATATATATAAACCTGGAGGGAAAAAGAGCTCGAGGATGGTTCCTGTGCCTCCGTCGCCTTGAGCAACGTCAATTTTGGTGAAAACAGTGCGAAGCGCGAGCTGGCCGCCGTAGAGCTTCCAGGCTTCGCTTGCTGATACATTCACCTCTCTCTCCTCCGACACTCGTCCCAAAATTTTCACTGTTTCTCTTTTCTTTTCCGGTGGCCGTGGTGGTGATCGTGGTTGTCAAGCAAAAAAAAAAAAAAAAACATGTATAAATGCCCTCCAACTCATTAACTTAATCTCCACAAACACGACAAAGATAAACATAACATAAGGGCCAAATGACACAAACTATCCTAGAGGTATGGTTTAATTATAAAAAACTTCTCGTGTGAGAAATTATTTTTACCCCCTTGACGTTATGTTCCGTCCAATATTTTACACTTTCCATTAGTTAACTAACGGTTGCCGTTAGTTAACTATTATGAATTTTTCGAAAATACTAGCCCCCTACATGCGGGAAATAGGTTTTTGCTCAAGAGAAAATGACCCTTATATCCTCAAGGGTGTTTTTGCAATCATGTTGCATGGTAATTTAGCAAAACTATAGGGGGTATTTGTAATGAATTGTCATTTTTTATTAAGAAAGCTGTTTATAGTCGTTGGTGGAAGATGTGTATATATTTTACATGCATGGCAAAGCTTGTTATGATAATTCAATAGGGAAGGTCCAAATAGTTCTTCTTTTAATCGATCGTGAGCATTAAGATACAAGAAAGAGAGGTGTATCCATCGTCAATGTGACTTGAAGACCATGATAATGGTTGCCAATACTGACGAAAATAGAGGGAGGCTCTTTTACTAGTGCCCGTTGCATGGATTCTCTCAATGGATTGAGCCCTATGAAATGTTGATTTTTGGAGGAAAGATAACAAGAAAAAAACATTGGGGTGTAAAAAAAAATTATAAGAGTAAGGGCAAAACCGACTTTTCATTTTTTTCATTACTCTTTACATACACTCCCTGAAATTAGGGGGTTAGTTTGATTAGACAGAGGTATTTTGGTCTTTTAAAATTTTCACGGTATTTCCCATTTTGTTCTTTTAAAAATATTATAAGAATAAGGGCAAAAATGACTTTTCATTATTTCTGTCAAATTTTACACACACTCTTCAAATTAAGGGTAATGGTAATTTCTCAAATGTTAGGATGTTTTTTTTGTAATTATTTCATACTTCAAAAGTAGTCTCGGTAATTCGCCCTAAAATAAAACATCAAAATATAATTGAAAGGATTAAAAAAAAAAAAAACGTCACTTTAACATTAGGAACGAAATTAACACGAATTCTGGATTTTTGGTGTTGCTTAAATATGATTTCCCCAAGATTTTTTTAACAAAGTTAGGAACAATAGTGGTATATAAGCATTTAAATTCACAAGTCCCAAATAATGTGACAGTATATCTGCATATGCAAAGCACGCATTCGGGTTAGTGACTCGTATAGGGGAAAATTTATTAGAAGAATACTGGTGAATATTTCAATAAACTTGGCATATGTTTAAAAAATAGAGTACATGCATGGGTATATAAATTGATGCACCTAATAATACAAATTTATATAAATTAATGTAGCCATTTTGATGACAACACGATACATAAAGCCATTTTGGTATGGCTTTGAGGTCTATTCAATTGTTCTTAGGCGGACGATATGCAATAATACGTGTAAAAAAATCATTAGATTTGTTTGTTTGCCGATCAAATTATTGAAATTGGCCGTTTGATTCCCCAATATTGCATTAGAGTGTTTTGATAAAAAAATTTAAATGTAAGTGAAGTATCAAAAATCCAATGAGGTAATCTTTTATCTTAAATCTAAGGATCACAATCTTTATTTATATCTGCTATAGTAATAACCTCCCTGGTAACCTCCAATTAAATTTCAAGCTAAAATCTTAGAATAATTTATAATAAATATGAAGTTAAATTCCTCATTGCAGAACAAATTTAACACTCAGATTACGATTTTTTTTTTTTTATTTAGAAAAAAAAGCACTCAGATTATTGCGCTGAAACAGCACTCAATAAATGTGCCAATTGACATCATAGTATGGTCTTCTTCTCTTTGCTCAAATACAAGGAATGACATATACATATCAGAATAACAGGTAAAGAACATTCTCAAGGTCCAGAGACAAATAAAATTAGTACTAAATAGTACCTGGTATTGTTTTACTTCATTTACACAAATGTTGGCTCCCTTAAGTCTACATACATGAGAGCAAATACGCAACTCTGTCGAATATGATATCAGATGAAGCGAATAGAAGCAATCGTAACCGAATGGAACAAAATATTTCATGGCCTTTGAATTGAATATAGATTGCGGAAACTTAGCTCACACCACGAAAACGAAAACTACTATAAGCAGAATGATCCCGAGAATGACCAGCATCAAACATGTCTGCACGAATAAATCATATAAAACAGGATCAGAAACAAGACTTTGTTAATATCCCTACTAAATATGAGAGAAGAATAAGGACAACCAAACAGATAAAAACATGGTCTTGCATGATATTGAACACAAAACATTGTGTGGACTTAAAACAACTTTGTAACTTATGTTGTAGAACTAGATGCTTATTTATCTTACTATAAAGCAACTGAGCCAAAAATTCCCAAGATATATCTTACCATAGATGACGAAGATCTTTGGATATTGGATGCTTTAGTGAGTTGGGTAGTAGCTTGAGCAGTGGCAGCATGGGAACCCTCGATATTTGAACTTATGTCATCTGAAATACGAATATTAAACTATTTACAACATATAGAAACTGACATTGTGAAATTCAGTATTTGAATATGAAAAATAAGCGCAAGCGGGTGATAGTCAATAGTGACCAACCTATCAAAACTCCTTGTTCTCTAATGAGCACAGCCAAATCCCTGAAAATTTCATTGACCTCACCGATTTGCTGCTGAACCTCTCTGATGCCTTGTTCCCTTTCCTCAATAATGGCTTCATTAAAAGTTATCTCGTTTTCCAAATGTAGGAGCTGTCTGTAAAATATCGAGTTGGTTGAGCACATTACACCAAATAAATTAAAAATGATCGTCTTTTTTAGTCTTCAGTAAGGCCTAGATTCATGCTCATTAAGATGCTTCTTACCTGTTGGGTTCTCTAAGCAGAGATTCCTGAGTTGGATTTAATGAACCTATCTCCTGCTCACTAGCTGTACTGCTGCATGAAATAGTACGAGCATATAAAAGTTCCTCCAGGAAGGCAAAAGGTTCAAAAAGGATGTCTGTATCAATAGGGCATCACTGGCATTTATAGTAGATACATAAATAGATAAGCTCAAAAATCGAAAAGAGTTTTTCAAATGCTTGGATCACGAGCCGTAAAATTCCACAACTGATGCAAAGCCTTTGTGATTCTTGGATAGGCGAATTGTCATATGCAGTCTGTAGCCACCCAATAACTGCCTATTGAGGGACTCTCAAAAGATTAATAGAGAGACAGGAGGTCTTAAATTCTCTAGCTGACTTCAAGTTCTTCCCTTGTTATAAATCTGATTTGGATGTGAAGAAAAAAGTAATATATGAATATAGAGAGTGTTTTATCTTTTAACAACAGAATCTCAGGAGCCAGGATGCATGCCAGTTTCATACGACTCAAAATTTGAACATATAAAGGCGTTAATGTTTGGTAAAAAATCATTAAAAATTTCCCACAATGGTTAAGAGAAAAGGTGATTTAGTTGCTCTTGCAGACATATAAGTTATGCAAATAAAATTGAAACTCTATTGTAGTTCCCAAGAGGCAGATTCCATCTAAGTTTGCACAGTCAGGAGTAATACAGCAGCAGCATCAGGTGATCTAACAATATGCTTTTCTTTGTCCAACTTTATGCTGCACGTTCTTCTTTCATGCCTCAAAGCTCTTCCCCTACCATTTGCCCCCTTCAAGATTTTACATCAGTTATAACTTACTTCATTGTATTCACTCCCACGGACTTTGTATTTTAGTTGGTGATTGAGGTTAGAAACACAATTAAACATTGTTGTGTGTGTTTTGTCATGCCAAAATGGCATGATATGTCAGTAGTGCCAAATGCACTTTTCTAGAAGATGAATCTTGAAGAAGTAATCACAACATTCATGCAAAAATTACCTAGGCTGAAGAATATACCTGGGGATATTAGGAGCAAAAGCCACTTCCCGCTCTGCTGCAAGCCGCTGAACCTTTTCAAAATCTTTCAGAACTGATTCGTAGTCTTTTGTAAGCTTAGCATCAGCTACTTTCTTGCTGACCTGAAATAAGATGTTGGCCTGTCAGAAAAACATTTCATATGGGGTGGAAGTAAACAGCACTGAAGTAGATAACCCTTTCACAAGAAAAGTCAAGCGATGTGGTTCTGCTGAGAAAGCACAAACCCCTCTCTCCCCCCACCCTTACACACAACCCCTACCTCAGATCTCCCTCATATGAGTTTCTTTGTGATGTAACATGTAATGCGCAAGTTCTTTTTCAAGAGTGAACTCATGTGTGTTTCATCTCTCATAACTGATATTTGGGCAAACTAAAGCACGCGATATGGTTATAATCCTAAGCTTCTTTTGGATAATTGACTAATATAAACAATTGATTTTGCAATTTTACACATCATATAAAAAATTCAAATTCGGTTAATATTACTTTTACCAATTTAACAGGATATTAACAACTCAAAAGAAGCCAAAAAGGGGAAGATCAAACGAAAACGAGGGTAACCACTATTTCACTCCATCTATATGTTCACCTAACCCTGATGTTTGCTTGCTAACAATCACATAAGGAAATATTAGCAGAGCCCCCAATACAAAAGCAACCACAAACAACTTGCATCAACCTGTGTATAGTAGTGGTCTGTTTTTCTAACACGATCGAGCTCAGCGGAAGTCTCCTTCACCAACTGCGCAATCTGTAACCTCGTTTTACGACTATACACAATAAAGAGGTAAAATCAGATATCAGAACATGACACCTCCAAACACAATATAACTACACCGAATGCCGGAAATTGCAGTAACACATTCAACAGCCCAAGTTCAAAACGGCACCAATTACTTGCCAAAAAATTGTTCAACTATCAAATGGCCAGGAAATTACATATTATCAGCAAGAAATTTATAGCTCTGTACATACAACGAAGAGCCCAATTCATCAATGCTGCTGCATGTTTTTCTTTTTCCTTTTTTTTTCCTTTTTCTTTTCCTTTTCAATTACATTCACAATCTTTTTTTTTTTTTTTTTTGACAAAATTACATTCACAATCTTGAACACATGACAATGCACAAAATTGTCCTCCTCCAGGCTCCAGTCAGAATCCAAAAAAAAATAACCATAATAAAGAAAATTTTCCTTCTATTTACGGTGTGACAATTCAAGAAACAACACATAGTAGTAGGTAAAATTACTCACAGTTTGTGGCGGAGGTCTGGGGTGTCTTTGGGAGTTCCGAGGGTGTTGACTAAGCGTTTATAGCCGGCCACGGCGGTGTTAATCTTAAAGACGCCGGCGGCAAGAGCCCGAGAAGGGTCGTGGTCATTGCGTGTCAGCCCGCCTTGGGAAGTCAAAGCCCGGCCCAATTCAAGGTCCTGAAAGCTCATATATGCAGATGGGATAATTACCTAACAGGTAGCCTATAATTTTATCAATTCAAAGACATGCATTACAGTAATGAAGGGTTCGATTGATGGATTTGGCAGTTAATTAATGATTGGGAGTAGAATACAGGGGGAAAAAAAAAAAACCAAAAGAAGCTTAACTTGGGCTGTTGATGAAAGAAAGGCAATGGAGATTTGGGCGGAGAAAAAAATAAAAAACCAAAAACAAATAGTTTTGTTGACTTGGGGAAGGAATGTTGCATAGTGTGACGTGTACGTTTGTTACAATAAGATGTAATGTATATTGGACGGGACCACTTTCCCACAACCATGCCCATGTCATGTCCCATATTATATATTCGTGACACGTATAAATTTTTAAAATTTATTTAACGATAAATTATTTAATTATATTAATTATATTTTTTTCGTTACTCAACTATTAAGTAAATTTTAAAGATTTATATGTGTCACGAATATAAAATATGGGGGCATGAGATAGAAATCATTTTGAGGTAGGGAATTCCGCCATTATCCCTACCCACCACCGCCCCTATTTTTTTTTTTTTCTTCCCTTAATAATATGGCATTCCAGCTTGTGTGCTTCAACTCTTTTATAATTTTAGTCTTTATTTATTATTCAATACTTTAATTTCTTGCTTTCGTTTGTTCCGCACAGGCACAGCGGCAATTACCCCATTTTTATTTTATTTTCTTGACAAGAACAACAACCCCAGTTTGACATTTACACTAACCTGTTTACTTCCCCGAAATGGCTTGTAGGTGGTGCCGCTTGTTAAAGTGTTTTAAATGTTGGTTTGTTCGTTTTGAGCCCGCACAAATTTGTGTTTACTTTTCTTCAAGTTTATTGGGTGTCTATATACGGCATTTACCTTTATGCCCTTACAGCCTTACCCAAAAATAATGAAATCCCTAAAAATGATCTCTCTCTTTCTCCACACTCGAATTTCCCCAATGTGGAGTTCCCGCAAAGGGGACTAAAATTGCGAACGTATGCGCCGATCGATGAGGAAAACTTCTATAGGTGAGATGATGAAAATCATTTACCAAAATAAGGACAACCATTATCTGTTCTTGGTTTGTAAAGTCTTAGAGATTACCATAATTTTTGAAAACCCACATGGAAATATTTGGAGTAGATCCACTGCGCAATTTGTCAAACTTGGGGATGGAGAAGATGGGAAGACATGATTTAGTGTTGCAATGGCAAGAGTGTAAATATAAAGTGGCAAAATATGTCAAAAAACATTAAAAGTTGGATGTTTTTGTAATTTGAATCATGTGCTTAAAAGCAGGTTAATACAAACAGGCCAATTTTGTGGGTTTATTATAGCTGCCCAAATACGGGGTGTGACGTGGGCTTTGGACATTAGCAAGGGCCATGGGCCATTGAAAGTAAACAACGAAAATTGTGGGTTAATCATACCAAACCTTCGTTGCCTGCCCTTGTAAACGAGTCAGACGACTATTAGCTAGGGGTGTGCGATTAGTCGGGTATCCGAACTCGTATATATTTTTGGGTTGGGTACCCAAATAAATTAATAATTCGAATCATAAGTCAAATACTCGAATTTTATCTATTTTTTTCATTTAAATCATTTTTTCTACTTGAATTTGAAGATATTGTTTCACATTTGTAATTAGGCAATACAGAATTTAAAAGCAAACTGTTAATTATGTCATTAAATATTCTATTTTTTTGTTTTTCTACCCTATTCAAGGAAGGTGAATATGGAGGAGTCTCTTCGTGAATAATACCAGACTTTTGGCAATATTCAACAAACGAGTTGGACTCATATTCACGACCTCTATCTAATCGTACTTTTTTAAATTTTTTGCCAGTGTTTGATTTTCAGTTTCATTCTTAAAAACGATAAACTTTTCAAATACTTTATCTTTATGTTTCATTAAGTAAACATAATAATATCTATTGTAATCATTTATAAAGGTGATAAAGTATCAATTCTGGTCTTGTGTTAAGACCCAATTAAACTCACAAATATCTGTGTGTACTAAATCAAGTATCTCAAATCCCTTTCAATTGATTTATAGAGTTTTCTTACTTGTTTAACTTGCACACATACTTGACATTTGTAATTCTATATAATGTCGTGTGTTATAATCAAATTTAAATTCATTAATCTTTTAATAGAACCAAAATTTAAATGACCCAACTGACAATGCCATACAGTGAAATTTTCTATATTATTAACAACAATAGAATCATAAGATTTTGCACTACTAAAACTAAAAACACTAGTATAATCAATTTGTACTTTAGATAAACGTTCAGATAAGTAGCATTTGCCAACAAAAGTTTCATAATGTAAAATTACAACTTTATTTGGCTTAAAAGACAACTCACACCCCTCTTTGACTAAAGTTGAACGACTAATTATGTTACATCTAATAGTAGAGACATGATGCACTTGTTGTAGAGATAGAAAGAAAATTTAGGTCCACACATCCTATCTCAAGAACTGGTACAACACTTGCATTTTCCATCCTCATGGATTATCCATCAATTGACTGGTATGATACAAATAGAGATTTATCAGCACAAATGTGCACATTTGCTCTAATGTCAATAAGCCAATCGAATGGTTCATAAGTAGTCAAAAGCTCGAATTTCAAAGAAACATTGTCCATGGGAACTAGCAGTGCTAGCTTCAACTATGTTGACTACTAATCTTGAAGATTGTGGTTTGGTATTTTTTTTTTCCTCTTTGAGGAACAATCTCTAGGATAGCGACCAACCTATCCGCAAGTCCAGCATGATTTGTTTGCATTTGGCGTTACCTTTGCCTTTATCAATGGTTTTAGAGTTTGGATTAACATTTTTCAACTTGGTTTTTTCTTTCAATTAGTCAAAACGTTTGCTTTTGACAAGTATTCAACTAGGACTGCATGAGTTTAATTCCTATGCTTCTTTTTTATACTTATAGCAATTATTAAATCATCAAAGGATAAATTTTCTTTTTGATGTTTTAATATCATTCCAAAATTTTTCCAAGAACGGAGAAATTTTTCTATGATTGTCATTACCATGAACTTTTCTTGAAGCTTCATTTCTGCATCAGCAAGTAAATACTTCAAACTTATTAGATCATGGGTTTGTTCAAACACTGATCTGCCCTATACCATCTGGTACTTTAGAAATTTAGAAACAAAACAGTTTTCGAGCCCTTGCTCTTCCGTATTATATTTCTTATCCAGCGCTTCCCAAAGCAACTTCGCAATGTAGGAGTCTAAACAATAGACATTGAAGAGAACATTTGACAGTACTGACAAAATGACCCCTCTGTCTATTTAATCTCACTCTTCCCACAAGGCGATTTCAGTCATTTTTGGATTCGTATCAGTAGGTACTAGTTTATCAGTCTGCATTATAGACAAGAGCCCCTACATTGTCAACTAAATATTCTTTCATTGTTGCCAACATTTAAAGAATTGGCCAGAAAATGATTCAGGCAAACCGCTCATGTCAATTTTTGAGGAGCCAAATGAATCAATAGTTAAACGTGAAGCCTTTATAAATATATTAAATGAGGAAACCCGAATATTTTTTTAAGATTATTGAAAATAATGGCTTTAAATATCAGCAAAATAAGATATTCTCAAGGGTGGTTTATTTGGAAAATATAAATATAATTGCAACAACAGTTTACAATAAAACACAATAATCAAAAACAATCAAATAATGTCGAATACAAATAAAGTAACAAGAAAGTTTAGTAAATTTATCGGTATTTTTAATTGTATTGCTACGACTAAATCATCGGAATGAACCCGTTAGCCTATTGAAATACTCACGCCACTAACCAATGTGATTCAATCTCACTCGACCAGAAATACACTCAGAGAAATAGATTCTCACATTGATCAACTCAGAGAAACATATTATTACAAGTATTTTTTGTTGTGTTGTGTGTTTTTGCAGGGGAACATGAGGTAGCTATTTATAGGCACGAGAAGACACGGAGCATTAAAGCTTGGTGTTAATTTCTTGCTAAAATTGTTCTAATGGAAACGGTCTAGACAATGAACTTGGATGTACCAGTGGGTAACAATAGGTGAAACGTATCCGGGTCAAACCCAGCAATTTCAATACCACTAATGCTATTGTAACGGTTGATTTAAAATCTAAATTTTAAAGTCAAATCGTTATGTCATAGCTAAATGAGTCAAAAGACAAGTCCGAAACTGAGACAATTCACCCAAATGCCTGAGCTGTGGTCCATGGTCTGTGGTCAGAGCAAGAGTTGGGTCGAGCAGGTGAAAAGCGCGCAGGTGTAGGGCCGGGCTACCCAATGCGGCACTTAGTTTTTTAGTTTACATTACAACACTTAACCACATAAATACTAGAATTGTCAAGGCTAAATATTCAATATGGGGGATTTACACTCAACCTTTTAACACATAGACAACACTCTCTAGACTTTATTTATAGATTTTCATTAGAAATATTTTAATCTTAGATTGGCCACTACGAATGTCATCATCAAGAAGTCCATTTCTAACACTACGCAATTGTTTTATGAATGGCTAGTAGTGGCTAAAGACATGGTGGTGGTGGTGGCAGCGACAACCAACATCAATGGTCAAGGAATGGCTGAAGAGGTGGAGTCGGGGAGGAGGAATTGGGGTTGGGGCGGGGGGGTCTTCACACTTTACTAACTAAATTTTAATTTTACACTCTACATCCCTAACTCTACGATTTTTACATGTTGCCAACTCAAAGCCTACAAGTTTGGCCCAAGGGTAAAGCAATCTAAGCAAAGGCTTTAGGTCCCCAAATTTTAGGACCGTATATACATTTTCCTTAGTATAAGGGCCCGTTTGAATGGGTTTAAAAAAAAGTGTTCCTAGCACGGTATTTTTTATGGTAGAGTTTTTTCTAAGCCAAGTAATTTTGCGATTGGATACGGTAGTTAAAAGTACTTTAAAATGTGTTTTTATTTAAAGCTACTTCAGGTAGCTTTTAAAAAAAGCCCTTTTTGATTTTTTTTTTCTGATTTCTTTTTTTTTTTAAAGCCTACCCAAATACAATCTTTTTTGTCTGAAGTGTTTTTTTTTTCAAAAAATAAGTACTTTTTATCTAAAAAAATCCATCCAAACAAGCTCTAAATTCAATGAGCCCATTTAGAAGTATAAATATCAACTCATTTATTAAAATAACCCAATTATTGTTAGGAAATTTATTTGACCAAAGCAATATTCGAATGGATATTTACTTACCGAATATAACAAGAAAAAAAAAAGATATTTTGTGAATCAATTTTAGGCATGTGGAAATATGCATTCAAGTCCATCGTATATTTTAGGAAGGAATTTTATTTTACTCATCATATTTTCTTATGCATCCTTCACTTCTCTACAATTTTTCTTGCTTTGTTTAATTCTTAAACTATTTTTTCTTGCATATTTCACATTCAATCTTCGTATTTTTTATTTATTTCACTAAAAATACAAGTGATAAATAATTCAAGGTATTATTTTTCATTTATTCTTTTAACTTTTATGTTTATGATATTGTCACATTCATACATGTGTCCTTAATTTTGTGTTCTTTCCTATTTTTAATTGCAAGTAGAACATTAATCGACATGTTTTATTTTCCTATTAATTTTTATTATTAGTAATGTATCATATATTTCGAAATTAATGGTAAATCAAAAGTCTCATTTTAGGTTTTCTCTTTTAGCCATCAAAAATGTTGAGACAGCCTAAAATCCTATTTTTAGTGGAAATAATTGTCAAAAGAATTATGGACGATGAGTTTTTCTTTGTTTTTAATTTTATCTAATTACATTAGAATAAATTATGTGTGATTTTTGCTATATATATTTATAAAAAAAAAAAAAATAGGCATGTAGTGATAATATGTGAAAAACATGAAATTTAAGGTGAAATGTGAAAGAAATTTGATTGGTTAAGTGTAAGAAGGGTCGTACCGGGCAACATGTTATTATCCCTAATTCTTGTTTGGGGGTTAAGCTGGAGCGCTTGAAACGACGCCGTGCCCTTTAGTGAAAGTGCTGCTGGGTGATTGATGTCGTGTTCCTACAACAAACGGTTATTCACGCCTATCGGCTACCAATTGGCTGGTTTACTCTTTTGTTCCAGTCGTTTCTCGTGGTCATAACACGTCGCCACCTTTTCCTTTACGTCTCGACACGAACCCTTCATATTCGAATAAAATACTGAAAATTATCAATATTTATACCAGATTCTATATGATAAACTCACAATCAAAAACACGCACTGGTTTCCATTTTCTCTCAATTTTTTTATTTTTCAGCAGTCACCAATCCGATCACCGAAACTATGTCGGTTAGTAGCCCAATTCTCACTTCTCTAATTTTAAGTTTTTAATTACTGCTGAGTTAGGATTTACTCGTAAGACTCGATTCAATTCATCGTATGTATTTGGATTACTTGTTGCTAAAACGAATTTGCGATGAGAAATGAATGAAATTTGTTGGTTGGTTCCTGTTTCATACGGTGTCTCAAATTCGAGTGTAGTTGATGAGGTAATTTCGTAAAAAAAATCGGTGACATCCTGTAAAAGACTAAGATCGACTCGTGATACACACTTTATATGAGCCATATATATATATATATATATAATGATTGATAGTGGGAATTTGTTGTTAAAGGTTGTTGTCCCTTTGTTGAACTTTAATTTGGGAGCAGAGTTGTATCCATGAAATTATAATTTGAAAAGTGAACTTGTCTCTGTGCTTTCGTTGTTGCCCTTTTGGGCATCAAACATACACTATTTCAGAGATGGCTTTTGTTTTTAGCCCTTGGGACGATGAGACATGAAATTTGAGTTTACCCTTTTTTGCGAAAGAGTGCCTATGGATGGACTTGATTTGTATAGTTGGAGTTGCAGAGAGATCTCTTGTCAAGGGAAATTCAATTTGTAATTTAAATTTGAACTCCTAAATTCAGAATTCTTGCATTTTGATATGATTTCTCTCTCTCACACACACCACACACATACTCTTTTGTGTTGTCTTTCTAATTTTTTCCTTATTTGTCATGGCAGATGAGTACCGTGAAAGTGAGTAATGTCTCCCTAGGTGCTTCTGAACAGGACATCAGGGAGTTCTTTTCCTTCTCTGGGATAATTGAACATATCGAGATGAAGAGGTCTGAAAACTAGGTTTTCAGAATTGTTCTTTCCCCTATTACATGTGGTTTGGGGTCATAAATTCTTGAATCTTGATCCGTATGATTGTAGAATTGCCATACGCCATTTCACCATTTTCGTTTTTCTTTTGATTTTAGCGAGAACGAGCAAACTCAAACTGCATTTGTCACCTTCAAGGATCCTCAGGGTGCAGAAACTGCAGTTCTTTTTTCGGTATTCTACTATACTTCTCCACTCCTTGAACTATATCTATTTCTTACCTCATAGAGTTCAGAGTATTTCTAATAATTATGGGTATAATTTACGAGGAGAAACAGTTTGCAAGTACTCTTATCGCTAAGATAAGAGAGTGGGTTCATCTGAGCTTTTGTAGTCTCTGTCCCCCATTTGGTTTTGATTCTGCTAACCATGAATATGCCATTGATACTACTGTTAGTTTTGCATAGGCTACGAGATGCTAACGTAACGAAAATATATAAAAAATAAATTTATCCCATAACGATGATGTAAAAACACATCCCGTTGCAATTGCGACGCGGATCTTATGCAAACACCAAACACATTTAACAAAGTTCAAACGAAATTGTACCTTTGAGCCATCCGTTTGATGTAAGGAATTATCGTATTCAAATACGAATCCGCTCTTGAGTTCCCGCTCGATCAATCAAACCGCATCATCAAACTCGTCAACCCATATGAATCCACGCATATAGGAGTTCAAGCGTTCTTCCTCTAAAGATGGTCTACACGAACGGATTTCCTTGGGTTTTCGATTCTATGTTGGAATCGAATCATAAACAATATTGGTGTATAGAGAAGTATGCGTATTCTAACTTTTAGAATAATTCCTAAATTCTTTTAGGAATAAATTGAGAAGGGTGGTCTCAATGCGACTTCATCCTATGATTATTAGTTAGTTAATAATCAATCGCATGCAAAGATGGAATGAGAGAGAACTGAACAAGCATCACACGGCCAAAGAAAAACAAGACCTGGAATTTGCTATTTTTTACCATAAAGGTCACGGCCCTCATCATGAAAGATTGGAGATGATTATCTTAACAATATTCTGCTCCCCCTATTCTTATGTTGGCCGAAATTTATTCCTTTTAATGAAAACAAGAATTCATTTTATATATATGCATATATTTTTTTAAATCATAATATATATGTCTATATATACATACGTGTGTGTGCAAGACCAAATAGTCCAATTTTGGCCGGACAATTGTGTGCAAGAAGCATCATGATTCTTGTGCTTATTCTAATCTATAAGAATTCATATTCTTATATTAATATTAAATCAACTAAATCTCTATTTAATTGATTTAATCAATTAATTCTAAATTAATTAATTTCTCCATCAATTTCATTAAATTGAATTAATCCATCAAATCATTCAATGGGCTTAGACCTTGAGGCCCAATTAAATTAATGCTTTAACTTTATTCAATGAAATTAATTATTTAATTTAATTGAGCTCATTAATTAATTTAATATATTCTATTGATCAATTAAGACTTAATTAATTAATGGATTGAGCCGTCAAGTCCTATTAAATTAACTTTTTAATTTAATTTAATTTAATTAAATCAACTTCTTGATTCAATTAAATCGATCAATTGATTAATTAACTTAATAATTGAATATATTCTATATTAATCGATTAAATCAACATTTGGATTTAATCTAATTAAACGTTTCATATACTTTTAGGAGTTTATTCATTCATTTGTGTATGACCCCTTAGGTTCACCAATCGATAAGAAATGGGCTCGTAACTCATTACGATATTTGAAATGATAAATTCATCAGTCGATTAATTAAACTCATTTAATTAATCACTTATGAATAAGAACCTATTTTAATTCATAGTAGCAATCTATCATGGTTGATGTCTAACAACAAGCCCACGATGCCTAGTCAATAGGTGAAATGTAATGCTAAACCTATCTGCTTATGATTATCGTGCAAATACATGCCTTTCATTATTTAATCTCTCGATTGAGGTATAGGATATTGGATTTATGAAAAAACCTTTTAAGCTCAATTCTATGGTTCTTATTTATAATTAGTCTTTCGACAATCGATCTAAAAATTCATTCCTAATTATTCTCTCTACTGTGGTTATAGATTTTCGTAGACTAGTTAAAATAGAACACATAAGAGATTCATTCACTTTGCAAGGTGAGCAAATAGATTCTTTGTCGACTCTCACAAACCTTCATACATGGGAGATCTATACCCAATATAGGTGTCTTAAGATCCACCACGGGATTCGTACCTATATCAAAATATAAATGCGTATGTACAAGATTACTATGGAGCCCCAAGTCTAAGGACTAATTAATGCACACCATAAGCTGAGAAACAATTCCTAATTCGATGTGCAATTAGTGCTCCTATTTAGGTGTTTTTCGGTGGGATCCTCAGTGAACTTATTTTCTAATAAGCACCTACTTATGCATATGAATGTCTCTACATTCAATAATTATGAAACAAGACATCCTCCCACTTGAGATATGTCATAAGTACAAGTATTAATCCGAGTCACGTAATGCTCTTGGTATTTGTTAGATTTTTCGACTTGGAATGATTTAGATCATGCCTTAGAGACTTGTTTCAAGATCTCCATCTCTATGCGAGGTCAAGTCCTATAGCTTTATGTAATCTAGGAGCTTCAACCATATGTGTATACTTATACATTATGATGAAGGTGTCCAAAAAGTATAAACTTTTATTTTTATTATTAATTGAAAAGACTTTCTTACGAAGAGTATTTAAAAGTAGCGTCAATCTCACTGGCTTGCTAGGCAGTACTCTAACAGGCATATACGAGAAAATTTGGACCAACTGCTGGGAAGTTATGCTGTGATACAAATTCATCTTCTTAATCTACTTAACAGTTTGAGGTGTATGCAGAACCACAATGTTATTGTTGCAACTGAATATAAGTTATTAATATTTCTGCTTTCTTTCTTAGATTGTTAAGATACCCCATATCCATACGCCGTGGCTTGGTTTGTCACTCTAATGCATTACTGTTATAGTCAGTTCTCTTTGCTAATTTGATAACCTAGAGAAAGTCTCTTTCTTTATTTTTTGCTGCTACTAATTCCTTCTTTTTTAAGGACTGACAATTTTTGTTTTTGGCAGGGAGCTACAATCGCCAATCAGCCAGTAGCCATTGCCCTCGAACCAGACTATGTGCCGCCATCTGCATTATCAGAACCATCTGATGTATGAAAGTTTTTAGCATTTTCTTTAATCCTCTCCCCTCCGGAGAAAGAAATTTTTTTGATCAGACAGATTGTTTATCCGTTCAGGGTTCTGAAAACACAAAATCAGGTGGTGATGCATCTACTTTCCAAAAAGCAGAAGAAGTTGTAACCAACATGCTCTCCAAGGGTTTCGTCTTGGGGAAGGATGCACTTAACAGAGCAAAGGCTTTTGACGAGCAGCACGGCTTAACTTCAACTGCTACAGAGAAAATAGCATCTCTGGACCGAAAGATCGGGCTGAGCAATAAAGTCAGCACTGGAGCGGCCCTTGTCAATGATAAGGCGAAGGAAATGGACCAGCAGTTTGGGGTTTCCGAAAGGGCAAAGTCGGCTTATGCTGCTGCTGCAGGATCTGCCATTATGAAGAACAGGTATATTTTGACTGGCACGTCGTGGGTGACGGGTGCTTTTAACCGGGCCAGAAAGGCTGCAGAGGACGTTGGGCAGAAAACCATGGGAAAAGCAGCCGAAGATGAACACGGTAACAAGTGATGTTGAAGTTCAGAGCTGCTGCAAGAGAAAACAAGGCCCCTTCTGCTTCTGCACAAGGCTTCATTCTCTAGTCTCCCACTATGTATAGATATTTATGTTGTAGGTCAGGTTTAACTCTTTTAGGAGAAAACTACACACTTTGTTCTGTAGTGTTATGTGTATAAGTAACGGGAACGATCTCTAAACAGATGAATCCTATATGCCACACACAGTTTACCATGTGATCGTCTGGATTTTTTCTGAAAATCAGTTTCAGTTCGCACGCTATAATTTTCTTGAATAGTCGAGTTGCGGTGGAAAAACAAGGTTGTCCTTTCTTTTTCGGAATGGTGGTGTTGCTTGGTTTTATGGTTTATCTATATTAGTTTGTTTAAAAATGTGGAATTTATCCTTGTGAGCATCAACCGACCTTAGCTCAGTTGGTAGAGCGGAGGACTGTAGTTTGGTGAAACAGCTAATCCTTAGGTCGCTGGTTCGAATCCGGCAGGTCGGATTTCTTTTTATTTTTTTCTTCAAATCTTATTTCACCTATTTTCTTTTTTCACTTTTAACATACTGTTAGGCTTCTCCTTTTACTTCTTTTATTCTGTCTCAGGCTTCCACCCATGTTCTTGTGATGCAGTAATTGGACAATTTTGGTGCTAATAAATTTATACATAGATCTTCAAGGTTAGTGTTCTCGTCTACCAATATAGTTGCTTAAGAGAATCTTGAATTTAAAAACTCAATGAACCTTTCCTTGTGAGTTCTTTTCAAAATTTGCCTAAGTCGTTATCTGCCAATTTCCAGACGAGTTATGTTTCCTGAAATACCAGAGGATATTGCAAATGATATGGAGCTCGCGGAATGTATTCTAGGGCGGAAGGCAGCAACAATAATGCATACGTCAAATTAGGCCATCGTTGGCAATGCCATACGTGGCAGTCGTCCAGAATACATCACAAGACAGTTTTCAGTTTATACTGTTGCAAGGGTTGTAAGCCTTACAAATAGGGGTAATTGGGTTGAAATGTTCAGATAATACAAAATTTCCTTTTTGCATATTGCAAATTGTCATGTCCCTGAAGCAGCAACGAAGATCCCCTAAGATTTAAGAAGGGTTCATGCCCATAACTTATCCTCATCATATATGCTGCAGAAAAAAGAAATCACAAGGTGGTTATACCCCTTTTTCCCTGTGGAGCTCCATAAAATGTAGCTAAGAAAATCTTTCTATAGAGGCCAGTGATGATGCAAACTTTGGCTATAAAAGCTTTAACCCGCCGGTAACTTCATCTACTAAGTCAGCAGGCCCTGCGCAGTTATTGGAAAATAGTTTTTAGTATGTCATGTGAGTGAGACAAAGTGAATCACATCAATGAAAAAGGCAGTGGTTTCTTAGAATTTCTAACAGAAAATGAGAAACTTACCCAGGATTGCCATGACCGTCCTTGAATCTGGAAAACAAGAATGAAGAAAATGAAATGTCGGCCAATGAAGATAATATAGAATACAGACACAGTGTTTATCTATTAATATCCATTACCAGAGACAAATTACTAAAACTAAAAGGCAAGTGAGAAAGAGGTTGCAGAGCATCTGACATGGTGACTTTTGTGAAACTGTTGGATATGCATTGCATGCCATCTATCTTTATCACAACCGTCTTGCCACACATCATCAGTTTTAAAGATGAACTGAAATTAGTAACTCTTGATGCAAAAGAAACAGGCAGATATGCAAGTTTTTAGTATTTCCTGCCGCTGTCCTGGCTTTCTGGTTTATGCAATCTAAGCATACACAACAGGGAAATGAATCTATCCATACCTTTGCTCCAATTACAAAGCAACTATTTTCACCCCTGCTTCCTTCTAGTTTGGAGTGAATTGCCTTGCAGTTCAGTATACAGGTAATATTTTTAAGTTAATGAAAGACATCATCTTTAATAAAGATATGCTCATAGAATGTGTATAAACTTGTGAACCTAGACCTTTACACTCAACTATGATAAAACCTTGTTCAAGTGGTTTTCAGAGATGGAGTGGAAGTCAACTGCCACATGGTCACCCATTGTCCCAGTAGCCAAGGCCAAAACCGGCTTAAGCTAGTGATGAAAGGCTCAAGCCGTGGGCAAACAAAACCATATTAAGTTTCTTTGCATTTCTTTAATCAACATACAGTAGTGTCTATACATGTAAGAGGTTCAATATGATGACCATACAAAGAAGAACAGGAGTCCGTAAAGAGTTTCAGTGGAATTATTTAAATAAAAAGGGGGAGAGAGAGAGAGAGATTATTATCAAGTAGATCAGCAAGAAACCAAGCCCAGGAAAATGAAAAACTATGGCACTCACTTGGAGCAATCTGTGTTCTCCCAGCATCTATTGTAATATGTGTTGGTAAATTTAGTGACCTTGCCCTTTCCTGCATGAGATATCAAAATTAAAAGAATATATTGTGGTGGTCATTGAATTTCATATGATGAACCACAAAACATGGGTATCTCTAAAGCATCAAGTTCCAGGAAGTTAAAATTTTGAAGAGCTGCATAAACATAAGTAGATGTATGCATATAAACTTCTATAATTAAATCGATTCATCCTAAGCAACATTAGCTCTCCCAGCATCCATGGTGGTGATTTTCTTCCATAGCTATATTGATGTTGCGTGTACGGCAGAAAACATTTCCCTTTTCTATAGTGGAGATGTCATCCATTCATAATGTCAAAGCAGATAACCAACATTATGACTGACTAGTGACACCTAAAAGAAAGTGTTAATTGCTGCAGCATGTATATAAGCCTCCATTTCATACAGAGAAAACTGTAATACTGCAGTAAGGTTATCTTTGACATAGGTACATTCATGCTCAAAACTAAAATTTCCACACTTTTAAACTCCATAATCAATTCTTGGCTGGGTTCTAGAAGTAAATCACAGCCTGTACAAGATGTTTCTATGTATTATCTGTGACGCAGGGAATGGTATGCTAAGCCTTTTCCTTAATAAGAGAAAATTCATTTGTTATCACAGCCCTTATTCTTTCCAGAGGATGTAAAGTTAAACAAAATAGAAGAATTTAGAATGTTCAGATTGATTAAGCAAACTTAAATTTATCATAATATCACATGGCAACTATTTTGACTTGCTTGTCTCACCTGTAATGCAATCATATCATCTTCACTTTCAATTTTCACGACAACTTTAACCTGCCCGCACATCTCCCACCTGCAAAAGGATTAAGCTTATAATTACATAATGATAGGAATAGTGAGATAACTTCAGTTGCTTGAAAATTTATATACATTTGGTTTAAAGAGTACCTGTTTAAAGATTTTGGTGCCCGGTTTACAAGTTTTTTATACAGACCCAAAGTTGCATGGCTACAACCAAGAAAAGTCATTTGACTAAGAATCAGAGTGAGTGATTTTATACAGTAAAATGAACTTTAAAGAATCAAACTACAATCATTTTCTTATGAAACAAATACTAACCACAAAAACTACTCAGAAGATTAAAAAAAATTGTTAGACACTGGACCACAACATCAATGCATATTATCCAAAACTCGGACAAATATAATTACAAAAAAGAAAAGAAAATCAAGGATGCTATGTTTTAGTCATCCCTTTCGGTAAAATCCCTGTATATGAAGTGTAAAATGGTTTCTTCGTGAGCTGGGCTCTGAACTAGCACAATTCCAAATGCCGAACTTGTAATATGATATTCAATTTCCTCATTCACGGAAAATGTGACGAACAACAACTGCATTGACAACCAATTTCAGCTAAAAAATGGCCGGAAACCACACAAGCCTTGTCATATCGTCTACTATGGTTGTCTTAACCGATTGATGTATTACCTGCATTGCGCAGCAATCTTCCCTTTCCCCATCTTCAAGTCATTCCTCACAGCTAAAACCTGCGTACAATAATGAAACTAAAGCCGCTTAATCATCCTCAAAATCAAGAGACACCAAAAAAAAAAAGAGGAACCCGCTACAATTACCATTTTAAAATCATCCAGAATCTCAGCCAGTTTTTCAACCTCAAGTGGTTGTTTACCCAAATTATTCTCCTTCTTCCCATCATCGATAACTTCAGTCTCTTTGAACCCTCTCGATAAACGAAAAGCCCGAGCGGAATAACGGGCCCCAATCAGGCATCCTAGGGCCAAACAACCCGTACCAATCAAGAATGCGCTAATCCATATCGTACCTATCATATCGAAACCCAAAGCAGCACTCTGCACTGCACCCAAATCAGCATTACAGAATCACTTCACAGCCCAATCCAAAGTTGCAAACATTTTGACTACATCTGAAGAGAGAGAGAGGGAGGAAAGCAACTCGAGAAAATCAAATAAGAGACTGTGCGAGATTGAAGGACTGGAGATAGAAAGAGGGACCTGCTAGAAGCGGCGGATAAAGAAACTCCATTGATAGAGTAATCGATTGAAGTTAAAGCGGGCAGGTTATACGACGCCGTACAAACGTGCAGTGGTGGCGGGGGACGGTAAAGTGAGGCTTTTTGTTTCGGCGCTTGTGAGGGAACTGTAACGACGAAGAATGCGTCTCTGCTGCGCTGTTTGGTTGTGCGCCACCAAGAGGTTTCCTATTTCTCAGTACTATATAGCTTGATTTCGACAAACTTCATATTACAGGCAAACGGTCCTTTGAAATAGGTTTTTTTGTTTTCCTTTTTTTGGGGGGGATTTTTTACCATCCGATTCCGATTCATTGATAAGTTAATTTGGATCGAGTACTGTAAAAATCCATTATGGGCTCAACCCAATTATTCTATTTATAACACTAAAATTCAAACTTTGGATATTATTTAAATAGCGCCTCACGCCGCTAAACTGATAGTTGGTGGTTTTTTTTTTTTTTTTCAAATAAATTTGTTGTAGTTCATTCATCATGATTCTTCATGTATTAGTTTAGGGTTTGAAAGTTCGAGCTCAAGCTCAACTAAATTGCAATGGCTCGGTTAAAATCCCATTTGGACGGTTTTGTTTTTAAAATAATGATGCTTGATTTAATCTTTTTAAAAAGATAGAAGTCAAGGAGGGGAAAAAAAATGAAAGTGACTTTTCTAAAGCATTTGCTATGTTATGAAATATGAATATTTGGTGACATAGGAGAGTCATGTGTCACACGCTGAGCGATTCAAGTACTTGACTCAAATTGAGTAAAAGGAACGGACGTACAGGGAGTTTGGAATGTTATAGGCTATTCAAAAATGAATGTACTTGTTATTTATTTATTTATTTTTTTGAAATATTCCCTTGTAAATATATCGTATGGAAGAGTGAAGATGTTTAATTCTAATTGTTAGACCGACTTAGTCTACACCGTTCATTGGAGGAGGTGACTAAAATAAATAGAGAGTTCATGGCGTGAACTCATTTGTAATCATCAAACAACACTACAAAAAACTTCAACAATGAAAAATTTTGTAGCCAAAAGTATAATTTCTTGTTGAAAAATCTATTAGCAACACAAGATTAATAGAGTGCAAAAGAGTGATATAAAATGTGAAATTTCTAATAGATTTCAGCTTAGCCTTTTATAGACACAAGAATGTAGTTGTCCTACGGAATTCCTTCTTAAAATCAATGTGATTAGGGGCTTAGTTTATGGATCATTCCACTCCTTTAGAATCATTTATGGGCCTAAGCTCCACGAAGAAGTCCTTCTGAGCTTGAGGACAATTGTTAGGTCTATGATCAGGAATGAGCCTTTCCCAGACTTAATTCAAAAATTATGTTTGGACCTTATTTTCTCTTAGTATATCACCAAAATCGAAGAACCTTAAAAATTGTAGTATCAATATGGGTTTAGTCTTTCATTCCATATCCAATATATTTGGCTATTCCCAATAAGTTGGGAATAAATTGTATTTTTATATTATATTATCATCTTAATATTTATTATAATTTTTTTCTTAATGTTAGATATATTATACATAGTATATATTTACATAACTCATATATAATTGAAATATATATCAAATAGTTTATTTTATTGTAATATTTATATTAATAATATCCATACATAGCTAACATATATTTATATTCATGCATGTATGATATATATATAATGGGCAGTTAGTATTAAATAATTTACTGATATATTTGCTTTTCATAATAAAACGATGCATTAAAATTATTTTAGGCAATATACATAATATCAAATATAGTAAATGTGCATATAATTTCAAATATAAGCATACAATAATTGATATCCACGTATATTTTAAAAACAAGTACACTAAACATGGTATATTGTATGCATAAAAATAATATACTAACACATATAAAAACATATTTATATCAAAAAAGCGTATATAAAAAAAATACTTATATATATGTTGGTCATCAATATATCATAATATCATCAATATATCATACTAACACTTTATGTAAACACACAAGATATATAATGTGTTTAAATTGAAATTTTGAAGTGATGGTTTTTATATAAAACTAATTTTAACGATATATTTAATCTATTTTTATTTATATCATTAATTCATAGTTATTGCCAAATATATGAATAAAATGAATTAATTGTTTTGTTCCCTTCTTTGTTTTTTCGGCAGACCAAGTATATATATGTCATATCAATATCATCCACTTCCTATTTTCATTTAATTTCAAAGTTCATTTAATCTGGCCACTGGGCTCAAAGTCGAGTGGTGGGGATTCGAATGTAGTATTAAAGAGGTCTTAAGTTCGAACACTCTTGTCCTCTAACCCTATCCCTTTGAGTGAGTGTGTGCATGTGTGGGGAGTATTTTCCGGTTGACATCTATAGAGTGTTCCCGAGATGATTGTATCAAAAAAAAAAAAAAGTTCATTTCATCTCAACTCAAATCTTTTATTGGAGTTTATTCCATTTTTGGTCTCATAGGAAATTTCAAATTCCACATTTTGTTCCCCAGGAGTCGTTTTGCCACATTTAATCCCATCGACAGATTTTGCAATCTCCGATTTTGAAACTCACTGAAGTGTCCAGCAAATTAGACCACGTGGCGTTATTCATTGCTGACATAGGAAAAAAAAACACTGAGCTAGACTTTTTGTTGTGTTTAGGAGGGAACATGCAACCCAGAGTCCGAACTCCATCATGAGCATGCCTCCCTCATGCTATCCTTTGCCAACACCTCCTCAAGTCTAGATGATACAACCAAGAGTCCAAATAAGAGCACCACCTCCAATGTATGGACTTAAACATCAATTTGTGTCAAATCCTCAAGCAATACCACAACTCAAAACTAATGTCAATGTGTCTATGATAAAGAAAGAAGGAAAGAAATATGTGACAATGACAAATCTAAGTAAGATAATGACTACCAACAGCCAATAAGCCAAGAAAACAACTAAGAAAGGGAATGCACCAGTGTAGTTGTGCTAGTTAAAGTAACTTTTTTGGACATGTTAAAAATTTGTAAGCCATTTAATGCCTTTTCATTTGAACAACTGTGTGCCATATTTTGAACAATTGCATATATTATAACTGATTATTGGCATATTTTGAACAATATGGTGTATTGAATATGGTTTTTGAACAACAAGGTTTCTTCAATATGTTATGACCAGGACTGATTTATTGAACATTTTGTCTTCCTTGATTTGTTTGGAGTTAACTTGATGAGATCAAGTTAACCAAAAAAAAAAAAAACACACACACACACACACAACAGTAGATCAAGACTTCAAAAAGGACAGCACATACCAATTCTTCATATTCATAAACATAACAGGGGTTTCATACATTTGTCAAGTGCAAAACATCATGGACATAAAGTATTTGGAAAATTACAAATGCACCCCCTACCAGAAATACATGCATAACACAAGCACCCCTACCAAAAATACATACACAACACCAGGAAAAAAAAAACCCTAGTCAAACACATGCTTTGTTCAACATTATTCAGCCAAGGAACCTCAACAACATATGGAGCCAAGACACAACCAATATGGCCAACAACAACTTCTTCTTCCTTCTCAAAGCCACGTTCTCAGCTTCCAAATTTATGAAACTAGTAATTATTTCATTAAGCTAGGGGTGCTCATCACTCATTCGATTAATTCGACGGAGGAGTCGTAGAATTATGTCTCGCGACCGCTCGCACATGGGTGGGTCGTCCCATTCCAAAAAATTACAACTGTCAACTCTAGCATTCCAATCAACGCAAGAAAAGAACCTTCGATCGGGATTTTCGTCCGTCCATGATACCTTTTGCACAGTCGGTTTACCACAGTCACAAAGGTCACACACTGCTCTTCGTTCCATGGTGAGTTTGCTTCTTGTACTCTTTTTCTATCCCCAGCGGCTAAGAGAGAAAGCTCTTATGAAAATGACCCAATTTAGGGCTTCAAGGAATAAATTAGGGCAATTTTCCCGCCAACTCCTGCTCCAGGTGTTTTATTCCTTCCTAAACACAGCAAAAAGTCCAGCTCAGTATTTTTTTTTCCTATGTCAGCAATGACTAACGCCACATGGTCTAATTTGCCAGACCCGTCAGTGAGTTTCAAAATCGGAGATTGCAAAATCTGTCGGTGGGACTAAATGTGGCAAAAAAATCACTTCTATGGGACTAAATGTGGCAAAATGACTGCTGTGGGACTAAATGTGGAATTTGAAATTTTCTATGGGACCAAAAATGAAATAACTCCTTTTATTGCATACCAATCACTGTCAATTTACTTTAAGCGATGTTTTTTAGCATGCTTAATGCATAATAATTTTTTTAATAAACTACACAATTTATTATTTTAGACAGGAAATTACATGTATGATCCTTAAATAAAATTTGAATTGAAGCATTTTATCAAGAAGTGTAGGAAAAAGGATATTTATCTTTTGCCAAATATCCAAACAATAGAAGAGGCGGTGCAATAAAAACTCGACGTTGATGCAAATAACTTCATGATTTTGGTCATACTTAAAAAAGTAATGTTTTTATAAGAATTTTCGAAAACTAATAAATCAATTGCAACAACATTTTTATCAATATGACAACATTTCACTAATATGACAACATTTCACTAATATGATATTCAATTACTTTTCAACTAATCTTTATTTTATATTCATCATTGTATTCTAAACATTACTGCTTATTCGAATGTGTTGTTTTCCTAAAAAAAAAACTAATATTTATTTTATATTGAATTATTTCAATGTTTGAACTATCTTCAATTATTTTATATTTTTTCATTGTTTTAATTGTCTATAAAATAAAATGAAAAAAAATTAATTCGGCGAATAAGTACAATTAATTCAACTTAAAGTGGAATATGCAGCGAAAGGGTCTAGCTTGGCGAGATTTTTGATTGGAATAGTTGAGATTATCTGGGTAAGTTATCACATAGCCACCTATAAATATGGATTTTGATTCTTAAATTTGAGGTATAAGGTCACCATTGAAATTTAAATAATTTTACTTAAACCTACTATCTTTTCTGGAACAATTTGACATTTGATAATCAAATAATCAATTTAGCTTGACAAACAAATGATTCCAATAAAACAATTTCTACATATTCAGGACAATCGATATTTTCACCGGCCTAATTTGATTGTATCTATGTTGGTAACGTAATACTCTACTTAGTATCTTATAGGTGTAATAAGTAACTCGATCTCTTTCAAAATAATTGACTCATTTATTATTCATTAAAGTTTGAAGTCAAATTCTTTGAATTTTTTTTTGTTTAATTAAAAATGGGTATACTAAATTTATTGACAGTTTTGGGGCATTGTCGAATAATCAAATCTTAATATTTACAATTGTTATAAAATATCACCTAATCTTGATCAAAATAAATATGTTTTCGTCTGAGTGATCGAAAAATTAATATCACCCAATCCATCTTTAAGTAAAATTAACTGTTGATACTTTTCTGACCTGAATTAATAACAAAAATTCAATAAACACCCAAGATTGATTCACCTTATAGCAAAAAGTATTAACAATTGTAGCTGAAAGTATTAAAAATTTTGACTTCAAATATCCCCATAATCCTAGGAAACACATATCATTGAGATTGCTCGAAATCCACCACTGCTTGATTACCATTTTGAGCGACAACTACTTTTGACACTTTTCACAATCATATTGTTCTCCATTTCTATAGGTGGCGTGAATTTTAATTTAATTTTAGATATTGATTGAATTTTCGTAATGAATTCAAAGGGCACACACATTAATGTGTGGAAATGTACGTTTTGGAACAAGTTAAATAAAAATTCAAAATTTCCCCATAACATATGAAGACAATTGCACTTTTTTTTTTAATTAATTTTTACAATCATGTAAAGGTAAATAGTAATTGATAGGAGTGGGTTATCGATTTTGCCCTAACATATAATGGAATACTTTTCTAAATGTTGTAGGATTCAGAGCTAGGGGTATCAACGATCAACCTAAAATGATTATCTCACATAATGCAAATTAGTGGGTGTGGCATATCCTGTATATGTGTGTGAAATGAAAATGAAATATGATTTAAACACTGGTTTAATAAATTTATACTTTTATATATTAGAAAAATAAAAAAATTTGAAAATTAAATTTTATATTATGAAAAATAAAAAAATGATTGAAAATCAAATTGAATTTTATTATTAAAATAAATAAATAAAAAGATAAAATATACTAAATATTAAAGATAAAAATATGAGATAAATTACAGAGAGAGAGAAAAGTGAGAGAAAATAGGATAAAGGAAAGAGGAAAAGCATACTTGATCAAAAATACGTTGGTATTTTATAAAAAAATATAGATGATGGAGAGCAAAATGTAATTGCCCCAAACGTTTGGGGGTTAAATTATTTATTATATTAGAAAAAGGTTTTAGGAATATTGGTCGATTCCCGTGTGGGAGTTTTTTGAAAAAGTCGCTCAAAGTCGTCTTAAAACGACACGGCTTAACGCTCTTCTTAGGATTTTTCGCCTCACTTCTAAGGTACTCATTCAAACCCCTTACCTTTTTCGCCCCTTTTTTTTTTAATAGATCAGTTTCAGTGATTTATTTGTTTGTATTATTATATATTAATAATTAAATTTCATAACTGTATAGATTTGTGATCCTCTTTCTTTTTTGAAGGATGTATGGAGTTTCTGGCGAATTTTGCTGATTTTTTATGCTATTAACCTTAATTTGTGAAGATTAATTATATAACATTTGTTATGCTTGTATTCATGGCGTCATGATAGGGGTTGTTAGAGGGTTTTTCTCCCCTCTATCAGCTGTTGAAATTATTTTCAAGACTTAGTTTTTATATATTTTTTAGATTTTGTCGTTTATGATTTTCGTTGCGAGGGTTTGACCAATTGAATAATAATTTCTGAGTTTTGAGGAGCAGATTTTGAAATATGAGTGACAATTTGATGGATAAAGTCAACCAATTAGGCGAGCGTCTGAAAATTGGGGGCTCGGAGGTGGGGCAAAAGATTAGTGCCGGCATGAGCTCGATGAGTTTCAAGATGAAGGAATTTTTCCAAGGCCCGAATCAGGCTGAGATGCTTGTCCAGGAAGCCACAGCCGAGACGCTGGACGAGCCCGATTGGGCCACGAATCTCGAACTCTGCGACATGATCAACCACGACAGGGTCAATAGTGTGGAGTTGATAAGGGGAATAAAGAAAAGAATCGTGTTGAATAGCCCTAGGGTTCAGTTCTTGGCTCTGATGTTGCTCGAAACTGTCGTAAAGAATTGCGAGAAGGCGTTCTCTGAGGTTGCAGCTGAGAGGATATTGGATGAGATGGTGAAGTTGATTGATGACCCTCAGACTGTGGTTAATAACCGGAACAAGGCTTTGATGATGATCGAATCATGGGGGGAGTCTTCAAATGAGTTGCGCTATTTGCCTGTTTATGAAGAAACTTACAAGGTAATCCTGCTGTTTGAGTGGGGGGCCAATTTTGTTTATTCATGTTCATTATTGTTTTCTTTTGCGTTGGATTGTAAAGAAAGAGCAAGAAGATCAAGCAACGGGTAATATCCTGTCTCTCATTGTTTTGTTCTATAATATATTTCGGATTGGACAAGTATGAGATCCTATTCGGATTATCCCTCTGTTTCCTGTTGGTTCATACCCCACAATCATTTGAACCAATATTCAATGCAAGTCAGGTGATTAATTAGACTTTACACATGCATGGGTATTTGAATGTTGTAATAGTGTTTTTCATACTAATATGGAAATTTATAATGGAAGACACCGAACTTTTTCTGAATTTATATTGTAATTTCTGTTGAGAAATTACTAAAACTTACAAAACTTGACTAATCATCTGCTTTCCTTGATATTTTGGAGTAGATGAATTATGATTGCTGCCCTTTATTTTCTGTATCTTTAATAGCTGACAACAATTGTTGGAAAAACATTTTCATAACATTGTTTATGCCAGATATTGCTGTAACATACAGGAAATAGCTGTTGGTTTATGTCTCTTAAACTTCTGATTTTATTCGTTTTGATTATTTTCCGTCCCATTCCAGAGTTTGAAATCAAGGGGAATACGGTTCCCTGGTCGTGATAATGAGAATCTGGCTCCTATATTTACTCCACCAAGATCAGTGGAAGCTTCTGAATCAAATGCCACTCTTGCGCAACAATTTCATAATGAAATCCCTGCACAAAGCTTTTCTGCTGAACAAACGAAGGAAGCATTTGATGTGGCTAGAAATAGTGTAGAGCTTCTAAGCACTGTTTTATCCTCTTCTCCACAGCAAGAAGCTCTGCAGGTACTTCTAAAATATCTGTATATTTGTTCTCAAATTTAACACTTAAGTTGTCTCTTGGTCCTTGGTTGTCTGTAGGAACTTGTTGAACTCTAAGGTTGTGTTACTCTGTCCTCATTTTGGGATCTTGATCATGGGATTATTTTAATACTTCTACACGCCTCTTGCACTTTTTAGGCCTTTGTCTTGTATTACACCTATATTTTTAAACTTTGTCCGAGGGATCATCACATTGCTAGATTCTCAAGAAATCTGGGTCAATCCCTGCAAAATTGGGCAGATTTTACCCTCGGATTTCTGCCATCCATGTATATTTAATTGCTTCTGCAAAAAAATAAAAATATTAGGGACTTAAATTGACTTCATGTTGCTGTAAGTAAGATTTACCAGCAATAGTACTTACAAATATTTGAGATATAATATCCCATTACAGTTAGTTTAATCAAGATTAACACATCGTATTGGCTAGCTATGTTGCATTCAGTGGTAGGAGCTGTGTTTTGTTCTAGTCTGAGATTAACTTTGATTTGGTTTGCAGGATGACTTGACCCTCACACTTTTACAGCAGTGTCGTGAGTCACAATACACTGTTCAGAGAATTATTGAAACAGCTGGAGATAATGAGGCCCTGCTTTTTGAAGCACTGAATGTGAACGACGAAGTTCAAAAAGTTCTATCTAAATATGAAGACATGAAAAAACCGTTAGTGGTTCCTAAGGAACCAGAGCCGGCTATGATACCTGTTTCTGTTGAACCCGATGACTCGCCACGTGCTGGGAAAGCAGAAGCTCTGGTCAGAAAACCATCCAGTGCTCGGAGTGGAAGTCATGGAGGGCACAACGATGACATGATGGACGATCTTGATGAGATGATTTTTGGTAAGAAATCTGGCGGCACATCAGAAGCAGCAGCACAGGAGACAAAGAAAAAGCAGCCACCTAAAGATGATCTCATCACTTTCTGAGAGGAGAATACTTGATATCTAGAAACCCATAAGGTGTCTGACATTCTTGATGTCAGCCCAGTGTTGATATTAGTTTGTCTTTTTAACTTTGATTCTTAAATCACGATAAGAGGAGGGGACTACTTTTTTCTCGTTGTATCTCTCTTTTTCTGATTTATTGCGGAGACCGGGTTATGTTGATGTTATAGTGCATTTGTGTATCCATTTGTGGTTGATGGTTTTCCTGTTATTAAATATATATACGCGCTGCAGCAGTCTGGAATAAATATGGCACTGAATTTTACCTCTTCTCGTCCAGCAGTGTTCTCTTTTGCGTTAACTTGTTTCTACGAGTATATATGTGAAAGGTAGATGATGGTTTATGGTCTCTCTCTCTCTACCCTTGCATGTCCTCGGTAAGGCTAAAAAACTCACAGAGTAACGGTGACCTATTCGGCATTGAGTAAGTAGCATATGCGCATCCTTACTGGCATCTGATTTTGGTTATGTCCTTAAGTATGGTTTGTGGATAGATGAAGGCCGCAGGCAAAAGATTACTCCGATTTAGGCCTATGATGAGGTTTCAGCACAACTGGCAGCAGAAAAGAGAAGTAAGAAGAGGAGAAGAAGAAAAGATTTGAATATAAACAGATGCGAGTGTAATACATTTCTTGGAAACTGACTCATTAATGGAAGATGTGTGGTCTTTGTTTATTCATTTAATACTTGAAAAATAGGATGTGTGGACGAGTAAGAGGCCTGTTTCTCTTATATACTAACATAGTAACATATAATAATAAGAATAGGTGGGCTTGTACTAGAAAATTGTTGACAAGATCGTGAGCCTTGATGAATCTAGAATTTATGTATGTTAATGCATAGGCATTTCACATTCGATAAAGGAGAGAGATCGTGCCATGCATTATATTCTCAATATTGTGATTGCTTAGTTGTTGTTAGCGTCGTGAGCATGCAATCTGCGACCCACGAACGCGCATTCCTGTTTTTGCGTTTTTTGAAATGAAAATTTAGCTATTCTGGACCCATTTAACAAGTTATAATAATAAACGCACAAATATAAGAATTATCAAAATAATAATAATAGAAGAAATTAAAAAATGCCAAATATTGGAAAAACGAGAAATTAGCCATTTAGCAATGAGTCAAACGCGCCATTATGGCAGTGCTGCCTTTCCGCTGATTCCGCCTTAATTAACACCTTTTGGAATAGTTTCCCAATTCCATATTGGTAATTGCCTAATTGGTGTCATGATTATGATAATAATGATGATGAGGTCTCATAAATATACTCCTAAAATTAACAAGATTTTATACATACATATATTATATACACACGCACATAGGGGTTTAAAATGAAGTTTCGAAACTTAACTATTACCTAATAATAATAATAATAATAATAATAATAATAATAATAATAATAATGATAATGGGATCATGAATAACATGTCTTGCGACGAGAGAGAGAGAGAGAGAGAGAGAGAGAGAGAGAGAGAAGAGAAAGGAAAAGACGGTAGAAAAATCTTTGTTTCAATTACAACTGTAATAATTGTACAGCATAAGCCCCCCTGTCAACTATATAAGCACACGCACACAGATGAAACACGCATTCCCCGAATCTCAAGTTCACACTGTATATACTATAATACACACCCGACTTCTTCTGCAGCAGAGAGAGAGAGAGAGAGAGAGAGAGAGAGGAGTGGAGAGCCTCGCATTCCTCAACTCCCACACGTTCTGCCGTCACCCGTTTTTGAGGTATGGACATATTCCTTACCATTCCTGCAATACATGTTTATATGCAAATGATGGAGGAGGCGTTAATTGGAATTAGAATTGGTTTAAAAAAAATGCTTCTTTGAATCGAATCAATTTTTGCGTATGTTTTCTTGTATCTTGTCTTTTGGGCTTCTGCATGAAATTAATCAGCCTCATTACTGTTTTTCCAATCTTTGCTTTTCACTATTTTTATCAACGATCTAGTAGTTAAAAAATGGGATTCTGAGTGTGTTTTGGCATCTTGAATGTTTTGGAAGGTTTAGATTGAAACTTATTCAGTAGCATAGAGTACAATTATTCGGTCAGCTGATTGCTTGTAGAAATTATTTATGTGTCAATCCGTCTCTATACTTGTTTCACATTGAACTTTGAAATAAAATTGATACTTAGAATTTGACTCATTCATGCATATGCTCATAAATTTCAGGGAGTCAAATTGCACATTTTAAGTGGGAGCCTTCAAAATGGCATCCAAATCATTTAAGTCAAGCAGATCAGACGTATCAGCTGTATCTGATGTGCTAGACTCACAAAATGGCAAGCCACCACTGCCTCCACAAAGCCGTGTGACATTCGCGAGGCGGACTTCATCTGGCCGATACGTGAGCTATTCGAGCGATCTTGACAGCGAACTAGGGAGCACGGATTTTCTCAACTACACGGTGCACATACCGCCAACTCCAGATAACCAGCCGAGCAACCCTGTCCCGAACAAGGCCGAAGAGCAATATGTGTCTAATTCGCTCTTCACCGGTGGGTTCAACAGCATAACACGGGCTCATTTGATGGACAAAGTCATTGACTCGGAGTCCAACCATCCGCAGATGGCGGGTGCAAAAGGATCTTCTTGTGCAGTCAATGGATGTGATGGTAAGGTAATGAGGGATGGAAGGGGAGACGATGTTTTGCCGTGTGAGTGTGATTTCAAGATATGCAGAGATTGTTACATAGATGTGCTCAAAACGGGGGACGGGATTTGTCCCGGTTGCAAGGAGCAGTACAAAACTACTGATTTGGACGAGGCAATGGAGAATTGGAGGTCGTTGGTTCCGCAGCTCCTGCCTCCATCTGGGATGTCAAAAACAGAGAGGAGGTTGTCGTTGATGAAATCGACGACAAAGTCGTCGTTCCTGATGAGGAGCCAGACGGGAGATTTCGATCACAACCGTTGGTTGTTTGAAACAAAGGGCACGTATGGTTACGGCAATGCAATATGGCCAAAGGAGGAGGAGTTTCAAAATGGCAAGGATGAAGAAGTTCACGAGCCTTCTGAGTTGATGAATAAGCCATGGAGGCCACTTACTCGCAAGTTAAAGATCCCGGCTGCCATCATCAGCCCTTACCGGTAACTTTTATTCTTCTCTTGTTGTGATAAAACTATAACCTTCTGTAATAGTATTTGAAAAATATATGAGGAAGATATTCACATTGGGTGTTGCAATGACAATCATGCTTTGCAATTTAGGCAGTTGATTTCGTGACTTTTACTCCTACAAAAATTTTCAACTCTCTCTAAAACTTTAACTTCTCCTAACATAAGGATTTGCAAAGACCCTCTCATGTATTTTTCCAGCAATCTAATCTATATACGGTGCATGTGGTGATCTTGACTTTGTGATTGCAGGCTCCTGATTGTTGTTCGAATGGTTGTTCTTGGTCTTTTCTTGACATGGAGAATTCGCCACCCCAACAATGATGCGGTCTGGCTATGGGGGATGTCTGTAGTTTGTGAAATATGGTTCACGTTTTCTTGGATTCTCGACCAACTACCAAAACTCTGCCCCATAAACCGGGCTACTGATCTCAACGTCTTGCAAGATAAATTTGAAACGCCTAATCCAAGCAATCCCACCGGAAAATCTGATCTCCCTGGCATCGATGTCTTCGTTTCAACAGCAGATCCAGACAAAGAGCCACCTCTTGTCACTGCTAATACCATCCTGTCTATACTAGCAGCCGATTATCCAGTTGAGAAGCTTGCCTGCTATGTCTCTGATGATGGAGGGGCACTTTTAACTTTTGAGGCCATGGCGGAAGCAGCGAGTTTCGCAAATATATGGGTCCCATTCTGCCGCAAGCATAGCATCGAACCTAGGAATCCGGAAAGTTATTTCAATTTGAAGAAAGATCCTTACAAGAACAAGGTCCTTAGCGACTTTGTTAAAGACAGGAGACGAGTGAAGCGTGAGTATGATGAGTTTAAGGTTCGTATTAATAGCCTTCCGGACTCTATTAGGCGGCGATCAGATGCTTATCATGCTAGGGAAGAACTTAAAGCCATCAAGGAACAGAGAATGAAGAAAGATGATGAGCCTGCTGAGGCGATCAAGATCAAGAAAGCTACATGGATGGCAGATGGAACCCATTGGCCTGGCACTTGGTTGAATCCTGCACCTGAACACTCAAAGGGTGACCATGCAGGAATAATACAGGTATGCCGTAATATTATGTGAAATAATTACAGCATCCTCCCCTGTAACTCTATATATAATTACACAAATATTCCCTCTTGGTTTTTAGTAAATTTTTCAATTGTTCTCATATGTTTGAATGATTTTATCCATGTCCACTAGTACAACTATTTCCACTTCTGATTAAAATTTGATGAACAAAAGGAGAAATTTGGAATTTTGAAAGTGAGAGGGAAATTTTATGTAATTACACGTAGTTACAGGGGAGTTCACTGTAATTAACCCTATTATTTGAATGTTTATTACCATTGCTAGGATGACCATTACCTATCAGAGAAATCAATATCTTTTATTATGGTTGATGTAGGTGATGTTGAAACCTCCCAGTGATGAACCACTTTGTGGCATAGCTGAAGAGTACAGAGTAATGGACCTGACAAATGTTGATATTCGTCTACCAATGCTTGTTTATGTTTCTCGTGAAAAGCGGCCCGGCTATGATCACAACAAGAAAGCAGGCGCAATGAATGCTCTCGTTCGTGCTTCAGCAATCATGTCTAACGGCCCGTTCATTCTCAACCTTGATTGTGACCACTACATCTACAACTCCCAAGCCATGAGGGAAGGAATGTGTTTCATGATGGACAGAGGCGGCGACAGAATCTGCTATGTTCAATTCCCACAAAGGTTCGAGGGCATTGATCCATCTGACCGTTACGCCAATAGAAACACCGTCTTCTTTGATGGCAACATGCGCGCTCTTGATGGGCTCCAGGGCCCGGTTTATGTCGGAACAGGATGTCTCTTTAGGCGTATCGCCCTTTATGGTTTCGACCCCCCTCGTGCCAAAGAGCACAGCACATCTTGCTGTGGCAGAAGAAAGAAGCATGTTGCCATTGCTAACACCCCGGAAGAGAATAAAGCCTTGAGAATGGGAGGTGATTCCTATGATGAAGAAGAAGTGATGAATCTTTCACTTGCTCCAAAAATGTTTGGCAACTCAAATGTACTCATTGATTCTATCCCCGTGGCGGAGTTTCAAGGCCGTCCTCTGGCTGATCATCCGTCTGTCAAGAACGGAAGGCCCCCTGGTGCTCTCACCATACCCCGTGACCTTCTAGATGCATCTACAGTCGCCGAGGCAATAAGTGTCATTTCATGTTGGTACGAGGATAAAACTGAGTGGGGTCAGCGTGTCGGCTGGATTTATGGTTCGGTGACAGAAGATGTCGTGACAGGGTATAGAATGCACAACAGAGGGTGGAAATCAGTTTACTGCGTGACGAAACGGGATGCATTCCGCGGGACTGCCCCTATCAATCTTACGGACAGGCTCCATCAGGTCCTTCGTTGGGCTACCGGTTCGGTTGAGATATTCTTCTCTCGGAACAATGCATTTCTTGCGAGCTCAAGAATGAAACTTCTGCAAAGGATTGCATACCTCAATGTCGGAATCTACCCATTCACCTCCGTTTTCTTGCTCGTCTACTGCTTTCTCCCCGCGCTCTCCCTCTTCTCGGGCCAGTTCATAGTCCAAACACTGAACGTCACGTTCTTAGTCTACCTATTGACCATCACAATAACACTATGTACACTAGCCGTGCTCGAGGTCAAGTGGTCTGGCATAGAGCTGGAGGAGTGGTGGAGGAACGAACAGTTCTGGTTGATCGGAGGGACAAGTGCCCACTTGGCCGCCGTCTTTCAAGGGCTGCTCAAAGTCATTGCTGGTGTCGAAATTTCGTTCACGTTGACGTCCAAATCAGCAGGGGACGACGAGGACGATGAGTTTGCTGATCTTTATCTAGTGAAATGGACATCACTCATGATCCCTCCCATTGTTATTATAATGGTGAACCTGATCGCGGTAGCTGTCGGGATTAGCCGGACCATTTACAGCGTAATACCGCAGTGGAGCCGTCTGTTGGGTGGTGTTTTCTTCAGCTTTTGGGTTCTGGCACATTTGTACCCCTTTGCAAAAGGGCTCATGGGCAGAAGAGGAAGGACACCTACCATTGTCTATGTTTGGTCAGGGCTTATCGCAATCACAATATCACTGCTATGGGTAGCGATAAACCCACCGGCCGGAAACAACCAAATTGGTGGCTCTTTTCAGTTTCCTTGAGCAACACAAATATATATACATTTTTTTTTTCCTTTGCACAGTACAGCAATCAAATTCTTTTGTTCAAATTTGGAAGATGGAGTTGGTTTTGGTAAGTTCATTTCTTCACAAGTTAAGAAGTTCCCAATTTGTTTCATCCTAATACATATATGGGGTCTTCATTACTTATACACTCTGACTATATTAGAAGTTTTGTGTATTTGTTGGGAGTTCCCCTGCATGCATGAAGAGCAATATTTTCTCTGTTATGCTGACAAAATTTATTCTTTGATTTGTTTAATATTGACAAGCTTGAGGGTTTATTGATGATAATTTGGATGTTCTTGCTTCAACCGTTGGTTGATTTTGTAAGAACGGATATGGTGTGTACTCAAAAGAGAAAGGATGTCTAGCCATTTTTGATTTGAACATGAGGTGAAAGTTCCCAGGATTAATAATGAAATACCTCATGAGGTTGGATCTGTTTCCACAAAATCACATATGGTATGAAAAATTACAAATGCCCCCCCTAGTATTTGGGATTTTTTTAAAATTTGACCAAAAAAAAGTGTTTTGTTTAATTTTTTGACATGAAAAGAGGACTTGTGTGAAAAATAACCTAAGTCACCATCATCGTTGGCGACTTTATTAAAATATTAATAAAATTTATAAAACTGTAATATATTTTTAGGAAAAAAAATAATTATTATAAAATAATAGAAATCTTCAACAGTAAACTATTATTTGTGTCCTTCATAGAAAAAAAAAATGAAAAATAGCTAAAACTCGCCAACGGTGACGGCGACTTCCGTTGGTGAGTTCAAAGAAAAAAATGTTATTTCGTGACCTTACTTTGGCTTTTCTAACAAACAAATGTTAGAGCCCTTGCTTGCGCTAAACCAGATAAATTGATTCCACAAGCTGCTGATTAGTGTTCCACACATTATTCAAGGCTTATCTATATATATATATTTCTCAAAAAAAAAAAAAAAAAAAAAAAGGGCTTATCTATGTATGATTCTTTTTTTTCTCTGTATTTCCTTTTTGTTGTTGGGTAACAAGTGGAAATGTGGAAACTGTGTACCAACACAAGTAAAATGACTGTCCCATAAGCTTATTTGGTGATATCATTATGATTTTTTTTTAATGATTGTCTTGTTATTTACTTCTTACTCTTCAAAGAATCAAACCAAATAACATTTTTTTTCTTTGAACTCGCCAATGGTGATGGCGACTTTAAAGTCGCCAACGCTGTTGGCGAGTTTTAGCTATTTTTCTTTTTTTTTTTTTCTGTGAAGAACATAAATAATATTTTATTGGAAGTCGTCAACTTTTATTATTTTATTATTATTATTTTTCTTGAAAATATATTAAAGTTTTATAAATTTTATTAATATTTTAATAAAGTCACCAACAACGATGGCGACTTAGGTTATTTTTCGCACAAATCTTCTTTTCATGTCAAAAAATTAAACAAAATACTTTTTTGGGTCAAATTTTAAAAAAGTCCTGGTATCTAGTTTTCTATTACAAAAAAAAAATCCGCCAACAATTATAGGGGTAGTTGTAATATGGAACCAAACATTAGGGAGTTGTTTGTGATTATTTATACTATATAGGATTTTATAGAAAGGGATCTAACCTCAGGATTTTTTGTTACCTATGCCAAATTCCTATTTCATGCTTAGAGGAATGACCATTAGTTGTTACAAGTTACAACATAAAAAATGCATGTTGAAGCTAATCTTTAAAGCCATACATAATAGTAATTCATCATCATTAACCTTCTGAAGAAGCACAATTCAACATTTGGTGAATCAAATTCGAAACATCCCACTAGCTAATTTCACCATTGAGTCTATTAATTGTCCTAATTGCATTCATCTCATGAGCTGCTGCCACAAATCTAATCTCCATCAAACCAAGAAACCGCATTAGCCACACAGCATATGCAGAATTCACATTTGTCATGCTCAACCAACATGGCCCCTCATTTAATTCTAGGCAATTACATTGCCTACTCATAGCACCCTCTCCAAAGCCAACAATCATTGCCCGGCCGTTCATTTCTTGAACGGCCACTCCATCCGACGGCCTCTGCTCATTAACAACCTAATATTTGTACCGAAGGATCATCAATAAGGTGTCCCGGGGATAGATGTCAGGATCAAACGCTTATTGCCAAGCCCTTTCTTAGGACCAACTTGGAAAATTCGTACCCATGACCTCGTTCTGATACCAATGGTCAAAATCAAGTGCTTACCACTAAACCAAAAGTTATAGTCGATGGCAAAGGCGCAACTTTATTTCTTTATTTGTACACTTAGCAGCGCAAAGCGTTGTTTGAGGTGATAGTAAGCTTGAGGTGGCTAAGCCCCCCATAAAGTGCCACGGATCGGGCGACTAATCCTCTACCAATTATGTTCTATTGAATCGAAGGGTGGTGTTAACATACATGCCAACAATAAATTGATTGGTGCAACCTACTTTGATTCCTCAGCCTAGCAATACGACCAAAATATACTTGTTTTATTAATAGCACGTCCACTGGTGGCGCAGCCCCCATCGTCGCCGTCATTGATGCCACCGGCGGTGGCTTTGTCAACAACCCTGTCACCACAGCCCCACCATTTACATCAGATGTCGAAGCTAGTTTTCCAAGGCGAAGGTCTCCTGATCATATGGGACATGAAAGGGGGTGCTTTGGGAAGGACATTATTTAACGTTGGGAAATGGATCTTGTCACTGCAGATAGTTCCTCAAATTGAGGTTCTCCTGATTATATGGGAGCAGGGGTTTTGTTGCTTTGGTAACGACATTTTCTTATGTTGGGAAAGATGAAACTATGACATGGAATGACAATTACTTACATTAAAAAGCAATGGATTTTTTTTTTTAAATTTAACCCACAAGGTGTAATGTTTAAATTTTTAACCTGTGAAAAAAATACCATAAAAATCTAACCTAACTTGCCGTCGACAACGGCGAGTTTAATAAAATATTAATAAAATTTATAATAGTTTAATATATTTGTCAGGAAAAAATAATAATAATAAAATAATAAAACTTGCCAACAGTGTTGGCGAGTTTCGGAAAAAAAAAGAAGAAGATAAATTAAACTCGCCATCACCGATGGCGAGTTTTGGAAAATGAAAAAAAAAATGAAATTTTTTTTTAAATCGCCAACACGGTTGGCAACTTCAATTTCAGAAAGAAAAAAATAGGGAGTAACTAATTAAGAAGGAGAGAGAGTGGGTAATGGCTGTTGAATTAATTAAGAAAGAGAGAGAGTGGGTGACGACTGTTAAATTAATTAAGGAGGATAGAGAGTGAGTAATTCAGCACTTTTGAGTTTTCTTTTTCGCTTTTTTTGAACTCGCCACTGTTGCTGGCGAGTTTAATTTCTTTTTTTTTTAATCTCTTTTGTTTCCTGTTTTGGTGATGGCTAGTTTAATTTTTTTTTTTTCGCTCTCCAAAACTCGCCATCAGCAATGGTGAGTTCTTCAACGGAAAAAAAAAATTATATCAGAACTCGCCAACATTGTTGGCGAGTATAATTTTTCTTTATTTTTTAACTGAAACTCGCCAACAGTATTGGCGAGTTTTAAACAATATACCTTTTTAAGTTAAATTTGAAAAAATTCCAAAGCAATGGGGTAATTAAGAGGTGAAGTTTAATGGAAAATCCAAGGGATTAAGAAATCAGAATTTGGTACAATGATTTGAACTTTGTAACCTGAACTAAACTTTGCAAGTTAATTAATTCCCACTTGCATAATTTGTAAAGTAATTAAGGAGCAAAATTAATGGGCAGCCAAGCTTTGACCGAAAAGAGACTCAGTAGTGGTTTAAGGGGTATTTCATTTTGTATTTGATGAAGTGTATTGGATAATTTAATGGATGACATGCATATATGCTTAATGTGACCTACAGATATTGCGTGTTACTATGCATACTATGTTGATTTAGAAAAGCATCGAGTTTGGCTGGCAATCAAAAAATTGTGGTTGGTGTTGGTGTCGTAACATATGTTGCTCAAAGACACATGAAACATTACAATAGACTTGTTTCGGACAAATAAAGGTTTATGTTGCCCTTGATTTTATATGATGACTTATAAAACTTCTTTATCTAACACATGATTTGTAAATTTGCTCTAACGACTACTTACTATCACAAAAAAATTTCATATTAAAGCTGAAAGTCAAATCTTGTTTTATTATTCTTCCAACGGTTACTTACCTTAAATGGATGATTCAATTCTTACCAAATTGAAAGACGATCCTTGTGCTATAAATATGGTCAATAATGAAGAGAAAAATAACATTTTTGAGAGCAAAGTAATAGTCATTGAGAGCTCACGTTCATAGTATTATTTAAATGAGAATTGAGATAGTATCTATTCTAGGATGTACGTTGTTTATCAAGTATTGGTAGTACCGGTGATCCAATAGTGAGTTGCTTACCAAGTGTTTGGTAGTACCACTGGTCCAACGTCAGTTACAAAATAGATTTTCTCACTTTCATTCCATATTGTTTTGTTTGGAAGTTATATCTTCCATAAGTTTGTATCGTTCCACTGTTATCGGCTTGTGCAACATTATTCCGGTTCTAATTTTAATAAAATATTTCGCAAGTTAAAATCTTAAGTTGAAAAACACTTAGGTCGTGGATTAAGTTTCGACCCAACCCACTATAAGTCAATTGTTCTTTTAGTTAAATATTCTGTCAAATTTATTACATTGATAGTTTCAATCCCCTTTATTTATCTTATTTTAAATTATCAAATCCACCCCGTGTTAGATTCTCAGTTTATAACGACTGGCAATTTAAAAACATTATTGCCGCTCGTTAGCTCATATTAAGCACTTGTAGAGTGTGCCTAAGCTTGGTGCATATTGTTTGTAAAGCATCGGTCTTGCGCGCACCACCTGTGCAAATTGATGCACGTCGGGTAGGTAGTCTGTTAGTGTGAGATCGTGCAGCAAAGTGCACTCCCCATGGGGGGAAACGACAATTGGTGACAATTATAATGATCAGCGGATTATAGAGAATACGTTTTATGATAAAGTGTTAAACAAAAGTTATTACATTTCACTAATCATGCAATACATTCATCAAAAATCACTAATAATAATCAATAAATTATAAGGAAATTAAAAAAAAAAGACTAAGAGGGTGTTTGGCTAAGCTTATATGTTCTTTAAAACATCTTATAAGATGTTTTAGAGCTTATAAGATGGTGTAAAATGTTTGGTAAAAATTTTGGAGGAAGAGTTTATAAGATATTTAAGAGCTTACAAGCTCTTTTTAAAAAAATAAAGGAGGTGGTAACTTATTTTTTAAGATCTACCAAACTTCTTTATTTTCAATCAAATTAATTATAATATTGTCATTACTAACATTTTATAAATTATACCCCTTCTTATTTATCCAAACGCTTTAATAGCTTACCCAAACACCCCTCTAAGTACAATATATAAAACGAATAGCCCACATGCATTCGATTAACTCGGACCCTAAAAAACTAATTATATTCTTTAATTTTAGGTTAAATTTCTTTTTAGTAGTTTAGACTTTATAATGGAACTGCCAGCCCACTGGGGAGTGATAATTGGAATGACTCCAAATCCAAGTCAAAATTTTACTGCTCACCTCACGATTGCACAGATTAATGTGGAACACGAATCAAATCAGACTTGTCTTCCTTTCCCAACAATAACAATAACTTGTACGTAAATTCTTACTCGGATCTAGCTTGAATCGATCTCAATAAATTATATATTAATAAATATATTATATTTATTAAATAATTAATTATTTTTTTAAATTATCGACCATTCATATGGCAAATATAAAATACTCTGCCCGTAATTAATACTGATTCAACTAAATCGGATTTGAGCTAAAATTTTCCCTTTCAAGAAACAAAAAAAAAAAAAAGAAAAGAAAAACAAACAAACAGGGCCATGTCTAACCTTTTCTGTAGCTTACTTGAGCTACTTGCTAAAATCTCAACCACAAGACTCACCAACTATTTCAAAAAAGGAGATTTTATGTCCAGATTAGAAATCCCATATTAATTATGGTAATGCAAATTCTAATACGGAACAACTATGTGATTGGATTACATCGGAATTAATCATCTAATGAATGGATTATATATCATGTGATTGGTGAGTATTGAGTGAGCTATCATGTCACCACTAACCAGAATTTATTGGTTATGCAAGGATTTTTCGTGCAATATTGCAGTGGAACTACCAAATTAATTAAATGAATCAAACACCACATAATAGCCCAAAGTCACAACAACTCGATCTCCATAATTGTTAGGCTGACGCGCCCCCCAATGCACGTGCAATGCTATCCTCAAATTAACTTTTAATCAACGCCTTAATTATTCTTTCATGTTTATTAGTTAAAAACTAAGCACGTTTATCAAAACGGCAAAAAAACCACTACACAGCTAATGATCCTCGCTAATAGGTAAATAGAGAGAATATATATATATATATATATATATTATATTAGTGGCTGTTGATAGAACCAGCTGCCATAATTAAAACCTGAGTTTTGTTCATGTTATTCAATTGAACTAATCATTAGATTTGAATATAATAATATCAAAAAGTGTTAAAAAAATTACGTTATAATACTCTATTCAATGATTAAAAATTCAATTGGATATAGCTCAATCCAACTGAATAGCATCTACCCTTCTTTAAAACCTGATCGGTTCATTGAATTGTAATGGATCTAATTATTTAAAAATTCTTTTGCTATTCAAGTGAAATTTAATAATAATAATAATAATAATAATAATAATGACCTATTCTTCCGACAACAACAAAAAAAAGGACCTATTCTTTTTAGTCTTTCCCAACTAAATCGAAAAGGTTCAGGTAAATTGAAAAAACAATCACATGCAAAATGCAGAGTCAATGCTTTTCATGTACGCGCAGAATCTCTGTATTTCATTCTTAATAATATTGTTGGGAAAAAAAATTATTTTGCCCATTTTAAAAATCGAGCTTGTCAAAATACCCTCAATATTAAAATTTATCTTAAATTACGCTTTAAGAGCCCGATCTTACTGTGCGTCAGAGAGTTAGGTTGAGCTTCGAAAAGCTCGATCTAGATATTTTATTTATTTATTTGAGATAATCAAAGACCGAGCTTAAGCATTTAAATTTTTTATTTTTGAAAAATTTAAAGACCGAGCTTCAAGAGCTTGGTTTGTGATTTAAATTTTTTTTAAAAAAATTAGAAGGCCGAACTATTGAAATTCGGTCCATAGCATTTTAATTATTATTTTTTTTTTTAAAAATTAGACCAAGCTATTGAAGCTCTGTCATAACATGTTTATTAATTTTTTTTTTTTAAGAATTAGAAATTTAGAAGGCCTCGCTATAGAAGCTTGGCCAGTAGCATTTTAATTTAGTGAATGCATGTTATGCTTGATTATCTGCTAAGTGTGTGCGTGTGCGTCTATGTGACATATATGTATGTATGTATGTATACAGTACATATATGAAAAGAAAAATTGCAAGAAAACGAAGAAGGCTTACGTGGAGGACGAACCATCAAATGGGAAGGACATGATCCCCTTGATTCCACCACAAGTGCTATGCCCAATCACAATAATTTCTTGGACCTGTAATAAATATTTCATTTTACTATGTCAAATGCGCAAGAATTAAATAAATGCTATTTACCAAATTTTTTATAGCCTAAACTGGGCTCTTAGAGTTCGGTCTTTAAATAGTTAAAAAAAAAATTTAATACCTTGACCGAGCTCTAGGAGCTCGGTCTTTAAATTTAAAAAAAATAAAAAATTTATATGTAGATCGAGCTCTTAGAGCTCGGTGTTTAAAGTGAAAAAAAATTAATATATGGACTGAGCTTTAAGAGCTCGGTCTACAATTTTCCCAAATTTTCCCAAAAAAAAAATATTAAATGCTTAGACTGAGTTTTTGAAGCTCGATCTTTAATTTTTTGAAAAAAATAAAAATAAAAATACATAGATCGAGCTTTGGAAAGTTCAGTCATACTTCTGACAGCACAGTAAAACTGAGCTCTCAAAACTTCGATCTAGGATAAAATTTAAATATTTTAAAAAATAGGGGTACTTTGACAAGCGCGAACCACAAAAAGCACAAAATAATTTTTTTTTCAATATTGTTGACGTGCATGTATGTGTATGTAGTCTATATAAATAAATCCACCTTACAAGTGCAAAAAGAGTAGCATTCAAATTCATCGCCGAATATAGAAATTTAATATATTGAACATGTTTGATAATGAATTTTTACGTGTGTGGGTCCCACTTTTAAATATTTTATAAGTGTATTTATTTTGGTATGACAATATTCTTAATTAAAATTTTTTAGGATGATGAATGTTTGATTTGTATGTGTGGATATGGCATTTAAGGGTCAAAAGTCGATTTTACTCCCATGAAATGTCATTTTTTGTAATTTCATATTCCAATTTTATGGAGAAAATGGACAATTTACAATGATCATTTGAAATACAAAATTTAAAATACCAAAATCTCACCTCCTATGTGAAATTATTATATCACATTATATGACATTTTTAATACAAGTCAAATTAGAATTGATCGGCTTATAAAAAAATTAATTATTAATTAAATATATTTAAAAATACATTTGAAAAAATACAAATTCCTCACAATCATTTATTAAATATGCCCATTATCTCATATCTCAAGACCAAATATAATTTAGTACTTCATAGAAAACTGTCGCGTAAGATAAACGATGACTTGAAATTTATAGAATGAACAAATTCCTACACTACTTTCAATGTACAAGAAGAATACGCCCAGAACCACATAGATGGACTGAGATACTATTACTTTTCAAATTAGTTATACATCGTTATATGAATATTAGCTATCAAAATTTTATAATAATCAAAAGAGGGGCATATGAATATTTTTTGGTGGATATCATATCAATCTAAAATTGAAAAATTCTTTTATAAATCGAATGAATGTACTTTATGGTTTAAATTAAACCATATATTATATATTAATTTTTTTATAAAATATATATAATACATAATTAAATTTAAATTACAAGATACATTAATAGAGTTCATACACTCCATTCATATAAAAATTTTCCATCTAAAATTCTATAGTTTGAACTTTGAAGTCTCAATTTAGGTAAACAAATGAAATGACATTAATTGAACCGATTAATTAGAACCATACTTTAGGTGTCGTACGTGGAATGATTACATTTGCACGTCGTGCATTAAATTGAACAATTATATGTTGTATATAAGAAAGTAAGAAACTCAAAGATTGACTCATGGGCAAAGAAGGGTAGGTGCAGCAGACAGGGTCGGGTCAATCGAAAACGGGTCAGCAGTTGCAGCTACTTATTTTCCCTCTCAGCTCCCTCACTCCGTGCTTTCTTTTCCCACCCACCTAACACCTCTCTCTCTCTCTCTCTCTTCCGGTATTTATCACTCACCCTCACTTCTTTCTTCCCAAAACCCATCTCTCTCTCTGGCTCTCTCTCTCTCTCCCCCCCTACCAAGCCTCTGTTTTCCTCATTCAGCTGTCACCCTCTTTAAACTTCTCCGATTAATTTGTTTCCCACTCCAGCAAGGCTCAAAACCAAGTACCCAGTTCACTGAAAGCAGTGTTTAATTCAGCGACGATGTTGTCGGTGGCGTCGGTGGAAACTCAAAATGCAGAGATTAATTCGTCTCTGGTTCTGTCCCAAAGCCAAACATCGTCGGAGACTCATGTTTTCGTATCCAAACTCCCCACTATCCCCATTCCCAATCACCTACCTCTCCACACCTACTGTTTCGAAAATCTAACACAGTACGCCGATCGGACGTGCCTCGTGGTGGGCAACACCGGAAAAACCTACTCGTTCGCCGAGACCCACCTCATTTGCAGGAAGGTCGCCGCCGGATTGCACAATCTTGGGATCCGACACGGCGACGTCGTGATGGCGCTCCTCCAGAACTGCGCCGAATTTGTCTTCACTTTCATGGGAGCTTCGATGATCGGCGCCGTCACGACCACGGGGAATCCGTTCTGCACTTCGAAAGAGATTTTCAAGCAATTCAAGGCCTCCAAATCTAAGATAATCGTCACGCAAGCGCAGTACGCCGACAAGCTTCGCGATTTCGGCGACGATTCGCTCGTGTTCGGCGAGGATTTCTCCGTCGTCACCATCGACAGCCCGCCGGAGGGATGCCTGCATTTCTCGGTGCTCTCTGAGGCGAACGAGAGCGATGCGCCGGAGGTGAAGATCGATTCAAACGACGCCGTTGCTCTGCCGTTTTCTTCCGGCACCACGGGGCTGCCCAAAGGCGTGATCCTCACGCACAAGAGCCTGATCACAAGCATTGCCCAGCAGGTCGACGGCGAGAACCCGAATCTGTACCTGAGGCCGGACGACGTCGTTCTGTGCGTTCTGCCGTTGTTTCACATATTCTCGTTGAATTCGGTGCTCTTGTGCTCGCTGAGAGCCGGCGCGGCGGTGCTGCTCATGCAGAAATTCGAGATTGGTTCGCTGCTGGAGCTGATACAGAGGCATCCGCGTGTCGGTGGCTGCGGTGGTGCCGCCGTTGGTCCTGGCGCTGGCGAAGAACCCGATGGTGGATGACTTCGACTTGAGCTCGATTAGAGTGGTGCTCTCCGGGGCAGCGCCGCTAGGGAAGGAGCTCGAGGCGGCGCTGCTCAACCGTGTGCCGCAGGCAGTGTTTGGACAGGTACGCCCACTTTATGATGTGAAAATGTTACCCAAAAAAAAAAAAAAAAGAATTTGATAACCAACTAAACAACCTAACCAAAATTACAATTTGGATCGTGGAGGTAGGGTGGGATGATAATAAGCTACTCTTGTGGGTAGGTGACAATAAGCTATACATATCGTGTGATCTGATCATATATATTGCAATTTTACATATTTTAAAATATTAATTTATATGTATATTAGTTTGTGAATTGACCAAAACTCTATGTCTCAACGCCATGCATGACGTGTATCGACTTTTAACTAGGTGTCCCCCAAGTTGCATCAATTCTTTTATTATTGCTGTTGTAATTGAGTATCAGTTAGTATACTAACTCAAACATAAAGAAATTAAACAAGTGTTAACAAAATTTATGTCAACAATTTGAAAATGATTTAACGGGTGGTCACCAGAAGTCCACGATGTCATCCCTCAAAATTTTCTTTTCTTTTTTTTTTATTTTATTTTGATATTTCTCAAGCCGAAAAATCAGCTGCAATATGACGTGGACGGATCAGATTCCTGTTTCATAATAGTGCCACACATTCCTATCTTACATTCTAAATGTGTTATATATATAAATTTTGATGAAATTTTACTTAACGATAGAAAAGATATTATTTTGCCAAATTAAATAACAGAAAAATTATAATTAATCAGATTAAATATTTTATCGTTAAATAAATTTTTAAGATTGATATGCGTCACATATTTAGAACGTTGGACAAAGAATGAGATATTATTGTGGGGTAGGAAATCCGCCCAAGGAATCCAGCCCGTTATGTAGTAGGAAGTTAAATAGTATCCTTTCTAAATTTTATATTAATTACGTAATAAGAATAAATCACACGCTATATAATTAATACTAATTTAATTTTGATAGATCTGCACCGGTTCGGATCTTTGTTACATAATTGTGTTATATCTTCTGTTACACTCATCAATACACGCCACGTGTATTGATGTGCGGTCGAGATAAGGAAAGAGAAAAATTGATGATATAGAAAAAAATATAAAGATTCTCTTTCCTTATCTCGACCTGCTCACCAACACACGTGCCGTGTATTGATGAGTGTAACAGAAGATGTAATACGATTATGTAACAGAAGATTCGAATTGGATCTGCACTAGAAATTACCCACAAAATTTATATCATTTATCTCTTTAGCATAAAGGCGCCCTTCATCGTATGTTGACATCTAAAGAGGGGCCGACACTCTTAAGTATGCAATTCCATTGACTTGACGTTGTTGCTTGGAGGATTTGTCTTTTTTTCTTATTTTCTATATTTGTTTTGCGTTAGCATAGAGCGGACAAATAAAAGGGTAAAATAAGAACGATTGCCATAAATACGAGGTGGCGTTTCAACCATTCCAACGAACCTCAACCACGCCTATATTCGTGAATATCCTTGGGCCAAGTACTGCATGTATGTCGACTGTTTTGCAATTTTCGTAACACAATTAAAAGTTGGATATACGATTTCTAAATACTCTTATTTACATGACCTTACAATTAATTGAGTGTGGTTACGCCTATTCTACCATTAATTTTGTGAAGTATCCTTCGGGCTAGGCTTGTTTTATTCTCAATCCTTTTTGTCTGCACAGATATATCTAAACAAGGAGGCTAATGACTGCAATTTTTAATAATGCATATCTTGGTGCACAAAAGTACATTTTATTGATGTGTATGCATGTACAAATATAAAATAAATGGTGTGGGGCCTTCGTCGTAGTGGACATATGTACCCCGTTTTTAGAATCGTAAAACGATTAGTGTTAGAATTCGAATCCTGACAGTGTGCGTAAATGCATGTGTGTGTATTATCAAGAAACTTAAATGAAGTTGGTTGGGGCGTAGGGCTACGGCATGACTGAGGCTGGTCCTGTTCTGTCGATGTGTCCGGCGTTTGCTAAACAGCCATTACCAGCCAAATCCGGCTCCTGCGGCAATGTGGTGCGCAACGCCGAGCTCAAAGTGGTCGACCCCGAAACCGGCTGCTCCCTCCCCCGCAACCAGGCTGGTGAAATTTGCATTCGCGGACCGCAGATCATGAAAGGTTAATGTGAAATTAATTGTTTTTTAAATGAAAATTGAACTTAATATATAATTTGTTGATTTATAATAAATTTTAATTGTATGACATTATATGTTATGTTATGCAGGGTACTTGAATGATGCTGAGGCGACTGCCAGAACCATAGATGTGGATGGTTGGCTGCATACTGGTGACATAGGCTATGTGGATGACGATGATGATGTTTTTATTGTAGACAGGGTTAAAGAGCTCATCAAATTTAAAGGCTTTCAGGTATATATACAATGTATTTATATAGTATGTTTATTTTATGTTATGATTAATTCAGCTTATATACATATATTTATATATATATTGTATATCAAATCCTGTAGTATCTTGCATTGATGCAGGTACCACCAGCTGAGCTAGAGGCTCTTCTTGTCAGCCACCCCAACATTGCCGATGCCGCCGTTGTGCCGTAAGTGCTAATTTTTTTAATAAAATATAAAAGTAACTTTGCCAGTTTTAGGATTGTTTGCTAACACTTAAAAAAAAAGTTTTTTTTTCGAACTTTTGTTGGAAAAAAAATTGTTGTGCAATATTTTGTTTTGGTGCTCTTACTAAAATAAATAAATATTGTAAAATCTGGAAGCGGCTTTCAAGTTGATTTTTTCAATTTCTAGTTACTTTTCAAATATATATATATATATATATGTATATGTATATATAATCATCCTAATTTCCACTAATTTACATAAATGTATATCTATGCGAACAGGCAAATAGATGAGGTTGCAGGCGAAGTTCCTGTGGCTTTTGTGGTTCAATCAAATGGATATGAACTTACAGAAGAAGCTGTCAAAGAATTCATCTCCAAACAAGTAAAACACACACTGCACACACTAGTCATTATATATATTCACACAATTTGATAATGTTTAACTGAATAACAATTATTTTGGGAATAAATTTGAACAGGTGGTGTTTTACAAGAGATTGCACAAAGTGTACTTTGTTCATTCCATTCCCAAGTCCCCAGCAGGCAAGATTTTAAGGAAAGATCTGAGAGCCAAACTTGCTGCAGGATCATCCTCGACATAAGCCTAATTATAATAAAAATAATAAATTGTTAAAATTTCAAATTAGTTGCCTAGGTTTTTTCAATATTTAATTTGTATCGTCTTATGAATCTCCTTAATTTTATGTCTTGCGGGTATGCAACTCCTAAGTGCGAGATTAAACAAAAAAAATTCTGTTGCTTTTTTATTTTTCATTTTAAATTATTCATTTTGAGATGTAATGTGTATTTTATTGAATTGATAATTGAATGTGATTCTTTAATGTTGCTTCTGGATGGAATATCTTGAGTTTCACGGATTGTTTTGGGGGAAAAAATAATCTAAATTGCTTCATGAATGTAGAATTCATGTAATGATTCAAAAAAATAATTCAAAAAATATAGAATACAGAGATTATGATATTCATTGTAGTATAAAATTTTTGAGATAAACTCAATAAAATTTATCATTATTTGTCTAATAATAACGTCCAAGTACATCAATTTAGAAACAATATTTCAAAATGCTCAGTTTTACGTTATTATAAGAAAGCATTTCATTTACTTATAGAAAATTTGTAATTGATTTTAGGGGAAACTTTAGTTCAGATTCGGCTCGGTTAAATCAGTATTAATCATGTGGTGAGTGTTTTACACTTACCCTATAAATGGTCGATAATTTAGGGAGAATGACCAATCACTTGGAAAGTGCAATACATTTGTCATATGATTTGTTAAGTTCGCCTAAACTAGGTCTGGGTTAGAATTTTTTCTGATTTTAGGCATACATGATTAATTAATGACGGAATTCACTACAAATAAAATTTAAAAAAATAATCAATGACAAGACATTTAATGATAAATTTGTTATAAATAAAATTCGTCACAAAACTTAAATTTCTAATAAATTGATTCATCAGCAATAAAGAGTATGATATATTTTCTTGTAGTATGTGTTGCTTTATAGAAGAATTTAAAAAAACATAAAAAAAACAGAAAAGAAAAGCAAAGAAGAGCCAATCAAAATAGTCAGTAAACTCAACCCGAATTTTATGTTACACGGTCATGTAATTGAGAGTGAGAGTACAATAACCACAAGCCAGAAGTTCAATTTTTCAAACCCCAACCCCCCCCCCCCCCCCCCACCATGGATTGGTCACAACACAATTAGCGTTCCTCACCAGGCCAAAATCATCATCCTTCTTGGGATTTTTTATTATTTCAACATAAGAGTGTATTTTGTTTAATATTTTAATATTAAAACAATATTTATTTAAAAAAGTAATTTAAATTTACATTAAGAATATCGATTTCAAGGGGAGTCGACATTCTCAATATCTACATCTAATTAAAAAATAGTTTCTGATAATTGAAAAAAAAAATCAACCGGAATCGACATCCTCAATATCGAATCTCATTAATTTTTTTTTTTTAAAATTTGGCGTCGACATTCTCAATGTCAACTCCTATTACTTCTAAACAAAATTGATAAGTCAATTCTTGATGCTAAAACAACTACTTAATTAATACCCATTTGAGAAGTCAACAATCTCATTGTTGACTTCTCAAACGGGTAATTAATTAGCCGTCAAATTAATCGGCACACCTTGTTCACATTCTGCCATCCTAACTAATTTAGTTAGATTTGATAGGAATTTAGCCACCTCCGATAGTTGTGTTAGATGCAGTTCTTCAAGCGAGGATACTATGCACACCCTCCTTCATTGCTCCAAAGCAAAACGGGTTTGGAAATTTATTATCAGGCCTACTGAATACCCGACCTTTCTCTTAATAAGTTCGAATAATTGATTTCAATGCAATATCCAATTTTCTTTTTGTAATATTATTGTTCCTCCATGCCAATGGCACTTGATTTTTCTTGCAGCCATTTGGTGTATTTGGAAAGCTAGAAACACCCTCACTTTTAATGCACGACATACATCACTCCCGGAAATTATTACCTTCATTAAGAAGTTGGCTTCGGAGATGCTCCAATCTTTCCCACGACAATCGATCTAGACCAAGGTAATACGTAGGGTTGGCGGGTGGCAGAGATCTCAACACGTACGGGTGGTTCAAGCTTAGTACCAACGGAAGCTTTTTTGACACAACAAAAATGGCGGCAGCAGGTGGATTAATTAGAGATTTGGAGGGAAATTGGATCGTGGGTTTCTCATGCAAGTTAGGCAGCGCATCGATCGTGGTTGCAGAGCTTTTGGGCTTGAGAGAAGGACTCCAAATTGCATGGAATAGAAGAGTGTATAAACTGATCATTGAAATTGACTCTATAACAGTGGTGTAGCTCGTCAAACAAGCTGACACTAACACGCATTCTTTGGGATATATCATTGGAGACTACGTACCGGTAACTTTTACCCTCCGTTTGGTTCTAGGATTTTGGTAAGGAAAATAGGATGGAAAATTTTTTCTTTGCTTCAAATGATAGTACTTTATGCTTTTATTTTTGATCCTTTCCATTTTCCTCCCACTTTTTCTCACCAAAATCCTTGTTCCAAACATAGCCTTAAGGAAGCCATGGGATATTGAGTTCAGGCATATAAAAAGAGAAGGCAACTGCTGCGCAGACCATCTAGCGAAGCTCGGGCAGAAATTGAATTTTGGAGATCAGATTTGGGATAAACCCAAGGAAGACATGAAGGACTTACAACCAGATTTGGGATAAACACAAGGAAGACATGAAAGACTTACTTTTGGAATAGTGTTGTAGTTTTACAATTTTTTCTTTTCCCTTATAACCCAAAAAAAAAAAAAAAAACAATTAGCGGTTAAACAACCTAACGGGTGAATTTTTTCATCTTATAAATATACCCAACATCCTCTCAAAATTTCAATCCATCAAAACTCCTCTAAACATTCTAAATTTCAATCTATCAAAATTCCTCTCAACATCCTCAATTTCTATTTTTTTCAACATATTTTCTATATTTCTTTAAGTTTGTATTGGTATATTTTTCATCTGATTTGTCGTAAATAAGATGAAATATATCGGTATTGTTGTACATTACGGAGGCTAAATGAATCATTCAATTTACTTCATTTCATATGATTGTCCACTGATTGGAGTAACTTGGATTAGTCGATCGTCATTATTTGCCGATATTGTAGACGTTGTCTACAACCCAATTAGTGTAGATCGGAATGGATACATTATCAAAATATTTTGCAAGTACTTTCTTTGTCGGGATCCTCTTATGAAGAGTATTTTGGAGATCAATGATGATTCGACATTATCTTTCTTTACAAACCCGCATTCCAAACTTGAAGTGGTGCAACTGTTTGTTGAAATAGAAGTAATCCCACAAATTCCTACAATTGAGATGCAACGGCAATAAGGAACGGGGAATTTATGTCAGTTGTCACGGAGGCTCTTCGAAACTTCAATTTGAATGAGTTTTCGACTGATTGTAGCGGGTACATAGAACCCAATTTCAACATGTATGTAAGAACATCGATATATCTTGACAAAGGTCTATCAAACTATGGTGGGCCATCCGAAGCTGCCTTAGTATCAAAAGATGATAACGTTCCTAATCATTATGCAGATAGCTTTTGTGATGAAGAATTGTCTGATTTCGATTCAGACAAAGATGATGATGTCAACGACGAGGATAATAAAGAGGTTGAAGTTGTAGTTGAGTTAGTCAATGAAAATGTCGAACATGAATCGTCTCCACCTCCACTGACAACAAAAATTCCAGTTGAGGAGACAAAAATCAAACTATCAATTCTATTTGGAACAACGCCGTCCTTGAGATTCTACCATTTTATATAAACATCGCACCAGAGATTCTTGCAGATTCTATAGATTTGCCAACATGTCCAGGAAGATACTGCAATCCAACAAAAGAAAAGCTGGCACTAGGTATCGTGTTCAAAAGCAAATGTCATGTAATAGCTATCATAAAGGAGTATCATATCCATTGGGTTAAGAGAGAGTTCACCGTTTGTTGTAGCACTCCATAATTTTGGATAGTGTCGTGTAAGCATGGAGCTGAAACTGAATGTCCTTTCTTGATGTGCGTGCCATCCACGAAAAATAAAAGATATTGGAGGATCAATGTTTACAACGGTAACCACACATGTTTTATACTTGGTAGGTCCATTGATCATGCAAATCTCAATACAAATTTCATTGTTGGTTTGTTGGTAAGACATGTTAGAATAGACTATGATTACCCTATTAAAAGTGTCGCTGATTTGGTGAAAGATAAATATAAGTATATTATATCTTATGCGAAATCATATCATGGTCTAACATGTGCATGCCAAATTGTATATAGCACATGCGATAGCTTAGTTGCTAAGCTTCTGAGGTACTCTTCAAAAATAGAACCAAGGTATTATTTAATTGTAAACAAGTCATACTAGTTGGATTTCATTTATCGCACATTACAACCAAAGTAAAACATTATCGTTTTCATTTGCAGGTACAATTGTCGAATGGATTTACAAACCACGTGGTTCGGTAGTGCCTGGAGAACAGATGATACATTACATCTTCTAGGCTTTTTAACTGTGTATAGATGGATTTCAATACTGTCGGTTGCTCATCAGTGCAGATGGATACACGAAGTACAAGCACAAACTCCTAGTGGCTACGGCGATGGATACAAACCAACAAATTCTACCACTATCATTCACGCTTGTAGATGATGAGAGCCTAGCTTTCTGGAGTTGGTTTCTAAAGCTTGTAAGCAGATATTTGGTACGAGGATACCGAAGAGTTTGCCTCTTATCAAATAGGCGCAATTCCATCATTAGCACCGCACAACATATCAGTGCCTTTAGTGAGCCACTTGATTGCCACCAATTTTTTTCGAGACATGTTTGCTCTAATCTTAATGCAAAGTTTAAAAATGTTCAATTGAAAGATTTCGAATTCAAGGCCTAAAATGCTCGAAAGATAAGAAAGTTCGAACATTTCATAGAGCAAATAAAAGGTATCAATGAGGTTACGTTCAATTATCTTAATCGTATTGATAGAGTGAAATGGACAACAGCTTACGACGGAGGAAGACGTTGCAGTATCATGACGACGAATATGTCAGAATGCATCAATAGTATTTTGAAAGGGGGTCGTCGCCTTCCAATTACACCATTGGTTGAACTTACCTTTGTTCGTACTTTAACATTTTTTATGAAAACAATGTGCAAAGAGTCATAGGTGGGGACAAGAGACACTACTAGAAAAAACACTTTTTGCTACGGATTTTAGCCATAGATTTGGAAAAAAAATTCGTAGCTTGGCTAAATTTAGCCACGACCTTTTAGCCATGGCATTTCCTCAACCATGAATTAACCATAGCCAGGCGGTGGCTAATGGCCACGAATTTCCAGACATGGGCATTAGCCACGGACTATCCATGGCCAAACTCGATTTATTCTTTTAGTTCATAAGCCCAATCAAGTATAGTTCTAACTTTATATTATGTGATAACTTTATAATTTAATGAAATTATTTATTTTGTTTGACAAGTAGTATCAGGACCATCGAAAGGGTTGTAACCATATTTAATCTTATGTTCCAAATACGTGTTTCGTTTTCTTTTTCGTTGCATGAATATGCATCAATTGTAAAGATTTTATCAAGTGTATAACTAAGAAAAGATCAAGATTTACATCAATTTTACACTAAAATGTTGTGAATTATCAATAATATTACACGCCATTGAATTATAGATAAAAATATAATATAAGTTATGGCAATTGATCAATTATAAACTTTTAAAACCAAATAATTAACTTGTATATATATACAAGTGATCTTAAACGTTAAAGTGAGTTGATCAGGATTATATATACACACACACACACACACACACATATATATATATATATAGTAAAAACCAATTGTGATATTATAATAAAATGGTAAAGTCTAAACAAATAATTATGAAACTTAAGTTGTGATTTAACTCAATAGAACATTATAATATCGTCAAATAATTGAAACGATCGTTGGTTGTTTGAATTGATATTCAACACACAAACGTATCATTCAATTATATAACAATTTAAAAGAGTTATTTGAGTAATAATAGTAAATTAAATGAGGGTTATTATTTGTTATATATAATACAATACTTATGAAAACAAATTACACGTTTGTATTCAAAGAACATATTAAATCGAGAACGAATAAAAAAATGAATAGTTAAACAACAGAATAGCCACAGATTAGTCACGACCAATCCGTGGCTAAATAAAAAAAAATTAAATGGCCACGGATTAGCCACGGCTTAACAGAAAAAAAAAATAAAAATAGAACAACGCATTAGCCACCGCTTAACAGCTAACTACGGTTTGGCCGTGGCTATTAGCCACGGCTAGCCATTGTACAATTCGTGGCTGATTGGTAATTTTACACTAAAATATTGTAAATTATCAATAACATTACACGTCATTGAATTATAGATAAAAGTATAATATAAGTTATGACAATTGATCAATTACAAACTTTCAAAACCTGATAATTACACGTCTATATATATACATGATGTGGCAAATTTTCGATCGGAATTCTCGACCATCCTTCACGCGCCACGTGCCACTTCTTTCAAACGACTCAAACTAGTGAGCATAGTTTTCGACCATACCATGGGATATCGATCGGTTAGCGACCCATCAAACTCATCTCGGCGATTCCGATCGAAAAACTCCTCTATCGATCGGGTTAGGGTTCTCGACCCCTCAAACTCATCCCCTCGACTCTATTGGTCGATATCCTTTTTGACCAGAAACATAATGGGTCCAATAGATCTCTGTTGGCATTAAATGCTTTGTCAGCCAAATGTATGAGATGAGCCACCTAACCCCATATCTTACTAATTAAGAACTAACTAATACCACTAGACCCTACCATTACGCTCATGAGTCGCCTATATCAGCACATGATAGCCTATTCAGCCTAGGGGTCCCATGGGTGTGTGTCCTATTTGGGCACACTATAAATACGCTTACATTTATGGTAAGATATATCATTAATTACTCTCAACGCCCTTTTTCTGTTCAAATCTCTACAAAATTGATCAACTAACTTAAGCATCAGATGGTCTTAGTCGAGACGTATCTCGGCCAGCTCACATTGCCTTTCTCTTGTTGCATGCCAACTTCTCGATCAAATACCTTCACATACTTGTTCGACCAGATTCCCAATCGGGGTCGATCAACTACCAAATTCAACCCGCATCAATACAAGTTATCATAAACGTTAAACTAAATTGATAACGAATACACACACACACACACACATATATATATATACACACATACACACACGCTTAATTAATTATATATATTGTTTAATGCAATATATTGTGATGTTACACTAAAATGATAAAGTTTAAACAAATAATTGTGGAGCTTACGTTGTGATTTAATTCAATAGAACAATCGTATCATTCAATTATATACAATTTAAAAGATTTATTTGATTAATAATAGTAAATTAAATGAGGGCTAGTAATAATTGAAATTAATTATTTTTTTAAACTAAAAACATTTACCTTTAACTTTATTCCTCAACATTCAGCTTTTCTTTTTATGAAATAAAAGATAAAATTTACAAAAAATAGTTCTATAGCATAAATCTTTGGCTTTCCTTTTTTTATTATTGAAAAGTATTTAGTGATTTATATTTAGAATTTTGCATAATATAACCACGGATTAGCCACGGAAAATCCATGGCTAATTTAGCCATGGCTTTTTAATCCGTGGCTAATTTTTTTTCGTATTTTTTTCATATCCAACGGATTTGCCATGGAAAAATCCGTGGCTAAATTCAATTTTTCTAGTAGTGAGAATAAAGTGTGGGCAGAATCCCTTTTCAAAATGTTCGAGAATGAGGTGAAAACAATTGAAGGGCATGTAGTCCATCCTATAGACTACGCAGACTACACGGCCGATGTATTGATACCACTGCGTAACGGACGAGACCATACAAAACACGTAGTCAAATTGAGAAGTATAGAATACTTTTGCGGGAAGTGACACAAGAGAGGAATACCTTGCTCACATGATGCGAGTAGCAAGATCCTTTGGGCAATTTCCATCTAATTACATGCCTTGGTATTATGAGATCAATCATTATTTGGATACGTACAAGGTTGAATTCTACTCAATCTAGGGTGAGCCTTACTAGCCGAATGCTTCTTTCGAGTTAGTTCATAATCCCGAGTTACAAGCCAAGAGAAGGTAAGGTCGTGATACAACAACCCGTATCCCTAATGAGATAGATTGGCCACAAGCACGCGCAAGACAACAATATAGAAGTTAACAAGAACAAGCTAGACCATCTCGACAACATCATTGATTGTATTATTTGTAATGTTATTTAAAGTTTATATTATTTTTTATAATGTATTTATATTTGTTTTAGTGTACTAGATGTCTCTATTGCGTAAAAATCATAACCAAAACATAATAAATTCAAGTACACTATCAAGACAAGTTACCTTATAACACAATAAAGTACTACCACCTCATATTCTCTCATGTGCCACATTATGGAGGATTATTTTGTTTTCTAGGTCTTCCTTCACTTTATGGGTCACGAACCTCTTCTTCCGGTGGCGGTGGCTGCTGCTCGGTATATGAGGTACTACCACTATAGTTTTCATAGTTAGGAAATGGTATAGACAACACATTGAACTACGTTTGCGTATCCATTTGCGAATATCCATATCCGTCAAATCTGCCCATACCCAAACTCAATCCAAGATCAGTTGAAACATCACCAGGAAAAAATTGATTGATATTTTGTAGTTCAAGAGTGTAAGGTGTCGCAAACTAAGGAATATATGGTGATAGGGGTCCTCATATTGGCGTGATGGGCCTACCGCATCACATTGTGGCATAGACTGACCTACCTCATCACGTTGTATCCTCGTATTAGAATTATGTCTACGACATTGGCTACGCACAGTGGTGTCTGCAGCCTAGCTCTGATATGAGCAGTCGAGGACTAATTGAGCGAGTGAGTATACATCTTCGACATAGTTTTTGGTCAAATCTATGAAGCGCCAATATAATTCAGGGTTACTGAACTCACTCTGTATATCGCAACTTAACTGAAAGTTGATGCATTTGATCCTCCTAAATAATAGTCAAAATTAGCGATATCATGGTTTACATTAATAATATTCAAGAACAGTAAAAAATGCACCACTTACCACAGTTAGCCACGCCTCAACTTCGGTAGGCCGATACCCAATTTCAATAGGTCGACTTGGTGGTATGATTAATTGTCTCATATGTTGTGCATACCACATATCGTACCCTGGAATTTTTGTCGTGTGTTTGGGATTAATAATTATGGGCACATGAACACTCTCCCCACGTCGGCTTAACCACATTCGTATATGGTCTGCATGGGCAGCTTCCCAGTCGTACCCACCTTTGCCTATTCTGGTAGTTCTATGGTACATTTTATGAGGTACTATAGGGTTGGTCGGTATATCATGGATCTGTCCAAATTGACACATACAATGATACACCTCCTGCGCTCAACTATACCCATACACAAAAAGTGTTTGTCATACTAATTTGAGCGTCGGAAAGCTTACGTTGAGGTAAAACAGGTTAGTCTCATGTGTGCTCTTCCCCTTTTGACAAGCGGACTACCAACATTCATCCGGAGCAATCAAGTTTCACCATGTGGTCGATCCAACAAGTTATCGCATCATATATATTAATACAAATTAATTTTAAATTTATTATAATTTCACATGTTTCACAATAAAGTATAATGAAACTATCAAAATATACATATAAGTAGTTCCAACTTTTTCATCAAAAAAAAAAAAAAATGGGTCTTACTTGAATGTCCTAAAAGTTTTTGAATTATACATATATACATTATGGGCATTTGTAGTTGAATTTAACTTGATAAATGTTTTAATCTGCTAAAAAAAATTCGAACTGTATCATTATTAAGTTTTGGATTCAAATTTGTTCAGCTATGAGCTAACAACCTCAAATCAATTTTAATGATGAATTCCCTACAAATTAGCAAATCAACCTAAAGTTGACGGGCATGAGAACCAGTGAGTTCGAGCTCTTACAGCACAACACGTACGTGACTAGAGTTGTTTTTTTTTTTGATGCAAGACTAGAGTTGTTGATTGGTAAGACCTAGATCACATAAAGCGTGTGCGAGTGCGAATGCGTGTGCGAGTGCGAATGCGCGAGAGCGTCAAAATTTAAAAAAATTGAGTGCGGGAGCGCCTTAAAGCGTCTATTAAAAAAATAAAAATAATTTTATATAATGTACAAAATAATTAATATCCAATAAAAAAAATATAATTATGACCAATATATATACTATATTTGAATAAGTAACATTAAAAAGATAATTATAATATTGACAAGAGATATATCCATTCTTCTCTCTAACAAAAGTCCCATGGTTAGTATTCTTTGATCCACTTGTACATTCATAGGCAAAAGAATTAGTATTTCTACTAGTAGAGTATGTTTAGAATGCTAGTAGAGTATGTAAATATTGTGCATATAAACTGATGATAAAAAAGTAGAAGCTATTCATGATTCATGAATCCTACTATGTTAATGATTACTTGATAAATATTGCATCAAAATCATTGTTCAAAAACAGTCCATAAATAACAAATCAAAAATCATATATATATATATATATATATATATAACTCAAGTTAGAAGAGAAGTCAAAATTGTTCCTAAATCCTATTCTATTGTGATTCAATCCCTAATACATACAAATTGTTCACAAACCCAATTTTTACAAAGTAAACTTCTCAAAAATACAATATCATGAATAACACAATACGTATCACTTAATTGGGCAACAAATTTTCACTACTTCGAACAAAGTCAAAATAACAAATAGACAAGAGTTGCGAGAGAGAGATACAAAGTAGATGAATTATTCTCCAATTCTGTTCTCCTTCTTTATCCTATCAAAATTGCACGCGCGCGCGCGCAAGAGAGAGAGAGAGAGAGAGAGAGAGAGAGACGTACAAAGGATTTTTTATTTTTTGTTTTACTTAGCTGACTAATGATCTTCCCCTTTTCTTAATAGGTTTTGATTTTTATTGTGTTTTAGTAATAGATTTGGACTTAGGATTATTTAAATAAGGATTCCTTTTTTTTTTTTTTTTTTTTTTTTTCTGATCGGAGAACTAAGACATGAGAATTAAGGTGCTTTATTGCACTAAATCGAGAATTAGTGAACACTAATTCGAGAATTTAAAATATAAAGTCTCAGACTTATGAAATAATAAGTCGAGAATTAAAAATACAAAAGCGCGAATTAAGATTTTTTAGTGCGCGAATTAAGTTTTCTTAATGCTTCTTAGTGCGGCGCTCCGGCACTCAGTTCGCCAAGTCGAGATCTGTGCGACAGTGCGATGAGCGTTATAGAAGAACTATGTGATCTAGGGTAAGACTTGTACTAAATTAATAGATTTCAAACTCGGATTCGATTAGGTATCTTACTTTACAAATTCAAATTCGGGTTCGGGTGACGCAGTGACAGAGGCGCGCGCGGGGGGGGGGCATATATTTTTATTAGAATTTTAAAATTTTGCCTCCGCCCAGTAAAATAAAATTTTAATTTTTATATAAGTTATATAATAAAATTTTTAATTTTCTCTATTTTATTTTATTTTTGGTGATTTATTTTTACCTAATATCATTTACCATAATAATTAAATTATCTCTCTCTCTCTTTCCTCTCTTTTTCCTGATCATATTCAAATTAGAATACTAAAAATTTCATTAGATTTACTTATTTCTTATATCTCAATTAAAATACCCAAAATCCTATAATGATTTTTCTTCTCTCACAATCCCTACAATATTCAACTTTTTCTCCGAAAGTAACGTACAAGAAGGTATTGTATACTAGTTTTAAAATTTATACATTTATTTATTCCCTTTTTTTTTGTAATTGACTTTTGTGTAAAGATTTGTATATTAGGAATGTTAATATGAATCTTGATAGTTGTTCAATATTAAACTTAATAAGTCTTGATATTTTGAGCTATTGAATTTGAATGAATCTTACAAATTTGACACTTTATTTTTAATTGGGAGTGATTTGGGGAATGGGATGTCGGAGAAAAAAAAAGATATTTTTTGAGCTTTGAATATATTTTTGATTGTGAGAGCAAAGAGAGATCAAAAAATCTATTTTTAATACTTTTTGAGTTTTGGTTGTATATTATTATGTGGGTTTATGTATATTTTAAGACTTTTTCAGTTTTGATTATATATCATTATGTGGGTTTATATCAATTTTATTGAGTATTGTTAAAAAAATTATTTGTTAAGTATTTTTTAAAAGCAATTCATTATCCACTATAATTACTTTTTTTGAAATAGAGAATAACTTGTTATTTTTTTTCAGTATCATTTTTTATATATTGTTTTTGATTGAAACATTTTTTTTATTATAGCACTTTTAATTGGTTGTATACATATAAATATGATGATTTTTGTTATTTTATATATTCATGTTATATATATCCTGTATATTTATATATTTTAATGACTAATGATCTCTAAAAAATTTCGCCCACCTTCAATCAAATTCTTGACTTCGTCCCTAGATCCAAGTAACATTGAAACAAGTAATTAAAAGTTTAAAATGAAACAACATATGAAAAAAGATTGATCCCTTATATGGGAAACCATACCACAAAAGGCAAAATATAAAATGTTTAACTATTTTATTAAATAAAATCGATCCGAAATTCCTTGGTAAAACTAATGCATCGAGCCTTGCACGGAGCACTAAACTTATAGAACCCACAATATTGGCAAAATTCTAATGCTATAGAACTGCCTCACAATCAACGCGATGCTTATTGGTCAACTGACCAACATATTAACAATACCACATATGATTAGGGAAAAAGGTATTTTTAGTCACATAAAAATCCCAAACTCAATTACTAATAAAAATGTAGAACCATAAACATTATCAACTGACACTATTTACGAGAAGGAGAGGACTATTGCATTCCGATAGCTCGACTGAAGTGATGGTTCACATTCTTGCTTTAGGAATTGACAAAATAAAAATTGAAAAATTAGTCATATTGTTCATATTGTATTTCTGGAATAGCCATTTAGAAGGCATTTTCATGATTTAAATGAATAAATACTTAATAATGTTCGTTTTGGATCTTAGATTTGCATAAATATATAAAAGACCAGCACACTATTGATTATTTACCATATATATCGCATTCAATTTAAATGTCTATAAAGTTTATATATAATATTATTACTTGTAAAATATACAACATTATTGATTGTAAAATATATTATTAAACATTAAATTTAGATTTTTAATGGTCCCGCGTGATCTGATTTCAGATTTGATTTACTTATTTTAAATTAATAATTTTATTTTCGAATCAAATAAGTAGGGTTTTAATTAAATCCGACACCAGACATAACACGTCTCTTATCTTTAAAGGGAAAAAACCCTTTCTTAAACCCAACAATAACACTAGAGACAAAATCTACACACGTGCCCCTCTCTCTCTCTCTCTAATATAAAACGGGAGGGAAGTGGTATGAGCCATTTTCAAAGTCCCTCCCTTTCTCTCTCTAATATCTTTCTCTCTCTAAAATTACTCAGCTTCAATTTGAAGCTGTCTTTTTAATTTCCAATTAAGTCCTCTTACTCATCTCTCCCTCCTTTTTCTCTCATCACAAGGTTTTTGTAACTATACCGGCGCTTGGTTTAGTCCGTGCGTACACTAGGGTTTTTGGAGAAGGTACTTTCTTCTGTTTTTTTCTCCCTTGGGTTTTGATTGGAGCGAGTGGTGATCTCTTCCATGGCGGCGGAGAAGCTAAGGGATTTGAGTCAGCCGATTGACGTTGCTTTGCTCGACGCCACTGTCGCTGCTTTCTATGGAACCGGATCCAAAGAAGAGGTACGAGACATTTTCTTTTTCTTTTTATTTACTGTGGTTTGCTGTAATGTTTTGTTGTTCTAGAATTTGATTGATTTTGAGTACAAAATAGAGCAATTAATTCGTTTTTTGGGTTTTTTTTATCGTTAAAGTGGAACCAATCAACTCGGAATGAGCTTTGATGACTTTTGAATTGGAGACTTCGGCCATTACTCTATAGTAATGTTCCGTGTGCTGGGTTCACGTGAAATTGCTTCGCTGAATGTTATTCATCATTGAGGACAGTAGCATTGACATTTTATTGAATTGTGGAAGAAAAAATTTACTATCTAAAGTTCGGGGTGTTACTGAAGAATTAAGTTTTTCTAGATTCTTTGGAACCGAGATGGCATAAAACATTTGGAACTTCAACATATCTGAGTATTTGGGCAGTATTCTTGAAAGTTAACTGCTCTGGTCCACGTGAATCAAAGGAAAGCTGAATTTTAAGCATCGCCAGAAACAGCAAATGCATTATCTGCATGTGGTTTTGGGACCCAAAGTTTCTTGTAATATGAAGTTTTTTTTGTTGTTTGTTTATTCTGGTAGATGTGTTCAATATTTAATTTTGAAGTTAACTAATTAAATTCCCTGTAGAAAGGGCATTTCTGCAACACTCTCACTTTGCACATGAGTTGCTTGTATATTTCTGTGTTTACGTTACTCGTGTGCTTTTTGCTGCATATTTATGGATACGCTTCCATGCCTGGTTTAAATTACGCTTTGACATAAGCAGCTGTGTCATCTTTTACATATGTCACCTGTGTTGTATAGCTATATCATTAGATGTTATCAACAATTGATAGTTAACTTTTTAAAGAGGAATAGTTCCTTAAAACAGAAAACATCTAATAAGCCTTAGCTGATAAAATTTTGCTGTCTTTAATCTATGTCGACTTGGAACCTTGAAAAATGAACTATTTGGTGCAAAAGGGAATTGAAAATGGTATTTATTAATTGGACTGTGTTTTTCTACTGATCGGCTTTTGTGACTTTCGAATAGCTTTAATAGCTAGAACACAGAGACCACAGTTTGTAGTTCTCTGAATTTGCTATATCTCAATTACGTGACTATAGTCATTGGAAATGCTTGAGATTATGGAAATTTTAAATTTTGCTACTTCATTTGCTCTTTTCCTGGATTACATATAACCTATCAGGTGCTTTACCTCACAATTATATAACTTTACAAGCGTTACTCAACTGAACTGTGGGAGGAATAGTGTTCCACTAAAGCAACCATGTACCCAAAGTAGAGCAATTTCTGCAAGTTGTGTCCGCATTACATAAGTTTGTAGTCCGATTTGTGTCTCCGTAACAAAATGTATGCAGTAACAAGATTGAATATAAAGATACCACTCCCTCCGTCCTGTGGGTATGCTGTTATTTTGATTTGATATGCAGTTTTAGAAGGGAACAGAAAATATAAGTTTGTGTACCATGCTATTACTCTTAAAGTAGGGGTTAAAGTTAGATGCATGATGCGTCACATTATTAGCCCATATGAGATGGTTGTTTCAGGACATGGACTTTTAGTTTTTGAAATGCCAAAACGGAAATGAATGATAAATTTGAGGTATAGCCTAGAGGGATTATGCTCTTTATGAAGCAGTGGTCAAAGGTGGTTACACATACAGATATTGAGTTGGAGGGATATTTATAAGTGAGTTGAAATAAGAGTTTCAAAAGGAATAGCAGGGTTGCATAAAGAAATTGGCAAGCCAGCTCATATTATATGTCAACTGCGAGAAAAAATGTTGAAATGGGTTGCTGACTTGTTTAATTGACACAAGTACAATCATGTACAAAAGAAATTTTCAGCTACTTTTCTCTTTACCGATACCTGGTAATTATAATTACTGTTTGTTACGGTGTCTTCTCGAGAATGTGCGTTTAGCTATTCATTGTGATTTATTTCTTTGCAACTTTGGAACCCTGTTTATGTGGTTTCTGCCCATTTGTTTTGGTAGTTATTTATATGTTCTGTTTTTGTACAAACTCCACCTTATGTTGCTGCAAGAAGCACCAGTGATGCTTGAAAGGAGATTCAGTTGTAATGATAAATATATAGGCAGTTGATTGATAGTAGATGACATCAACAGTAACTATCTATCATGGGTCCATATCAACACTCTTACCTTTTTTATCTTTTCTTTTCTTTCTTTGACAGAGGACTGCTGCAGAGCATATATTGCGGGATTTGCAAAATAACCAAGATATGTGGCTTCAAGTGGTTCACATTTTATCTAATACACAGAATTTGAACACCAAATTTTTTGCTTTACAGGTCTGTTAAATTTAGTCATGCTAATTATAAAAATTCTTTTCATTTGTAGCTATGGCGCTTCTATTCCTTAACAATATCTGAAAGAAATTGCTGATGGTCATTTCTCTTACATTTTTGTGTTGTTTGAGACTAAGTCTTCACTGAAATTTCACATATAGGTACTAGAAGGTGTTATTAAGTATAGATGGAATGCTTTACCTGCAGAACAACGTGATGGCATGAAAAACTATATCTCTGAAGTTATTGTTAAGGTACTAAATTTTGCACCTCCCTTCTCATGATTTGGAATTTTTCTTGCTGAGAGAGTGTAAGTACTTATATTTTTATCAATCACATTTTGTATTAGCTTTCAAGTGATGAGGTCTCTTTCCGGAGGGAGAAGTTGTATGTCAGTAAATTAAACATCATATTGGTTCAGGTAATATCATTCAATCCTCTCCATCTAATCTTCCAAATGATGCTAATCAATTTAATTACAATTGATTCTTATGTATCACTGTTTAATTGACAACTTATATGATTAGGTTTCTCCAGGTCAGTTTTTTAATGATGATTGTCTTCTTTATATTCAGATATTGAAGCATGAGTGGCCAACCAGGTGGCGAAGCTTCGTCCCTGACTTGGTTGCAGCAGCGAAAACAAGTGAAACCATCTGTGAAAATTGCATGGCCATTTTGAAAGTAAGTAACAATGACCTCTCTGTGCACCTTTTGATCAATCATCTAATTGACTTGAAAACGTTACTTGTCAGCTCCTAAGTGAAGAGGTCTTTGACTTCTCAAGGGGTGAAATGACTCAACAGAAGATTAAAGAGTTAAAACAATCTTTGAACAGGTAACTGTGTGAAGCATTGTCAACTATTAGTTACATTGGCCAATATATTCTCATTAGCTAACCTTTTGAGGCCCAATATCATGCATATTTGATATTTTTACTTGCAAATGTCTGCTTAAGGAGATTTAAATTGTTTTTTCTTTGAAGCTCTTGATCTAGTTTAGCTCTGTATGATGGTTGTTTTTGAGTCTTGAGAGGCATTTTTTTGTGCACAGTGAATTCCAGCTCATCCACGAGTTATGCCTATATGTGTTATCCGCATCTCGAAGAGCTGAACTTATCAGGGCTACACTCTCCACATTGCATGCTTTCCTTTCGTGGATTCCTCTGGGCTATATATTTGAATCACCACTGGTTTGTATCTCTTCCTTTCATGTTGTTTCTTGCCAAATGAAGGAACAGAGCTGTGATCTTGTGATATGTCGCAAGTTTGATTCCCTTATTTTGTGATTTTGATTCCCTTATTTTGTGATTTTGTTTGGCAGCTTGAAACACTATTAAAATTTTTTCCAATGCCTGCTTACAGAAATCTCACTCTTCAGTGTTTGACAGAAGTATATTCTCTGCCCTTGTCATCTTTAAACTACTGGATGTTGCAATTTGTTCTGAAAATAGTGTTGGTTGTTTCCCGAGTCGGCTTTTGTAGGTTGCTGGTCTGAGTTTTGGGAACTTTTACGACATGCAGTATGTCAAAATGTATAATATATTCGTGGTGCAATTGCAGGTAAAATAGTGTCTCTGTGTGCAAAACTGCAATATGGCCTTTGTTCCTATAAGTTATATGTCTTATAACTAGGTACAAGGCATTGGGTTTTTATTCTGATTCCTGTTATTACTTCTGTGGTGTGTTAGGCCATTGTCCCACCCACTACCAGCTTTCTAGAGGCTTATGCGAATGGCAACACCGAGGAGCAGGTGAGTGATTGAACTAACGAATCTAAAAATTTCTCTAGGTCTTCTTGTGAATGTAGACTCATTCTGCTTTGGTCTTTCCAGGCTTTTATTCAGAACTTGGCATTGTTTTTCACTTCGTTCTACAAGGTAACTCACGTCTTAAGGTTTTGAAAAGTGGCTAAAATAAAGGCTAGTAGAGCTCTCCAACAATGGTACTACTGCTTACTTGTTGAATCATATATGATGAAACTATCTGAAAGTGGATGGAAAATTTGTCCACATCCTAGAAACTGTGGATAACAGGTTCTCAAAGGCTAATACTCATGGTTGGATTTTTTTTCACAGATGATGTCTTACTCCAGGATATTATGAATGTGTATATTTGAGGTTATCTTAAGGAGTCACATGCATAAATGTGTGAATGTTATATTTATAACTCATGCACACGAACTAGTTTGTTCAGTCTGCCGAGAATTCCTAGTTTGTCTCAAAATTGTAATAACCCGTACAGCCATGCTCTGTTGAGTGTGGTTAGTTATCTTAAGATTAAATTGTGCATTATATTCAATTTTTGTCACCAAAACTATGCTGCTACCTTTCAGGTACCTGATCTTAATCATCAACCCCTCTTGCAATTTTTCTTGCTAAATATCTCTGAGTTTGGTCATGGCCCTTCATCTTCCTACCTGAATTGGCTTACTATTTGACTGACTGGCCTTCTGTTTCCTCGGTGCAGTCTCATATAAGAGTGCTAGAATCTTCACAAGAGAACATCAATACACTACTAATTGGCCTTGAATATCTCACCAACATCTCGTATGTGGATGACACTGAAGTTTTTAAGGTACCTGTATTGCTTTTATTCTCTGTAGATCTCTTATTCTTCTATTATATTTTGTGCACTCTCTGACACCTATGGTTTCAGGTTTGCTTGGACTATTGGAACTCCTTGGTTCTGGAGCTGTTTGAAGCTCACCACAATGTGGAAAATCCTGCTGCAACTGCAAACATGATGGGACTACAGGTGGAATGATTTTTTGAACCCCTTCTATATTCTCTTTGAATTTTAGAGTCATTTTTTCTTGTGTGTTGTGTTAACAATTCTTTCTGTTGATGTAGCTTTCTCTTTAATTGAATTAAATCAAGAAGATAGGCTCCAGATTAAAGGAAAATTGCTTTCTTGAGAGTATTTTCTTCGACCTGTTTATCTTTTGTAGTTGGGTCAGTTTGGGAATAAAGAAGTAACGAGCATAGAGGACAATCTTTTTTATTCTAATAGATCTGGATGAGATAAGAGTAGATTCAATTTCTAGTTTGATAGTAATGTTTAGTAATTACCTGGTAGAGGCTGCTAATTTTCATGATTATGTCTGTTACAGTAGCTTCACATCTCCCTATTATATTTTGTTTTCTCTTTTCTGGTGACTGGTGGCGCATGTGGATATACATAAAGACTGTCTCTGCCTATTGAAAATGGATGCGTAAAAATTAAAGTCTTTGAAGTTTCACGATGGGCGGTATATACGATAACTCTCTTGACTGAAACTACATATACGAACAAACTAGGTTGTAAGCCTTGTTGATTTTGTTGCTCATGCGGGATTCTGATTAATTTTGGAGGTTCACAGGATGGAAATATGGAGGGAAATCTCCTTTCTTTCTTTTATCACCACCCCCCCCCCCCCCCCCCCCCCACACACACACACACACAGAGCTTTTGGAAATATTTGATGATTCATCTTATCTATATTTTGGCATGTAGATGTAAATGTTATCTTTATGAATTATTATCTTCTTCTTAAAACCATTGCTTTAGAAGGAAAAGGGGGAAGTAGAGGGACCAGGGGAAGAAAAAAAATCTGGAATGTTGCTTTGCATGTTTCACTTAGACTATGAAACATTACTAATTTCTTCATGGGTTTTCTACTGAATGAGCAGATGCCGGTGCTTCCAGGTATGATTGATGGACTTGGTTCACAACTCATGCAGAGACGTCAACTTTATGCTGGTCCAATGTCGAAGTTGAGATTATTGATGATCTGCCGCATGGCGAAGCCGGAGGAGGTTCTCATTGTTGAGGATGAAAATGGAAATATAGTTCGTGAAACTATGAAGGACAATGATGTGCTTGTGCAGTATAAGGTCCTCCTTTCATTCAAATTTCAAATAGCTAATAGTCATTCTAAATGGCTTTATTTTCTTTTGCAATTTGTACTTTGATTTTACTTGTGGTGAAAATGTCATGCCATCAATCTCAGTTGTATATCAGTTGTTATTTCAATAGCATGAGGTGGAGGTTTGGTTAAAATTTCACCAATGAAAATGTGTAAAAAATAATGATTGCAGATAATGAGGGAAACACTGATTTACTTGGCACATCTTGATCACGAGGATACTGAAAAACAGGTATTGCACTGTCATTCTATTTTGCTCTGTTACTGTTGAGTGCTTTAGGTGGGCGTTTCTTTCTATATGTGTTCCTGTTGGAATGTTCCAAAAAATAGAACTATTTTCTGAATTGGTACTTTCTTTCTTTCTTTTTTTTTTTAAATTTATTTTAACCTATTCTCTCAATTGTAATTATGATGTGAGATTACTAATTCTCAACCACTACTTACAATTATGTAAAAAGTACCCCATAAAGGGAAAAAAAAGAACTTTTGCCTTTTCAACTCTTATTAAGACTCAATGATTCATCAAATCAGCCTCACAGTTTTGGGGCTAAGGAGGTGTTATATAACTAAATCTAACTTGTCATGATAAAAATTCAAGTATCTAATCAAAAGAGGTATTCTGCTGTTGGACTTATTCGATGCGTGGATTTGATTTACAGATGCTGAAGAAATTAAGTAAACAACTAAGTGGAGAGGATTGGACCTGGAACAACCTCAATACATTATGTTGGGCAATAGGATCTATTTCTGGGTCAATGGTGGAGGAGCAGGTAGGTGATTGTCATCTGACTGACTGCTATTCGTTTTCTGCTGCATGCAACATTTTATTTACGTAGCTTGCTTATATAATTTTAGCTTTGGATATGTTCCAGTACTAGTGTTGAGACACTATGATGTGTTATATCTTGCACAGTCAAATGTGGCGCAGGACTTTATTTATCTTAAAAATTTTATATTTTTGTTTACGGTTTCACTCACCCTATGGTGAAGAAAATTATGGCTGTAAAGCTTTTCAGAGTTCATGCTGTTACATTATGATCTGGAAAAGGTGAATTATTGATCGCAAGTCTAGTTTAAGTATCCTATTGTGTTTGCTTTATTTTCTTTACTTCTGATAATTGTTTTTCCATTTCAGTATGTCCCCTCCGGGTCCGAATTTCCTGAAGTGGGGATTTCTTTTTTTCCCCTCTTTCTGAAAGCTGCAACCCAGTTACAATAACCAGTTCCTTTAAATTTAAAAATCTAAAACACCCAAAGTTCCATTTATCCAGTCTCATCTAAACTCAAATTCAAAAATTAACATATGATACTTAATATTGGAAGGAGGGGTGAGTTGGGGTATGCCGATATATTTATCTTTCATGTTCAGTAAATTCCTATATATATTTGTCTAATTTGTCCATTTTATGATTATAGTGGTCATATCTCCTCCTATTGGGATCTCATCAATGCTATATATATTCATGGCACTTATTTAATTTTTGGCAGGAAAACAGGTTTTTGGTGATGGTAATTCGTGATCTGTTGAACCTCTGTGAGATCACTAAAGGGAAAGACAACAAGGCCGTCATCGCCAGTAATATAATGTGAGAATCGCAAAAATTATTCTTAATTATAAATGGGTACTGATATATACTATCATGATGCTGCATGATGGTGGTATATCCCTGATTATTGATGCATACATTTCTTCGGGCTCTCTTTGTATATTTAGGTGACTTGGGGAAAAGTAATGACTGTTTTAATTGAAGCTTTTCCCTCATATTTCTTTTTGTTGGTGGTGCAGGTATGTAGTTGGGACAATACCCAAGATTTTTGAGGGCCCACTGGAAGTTCTTGAAAACTGTTGTGAACAAATTGTTTGAGTTCATGCATGAAACTCATCCAGGAGTTCAGGTTAAACATTGCACGCCTTTGTTTCTAGGTTACCATGGATAGATAATGCATGTTTCAGAGAAAGCAGCTTTTGTTTCTCCACACATCTCTTTACTCTTCCTTGTTCATCTTGTAGTTCTGCAGTGTCTAAAGAGTCTATGTTCTTGTTGCTTCATTCTTTTCATCTTCTTCTTTTGTTCTTTTTTATGAATAATATGCTGATTTTGTGTATTCTTTGTGCTTATTTCTAGGACATGGCTTGTGACACATTCTTGAAAATTGTTCAGAAGTGCAAGCGTAAATTTGTCATTGTACAGGTTGTGGTTCTATTAAGTATTAGTTGTTGCCTTTGGAAGTGATTTTCAGCTGGGCCAACAATGTCTATGGAAAGTGCAAAAAACGAAATTAACCATGCGTGTCATTGCTTTATCCCAGGTTGGAGAAAATGAGCCATTTGTATCAGAATTTTTAACAACTCTTCCCACAACGATTGCAGACCTTGAGCCTCATCAGATCCATTCCTTTTATGAATCTGTAAGCCCTCTTTATATGACATGATATACTTATTGAAATGATAGCTTTGACTCCCATATTCTTGATATAAGGTCAAGCATTATCGTAGATTTTCTAAGGTCCTTTTTTAACTGTTGTGATGTTGTCTCTTTTAGGTGGGTCATATGATTCAAGCAGAATCTGATCCCCTCAAAAGAGATGAATATTTGCAGAGATTGATGGAGCTTCCTAATCAGGTGAGATCCTGCTGGTCACAACGTTTTCATATAAGATCCATGCGTTTTGATTTCCTGTTGTTCTGCTTACTTCATTGATTTTCTCTCTAATTTACCTGCATGGGTAATGGATTCTGTGCTGCAGAAATGGGCTGAAATTATTGGACAGGCCCGCCAGAGTGTGGATTTCTTGAAAGATCAGGATGTGATAAGGGCAGTGCTTAATATATTGCAGGTCTGTTTTCAGTGAGCATGTACTTGGATATGGATTGTATCCTTGATTAGTTAAATCACCCCTGAACCTCTCTTCTATGGTAGTTAGCTATAGGATGATCAGTGGACCAATCTTTATTTGAGATTTAGCTCTAGATTGATCGCTAAATGTTTGTGTGAGCTGTTTTGTGGATCATTTTAGACCAAGTTTGAGATCTTTGTTACTCTGTAAAATTTGAAGATTGGCAGTCAAGCTCAACTTGCTTAATTGACAACCTATAAAAGTATATGTATACAAAAATAAATAAGGTAATTGAGCTCATCTTGCTCTCAGCTCAATGGACATTCAAATCTTTCATAATCAAACCAAACTCAAAACATAATTTAAGCTCAAAAGAGGGGGGGAAAACAAGCTTGAACTTGTATTTTTTCATATGTATTATAAGTTAGTTGTTGTCTCTTAGCACAAATAGATTCACTCTTCATGCAAAGTTTGACAAGAGATGGCATTGGCAAGGATGTAGTCGCCAACTGATGCCCACACTCCTAAAAGAATAATTCTTTATCAGGATGGCCTTGGACTAGGGTACATTTGGAAACATGGCTTGCTTAGTGGAACAAATTACTGTCTATTATACTTCTTTCTCTACAATATTGGATACAAGATATTGATCACTTAGTTATGTGGTTGTGCACAGAAAATTAAGTTGCATTTCACCCCCATTGAGTATTAAAACAGAAGAATGTATTTCATATTTTATGTCTCAGCATTAGGAGTGCCAGTGAAAGTTAACCCAGCCAAACTTTGGTTGTATAAATGCGGCTTGAAATAACAAGCCTTTGTTCTTAAGGCTTGAAGTTGTACTAGCCTTTCTCACTTAGGCCTTTGCTTGGTTCGAAAGCTTACTACGAGCTTTGGACCCAATCCAGTCTATCTAAAGTCTGCACCTATGTTTCTGTTCATAATGTACGAAACTTCATTGGTTGAGTTTTGATCGTGTGTGGGAATATTTTATATTCGAAAGATATTTTTGTCTTGGTCTTATAGAAGTAGTTTATATGATAGTTTGTTGGAATTGACATTATTGTAAGGTGCGTTTTATTCTTCCTCTTTCTGTTGTTTTTCGTCCTGCTTCTGGTTATAATCTTATGCGTTCATTTGTTTGTCCAGACAAATACCAGTGTTGCCAGCTCTCTTGGAACATATTTTCTGCCACAGATATCTCTGATTTTTCTGGACATGCTCAATGTGTACAGGTGCATGTTGGTTTCTCTTTTTTTTAAGAACCACACTCGTGTTTGCCAAAGGAGTTTCTATTGGTCTCCTTTTCTTGACCTCTAAGATTTTGGTTGCATGCCACAGAATGTACAGTGAGCTTATATCGACAAGTATTGCTCAAGGAGGGCCTTATGCTTCAAGGACTTCTATTGTGAAACTATTACGGTAGGTTCAATTTTTGAAGCATTGTTTACTTGTCTGTTGGCATTCAGTTATTTATGACCATCTATGTTTTCAACAGTTCGGTCAAGAGGGAGACACTAAAGCTCATTGAGACATTTCTAGACAAAGCTGAAGATCAACCTCATATTGGCAAACAGTTTGTGCCTCCAATGATGGACCCTGTGCTTGGTGACTATGCCCGGAATTTGCCTGATGCAAGAGAGTCAGAAGTTCTCTCTCTTTTTGCGACAATAATAAATAAGTATGTCTGTTTTCTTGTCAGATTTTTGTTGCATGTGTTTCTTGGATATCCATAAGTTGGCATCTTGGGACCTCCTGGATATTTTCAAGGCAGTGTTTGCACATATTTATTGTGATTACTTTTGTTAAAATTCTGACTCATGGGCATGAAAGCGAAAATATAGTTGATTTGTTATATTCTTTAGAAAGACTTGTTTTTTCCAGCTAGATGTGTAATTTAATAGTCTTGGAGTAATTTATGGGTCATTGGAACGATGTGATAATGGGGTTATAGGGTAGGTGAGAAAAGTTGAAAAAGGAAACGGGTAGTATTTTCATATGAAAAGTGGGTAAAATAAATGAGTTCTGGTAGTGACATAGTTGGAAGATTGAAAAAGAACTTTGACAATGTAAACAAACACAGTCCAGGTGATTCTAGTTATGTTTTTGGCACATATCTGGATGGTGCCATCTTTCTGCAAGCTGATTGGCAATTAATTATTCCTTCACCTCTCTCTTTGTATAGGTACAAGGTTGCAATGATTGAGGATGTTCCTCGGCTATTTGAAGCTGTTTTCCAATGCACGCTAGAGGTTCGTGAATTTTCGTTTTAATCAGAAGTAGTTTGTTCCTTTTGTTAGCTTACATTTCTTAAAGTGTATGACCAACTTGTTAGGACTCCAGATGCTCAAAGAATTTGAATCCTGATGTCCCCATGCTCATTTGTGAAATGTTCAGTTTGTTAGCATAAATTTTTTCATGTATCCCTTACTAACATGCAGACTGCAAGACATAAATATGTGGAAAGACACACAAATGTACATATGCCTGTGGCCCTGTACTTCTTCTAGTTTTATTCTCTGTATATTTATCGTGTTTGGTGATGATCAGGTGAGTCTTGTGGTTCCCAACAGTGGCGGCAAATGGGCAGGTTGGGTCGGGTTAGGATCTGGTCCAGAATGGGTTGGGTTCTAGAGAATGGGTCGTAAATGGTTTGGGTTGGAAATAAGTTTGACTTGGGGTGAAAATGGGTTGGTGCGGGTCCTAGCGGGTCCAACAAAAAAGTATGCTATTAACATGGTATTGTAAAGTTTCCAACTCTCTGCATGTTGTCTAATATATTGTTTAACTTACATGAGCAACTTCAATAGTCATTTTCCAAACTTGTGAAGCATTATCAAATTATAGTGTTTTCTTGTAAGGAACCATTTGGGAACCACGTGGACCCATCTAAAACATATTAAAACCACCAAAATGTGATCTGCTTCAACCCATCTTTAGTTCCCAACAGGATGTAGTTCTGTTTTCCTTTTTTATTGAGTTAGATGATCTGTTAAGTTGCTTGCGATGATGAGGGCTACTATGGTTAGTATATGCTTGGTGGACTTCTATGCTTCAAGCATTGGAGACTGACTGATACATAGATGTGAGAACAATTAGTTTGAGCTTTGGTCTTCTACTACTGTAGGAAGGTTGACTTGATCCCTCACTCGGATGTTGTTTCTATTTGGCTTCACTATTGTTTCAATTGCAGATGATAACAAAGAATTTTGAAGACTATCCTGAGCATCGGCTCAAGTTCTTCTCGCTGCTTCGAGCAATAGCTACGCATTGTTTTCCTGCATTGATCCACTTGTCCAGTGAGGTATGTATCATGCACCAAAATGTTGGCCAGTAATTTGTGGTGGATGATGTATCAAGTTCCTTTAACTTATACTGGACCTTCAACTCGAGGGCCATTGATTTGATTGAATATTTCTTTCATCATCTTTATGTGAGCTTATGATTTGTTCTGATGTTTTGCTGGTTATGTTCAGCAATTGAAACTTGTCATGGATTCCATCATTTGGGCCTTCCGGCATACTGAACGAAATATTGCGGAAACTGGACTCAACCTTTTATTGGAGATGCTGAAAAACTTTCAGGTGTATTTTGGTTTGTTTCTTTTTATAGAGCAGATGATTATTTTCTAGCAGTCCCTTACAATAGCTTTTGGTGACTTTTCAGGGTTCTGAGTTTTGTAATCAGTTCTACAGAACTTACTTTTTGATGATAGAACAAGAAATCTTTGCTGTTTTGACAGACACATTCCATAAGCCCGGTTTTAAATTGCATGTACTGGTGCTGCAACACTTATTCTGCCTGGTAATGCACTGTATCCTTTTTCCGTTTTCTTCTTTCTGAAAAATATTGTTCACTTCTCATTGCTCCTTTCGTTTTCTCATGGGAGAAAGCATGCTGACTGGCAGTTCTAACCAAACAATTGCTGGTTTACAACAATTCCTTAATTATTTGTATAATACTTGTTATAATTTCTTTCTAGTAAGTGTGCTAACAACTGTTGTAACAATTGCAGGCAGAATCAGGTGTCTTGACTGAGCCTCTTTGGGATGTTGCTAAAGTTCCTTTTCCTTATCCAAATAATGGCATGTTCATTCGGGAGTACACAATTAAACTTTTGAGTTCATCGTTTCCTAACATGACAACATCAGAGGTATAAAAGCAAAAAAATGTGACATAGTTCAAATGCACTGTCAATGTGGTATCCGTGCATATACCTACTTTAATGTTCTTTTCAGGTGACTCAATTTGTGAATGGACTTTTTGAGTCAAGAGCTGATCTTTCCTCGTTCAAGAACCACATACGAGACTTTCTTGTGCAATCAAAAGAATTTTCTGCTCAGGTGATGTGTTCAGTCTCTGTTACAAATCTTTATTCACACTATACTGGTGATTTCTTCTTCCTGATGCTTCTATCTTGTTTACTTTCTTGTGCAATGAAAAGAATGTTGACTTCAGGTCAAGTATGAACTTACAAATTTTGTCCGCTCTACTTTTGCCTCTTGGTGATTTCTTCTTCAAGATGCTTCTGTCTTGCTTACTTGGAAGAGGTTGTTTAGATTTGGTGGCTATATGGTTGAGGAAATTTGTAACTTTTTCTTGATCAGTCCGTTAGGTCTTGCTGATATGTTAGAACCTAGGAGAGAAGGTTAGAAGCCTGCTTCATTCTGTGGGTGCAGCCTTTTTTTTGTCCTGTTATGCTACTATGCATGCTGATCAGTAGCCTTAGGTTTCTTTTAATTTGTATTTCAATGGAGTTCTTTAAATGTTTGATTTTCAACAATATCCAGAATTTTAAAATCTTCTAGGCTGCTCGAAGGTAGACCACATGTTTTTTGGTTTTTTTGGGGGGGGGGGGGGGGTGCGGGAAGCTGTCTTTGGATGCTCTGTACAAAAGATGTTGACATGAAATGGTAATCCTGATCTTATTGCAACTCTGTACTTAATTCTACTATTGTGACGCAGGACAACAAGGATCTTTATGCCGAAGAAGCTGCTGCTCAGAGAGAAAGGGAGCGACAGCGAATGCTATCGATCCCTGGGCTCATTGCACCCAATGAGATACAAGATGAGATGGTTGACTCATGAGTACTAGCAAATTTTGCTGCCAAGGCTGGATTTGTGGATTTTTGACTCAGGAACTGAGTTTTGGGCATCAGGAGTCTCCATTTGTGGATTCATTTAATGGAGAGTTTCAATCTGCAATTTTTGCTGATTTTTGTAGTTGTCCCAGAATATTTCTCGCGGGGAAGCTACTGAGTTGCAAGCTTTGCTGCTGGAGATTGTAGAATATTTAGATTCTAATGTAGTTAAATACAGCATGTCACTATTTGGATTTTGCTGAATCCGGTTGTGACACTACGTTTGAACTGAATCTGGTTGACGTGGCGCCCGTTGGTGATGGGTCTTATGTATACAACATTGGCGAGTTGTGCAGAAAATCTCCCCCTTTTGCCATCTGGTAGAACAATGATGTATTTTTCTAAATTTTGATAAAAAGTTTATTCTTTAGTTGGTATTTGTATGGTTGTTTTCGGTCTGTGTTTTGTCTTGTTTTGTCCCTCACATCCCAGCATTGTGCAGCGGAGGAACCTCGTGTGTGTGGTTAAGTTTGTCTAATGAGAAATCATACATGGACCAGAGATTTTAAATAAAGAAGAGTGCAGTCAAAGTTAAATGCCCTATAAAAGTCGAAGAAAGTGAAAATAGCCCCGTGTTAGATAATCAAGTTTCACTGTGGGTTGGGCGCCTACGCCTCAATTTATGAAACTACTGCCAACTCAGTTACCTGTTTGTGCACATCCTATGATAGTTTTCATTTTATTTGTTTATTATTAGGTCATGCTGGATGCGGGTGTAAAATAAAAATTAGATATAATACTTCAATTTTGACAATATAAAATTATAAAATATTTATTCACTTTTATGTATGAATATATATTTAATTATTTTTAGTATATATTAAATTTATTTTAAATGAAGTAGACTTATACGATAAAAATTAAATAAGAAAGAAGGAAAAATGTTGATAGAGGAGATTGAAGAAACTTGAGAAAAAGGAAAAGTTGATGGACCACAAGGCAAAGGGGTGAGAGAAAGAAAAATAAATAAGCGACACCAAATTTAATTCCCCTTATACTTTATTTTTTTTTATTTTTATTTTTTTTTTATTATTATTATTATTATTTCTTGCGAGTGTGGGATTGGTTTTTATGGACACGGGATATTTTCTTCACTGTACAACTCAATTGAGCTAGGTAAAATAATCTACATCAACTATGTTAGATATTTAATAAAACTTATTTTATTTCCTATCTTTAGAAAGTTAGTGGAGTCATGGATAAATACATGTGGTTAGTGAAAATCCATCTCCTAATTTTAGATTGTTAGTGGGTGTTATGGAGAATGGTTTAATTAGTGGTATAAGTCATGGAGTCATGACTCTAGTTAGTGGTATAGACCATGTTCCCTATTTTTGATGACCACTACTTCATTTGTAGGCCTATATAAAGGCCAAGTGTTTTCACAATTAATACATCGAAAAAGCAATTCATTCTCTCTATCTCTTGAGTAATATAGATTATATATTCTCTATTCTATATTTTATAATAGTGGTATCAGAGCCAAGTTAGATCATAGAGAGAAAAACAGTGTGAGAGAGATTACCTTGAGAGAAACAGTGTGAGGGAGCGTACCACAAAAAAAAAAAAAAAAAAAAGGCCATGTCTTCAGAAAGCAACTTTGTACAAGCTGCGATTCCTCGCTTTGATGGTCACTATGACCATTGGAGCATGCTAATGGAGAATTTTCTACGGTCAAAAGAGTATTGGCCAATTGTTGAAGACGGCATCGGCGCACCGACGGAAGGCGAAACTTTGACAGATGCTCAGAAAGTAGAGTTCGAAGCTAGAAAGCTGAAAGATATCAAAGCAAAGAATTATCTCTTTTAGGCTATTGAGCGTCCCATCTTGGAAACTATTCTTTGCAAAGATACTTCCAAAGCCATATGGGATTCTAAAAGTATCAAGGTTCTGCTAGAGTGAAGCGAGCACAGCTTCAAGCCTTGAGAAGGGACTTCGAAACTTTGTAAATGAAGGAAGGAGAATCTGTCACTAGCTATTGTACTAGAACCATGGAGATTAGCAACAAGATGCGCTTCCATGGCGAGAAGATGGAGGACGTCACCATTGTGGAGAAGATTTTGCGCTCCTTGACGGCAAAGTTTGATTATGTCGTTTGCTCCATCGAGGAGTCAAAAGACATAGATGCACTCTCTTTTGATGAATTGCAAAGCTCCCTGTTAGTGCATGAGCAGAAAATGAACCGTAGTTCAGCCTCCGAGGAGCAAGCTTTGAAGGCCTCTACTAATACTTATTTCTCAAATTTTAGAGGAAAGGGTAGAGGTAGAGGTAGAAGAAGAGGAAGAGGAGATCGTGGAAATAGAGATGGAGGCAACCGAGATGGCAACAGAAATATTAGAATAAATGATGACCAAGGCAAAAGCAGAGCAAAAGACTTTGACAAATCCAAGGTAGAATGCCATCGTTGTCATAAATTTGGTCATTATCGTTATGAATGTTATACCAGACTGCCTAATGATAAGGAAGAAAAGTCAAACTTTGTCGAGAACAAGGAAGGAGAAACCTTGTTGATGGCGGTTCATGCTGAAACGAAGTATGACCAAGATGTTTGGTATGTGGATACGGGCTGCAGTAATCACATGAGTGGAAGTAAGTCTTCTTTCTCTCAATTAAATGAAGGCTTTCGTTCTACTGTTAGTTTTGGTGATTTGTCTACTGTAGATGTGTTGGGAAAAGGAAACATTAGTATTAGAGCGAAGAATGGTTTTGTGGAAACCATATCTAATGTGTTCTATGTTCCCGCTTTGAAGAGTAATTTGTTGAGTGCTGGTCAATTGTTAGAAAAAGGTTATATCATCACTCTTAAAAATGATATTTGTGAAATTTCTGACCCTTCAAGAGGAGTTGTTGCTGCTGTGAAAATGACTCGAAACAGGTTGTTTCCTTTGAAGATTGAAAATGTTCATTCTTGCTTGATGGCGGAGGTGAAAGATCCCTCATGGTTATGTCATTTTCGTTATGGCCACTTGAACTTTGGCGGTTTGAAGATCCTTCAAAAGAAGAATATGGTGACGGGTCTTCCTGAAATCGTTGTTCCCTCCAAAGTTTGTGAAGAATGTGTTGTTGGCAAACAACACCGTTCTCAGTTCCCAAAATGCAAGTCATGGCGAGCAAAAGAGGTCTTGGAGTTGGTCCATTCTGACATTTGTGGGCCAATAAATCCAATTCCTAATGGAGGCAAGAGATATTTTATTACATTTATCGACGATTATTCCCGGAAGACTTGGGTTTATTTTTTGCAGGAAAAATCAGAGGCTTTTAATGTATTTAAAAGCTTTAAGGCTCGTGTGGAGAATGAGACAGGAATGACTATTAAGAGTCTCCGAACTGATCGTGGAGGCGAATATTGCTCTAAGTCATTTGAAGAATTTTGTGAGACTCATGGCATGCGGAAAGAGCTCACAACAACATATACACCTCAGCAAAATGGTGTATCGGAGAGAAAGAACAGAACCATTCTCAACATGGTTCGTAGTTTATTGGCTCGGGGAAAAATTCCAAAGGCATTTTGGCCGGAAGCAGTGAATTGGAGCATCCACATCTTGAATAGAAGTCCCACTTTTTCTCTTCGAGATGTGACACCTGAAGAAGCCTGGAGCGGAAGGCGACCAGCTGTAGACTACTTCAGAATTTTTGGGTGCATTGCTTATGCACACGTCCCAGATGCAAAAAGAAAGAAGCTTGATGACAAAGGCGAAAAATATGTCTTTCTTGGTATTAGTGAGACATCTAAGGCATATAAGTTATTCAATCCACTGACAAAGAAGATTGTGACCAGCAGAGACGTTGTCTTTGATGAAGAGAGCACTTGGGATTGGAATGAACGGTTGCCTTCTCAAGTATTGTGTGATATTGAAATTGAAGCTGGAGCTCGAGTGCCCGAAAATGTTACTCCACCAGCCGCTAAAATTTTACCAACACAAGGAGAGGATCTACTGCAACCGTTGAAGCACTTCGCCGTGTTCGACGGAGGCCTGCATGGATGCAAGATTATGAGGTAACTGGAATTAGTGAGAATAACGATGCAATTTCTCATTTTGCATTGTTTGCAGATTGTGACCCAACAAGTTTTGAAAGTGCCATCAAAGAAACAAAGTGGAAAAAGGCCATGGATATTGAAATTGAAGCAATTGAAAGGAATGATACTTGGGAGCTGATCGATCTTCCTGAGAGGCACAAAACTACTGGGGTCAAGTGGGTTTACAAGACAAAGCTGAAGGAAAATGGTGAAATTGACAAGTATAAGGCACGGTTGGTAGCTAAGGGGTACAAGCAAGAGTACGGTGTGGATTACACCGAGGTTTTTGCTCCAGTTGCAAGACATGACACCATCAGATTGGTGATTGCATTGGCGGCACAAAATTCTTGGCCCATTTTTCAGCTGGATGTCAAATCAGCATTCTTGCATGGCTACTTGGAGGAAGAGGTATTTATCGAGCAACCCCCTGGTTATATTAGGGTTGGAAATGAGCATAAAGTCTATAGATTGAAAAAGGCTCTTTATGGACTAAAACAAGCTCCGAGAGCTTGGTATAGTCGCATTGAGACTTATTTTTTGAAAGTGGGCTTTCAGAAGTGTCCATATGAGCACACACTTTTTATTAAGATTGGAGTTGGTGGAAGAATGCTTATTGTGTGCTTATATGTGGATGATCTTATTTTTACTGGGAATGATTGTGCCATGTTTGATAACTTTAAAAAATCTGTGATTGATGAATTTGAGATGTCTGATCTTGGAAAAATGCACTATTTTCTTGGCTTAGAGGTGATGCAATCTGATAATGGGATTTTTGTTTCCCAAAAGAAGTATGTTTGAGAAATTTTGGATAGGTTTAAGATGAAGAATTGCAATCCTTCCAACACTCCAACTGAGTTTGGCTTGAAACTAAACAAAGAAGGAGGATGAAATAAGGTGGACAACACATTTTACAAGCAAATTATAGGCAGTTTGATGTATCTAACTGCTACAAGACCAGACATTATGTATTCTGTGAGTCTTATTAGCAGGTATATCAAGAACCCAACTGAGATGCACATGCTAGCTGCAAAAAGAATCCTTCGTTACTTGCAAGGAACCAAGGATTTTGGAATCTTTTACAAGATGGGAGAAAAGTCAGATTTAATTGGCTTTACTGATAGTGATTATGCAGGAGACCAAGATGATAGAAGGACCACTTCAGGTTATGTCTTCATGCTTGGGACAGGAGCTATTTCATGGTCTTTCAAGAAGCAGTCCATTGTCACATTGTCAAGCACTGAAGCTGAATTTGTTGCTGCTACAGCTTGTGCTTGTCAAGCTATTTGGCTTAGGCGAATCCTTGAAGAGTTATAGTTGAAGCAAGGAAGAGCTTCTACAATATTTTGTGACAACAATTCTGCCATCAAGCTGTCAAAGAATCCGATGCTACATGGAAGAAGTAAGCATATTGATGTGAAATATTATTTTCTGCGAGACCTAAGCAATGAAGGAACAATTGCGCTAGAATATTGCAGAAGTGAAGATCAGCTAGCGGACATCTTTACTAAACCTCTCAGATTTTCTTCCTTTCAAAATCTGAGGAGGTTGATGGGCATTGGAACCTTAGAAGAGTTCAAGCAACCGGCTTTAAACTGAAGCTTGAGAGCTTTTAGTTTAAGGGAGGGATTGTTAGATATTTAATAAAACTTATTTTATTTCCTATCTTTAGAAAGTTAGTGGAGTCATGGATAAATGCATGTGGTTAGTGGAAATCCATCTCCTAATTTTAGATTGTTAGTGGGTGTCATGGAGAATGGTTTAGTTAGTGGTATAAGTCATAGAGTCATGACTCTAGTTAGTGGTATAGATTATGTTCCCTATTTTTTATGACCACTACTTCATTTGTAGGCCTATATAAAAGCCAAGTGTTTTCACAATTAATACATCAAAAAAGCAATTCATTCTCTCTATCTCTTGAGTAATATAGATTATATATTCTCTATTCTATATTTAATAATAAACTCGGTATTTGGCCCAATCAAATATTTCGAATTGTGCTATATGTTGGTATTTTAATTTTTCGTTTTCAAATGAATTAGAGTTATGATGAAAATTGAAACGTTTCATCCATATACGGGGTTGATCTCAAATGCACAAAAAGAGTTTCTCACAGGACAACTTATTGCCAAGCAGCATAAAAACTGTTTCTTTTTATTTTAAAATTCTTGAGTTCCTATATCCATTCCACAAATAGAATTGAGAAAACAAGTATTTTAAGTGAGAATATAATTGAAAGTCAAAGAATTTGATATTTATAGAATATTTTGAGTTGATTGTATTAAAAAAAAAAATTGAGACTCACCACCGATCTTTCTGTAATTACCTTTGTACTAAAATTTTGTACTAAAACGAGGACAACGTTACCTTTGACTTCTCTTTCTTGTGCCTGAAGGAGTCTCTCTTTCTCTCTCTAACAAACGTTTATTTCTCTTTCTACATTCCACAGCAGACACTTCAATTTCTTTGGTTAATCCTAATCTGGGTTTAATAATTTTTCTGTTCTCCATCTTCTAAGAAAACGAAGAGAAAAAGGAAAGGAGAAAGAGCCCAATGGGACATGCGTTTCGCAAACTCTTCGACACTTTCTTTGGAGACTCTGAGATGCGTGTAAGTATTGTTGTTAATTTCTTATTTAGTTGTGTTATATGTGCTTCAACTATATGAGCTTTTGCACCAAAAAAAAAAAAAAAGTTTGTTCTTTTTGATCAATATGTAATTGCTGTTTGAGTTGAAAATTTTCGTGTTTCCTGAGTTTGCCTGGCCTTTGACTTAGTTTAGGCATGGTTAGAGGACAGATAATTACAGGATGCTCAAAAATACAAATTATATATATATATGTATATATATATATATAAAGAAATTAGACATTGTTTGGCTTTCTTGAATTGGCAATCTGGAAACATATAAGCTAGTGTTATAACCAAGGTTCGTGTTTGTCGTTTTTGATTTGATTATAATTGTACTGGATGATTTTCATCAATGTGTTGTTACATTGATATTACTAGTTTGTGCATGCTCATAAATGCGCATTGTCGCATCACTGAAATTGTTTAAATAAAAATTACTTCAGGAGATATTATGTTGTTATGCTTAATTATGCCGCGGTGTTTCTTGATTCTTGGCTTAGCTTGTGATGCTTGGGCTTGATGCTGCTGGCAAGACAACAATACTGTATAAGCTTCAACTTCGAGAGGTTTTATCAACTGTTGCTACTGTTGGTGGGGGCTCTTTCTCTTTGAATCAAATTCTCATTTGAGCTTCTATTGTTCGAAATTTCTTTAAGCGGTTTAGTTTACTCTTTGGAGCTCTAACTCATGGATTTTGGTCTATATGTATATATATGTGTTATTTGGATGGTTTGTAGTTGTACAATATATATCTCAAGGCAGAAGAACTGTTGCCAACTTTATCAAATAACATGGATTGAAACATAATAATTCAAGATATGATAAATACGATTCCTATGAATTCGATTAAGCACAGGATCTATAGTACATAAACAACTAAGCTTATAACTATAATCACTAACCTTGATCCATTGCTGATGCGGAAGAAAATGGAGCTAGGGTTGGTGGTCTTCTAAGCCAAGGAAAAACGGCGTATATTTTTCTGTATTCTCTCTCTTAGATGGGGCAGAAGAGAAGAACGTCGTTATGTCTGGCTTAGGGACCATGCCCTAATGCATCTTAATTATCACACTTTAATTATGGGCCCATCAAACATAATTAGAGTGTGATCGGGCTTCTACACATAAAAGGCCCATACTCAATATATAATATTTCTATAAGCCCACTGAATTTATTTCATACTAGATCACATAATTGGGCTTGTCTAATGAGATAAAGGACCATGTACAATGAATTAAATATGTGAGACCACCAAATAGGAGGAAAAATCCAACAATCTCCCACTTGGTCCACATATGTTTTCGAAAAATTGTACATAGCTGAAACCTTAGTGCGCACATACTTTATGTCATCTCAACCTCGAATATCCCAAAATAATCTGGTCCATCACTTGTGCTAATATAAGATCAAAGCGGCTTTCATCACATAACTCGTAACTAAACCGAACAATGGCCACAATACTAGCAAAATTAATGACATAGATCAAGTATGGATGTGTAGCATGGAAATTACATGTAACGTGATCTCAATCATGTCTATTTCCAACTGGTCCTAACTTATGACTCAAAGAGTCCCTTAACACTTTCCAATCTTTATGCAAAACCGCAGTGGAAAGTTAATATCCTTATTTCAGAATATTCAATTAACTATGAAACCTTAGTCTGTACAGAACATAATCATAAAAATGTGTACAAAGAGCATAAAATCAAAATAGCAAACTCCCAACTAACATGGCATACCATAAATCCTCATGATACCCATTAAGCTTCACGACCACGTAGCACTTTAAGTGGTGATCCTTAGTGAGCTTTAAAATATTGAGTTTGTATTAATCTGCTCTATTGACACACCGAATACTCTGAATTTATTTATTCACAACTAGAAATTAATGTCTATATATTAGACTTTTCCAAAATCTAGTTGTTCTCGAATATAGCTTGGAGGCCTTATTATCAAAAAGATCCTTTATAGTGTCAACACCATTGATCACTTTCAATCTAGTGATAAATACAAGCTATATTCCTTGATTGGATGTCTTATAGCTAATTATGCATTCAACCTTCATAATTGAAAAGCTATTAGTGTCTTAACACTTTTCCGAAGTAGCTTCTCCAACTATCGTGAATACATAACGTTATGTGGATCTCTTGCTATCCAAGCATCCAAACAAACGACTGAATTTGAAATACACACGATCTTTAAGTGGTTTATTTTCAATAAGCGAGCATATATTTATTGTTCTTTATAGATCCTCATAACCCATCATTTTAATGATCCACCTTTGGGTAACTAAATATATTCGCCTAACATCCCGACTACATATGCTAAATGCATTTATGGAAATTGGAGTAATAAAGCTTTATCACCCTTGCTATAGGTGGTGTCCCCTGGTGCACAATTTTTGCTCACCAAATAGCTAAGCACCTACCAATATGGGTCTTTTGCGTTTAAGTATATCTTTATGCATTGACTTATATTGTTACTTGCGCGTAGAGTATTATCTACATACAACACCAGGAGAGAAAATTGCCTCCCACTAATCTTGAGATATATGCACTAATTAAAGGTGTTTTTCTTGAACTAAAAGAGGTCGTCAACCTATTAGATTTTCGTATCATATCACAAGTGGAATGCCCCCTACTCGGATAGTTCATGGACTTTTTTCAATTTAACCTTAGGTGCTTTGAGTCTTAGACTCAAATTTCTCCGGTTGCACCATGTATACTTGTTTCTTCAACATCTCCATTAAGCAACATTATCTTATGTCCATTTGATGCAGCTCTCGATTCATAATGAGCCATAAGTGCCATCGCAATTTTAAGAGAGTCTTTTGTCTAAACCGACTAGACAGTCTCTTTAAAATCAATGCCTTCCTGATGAGTAACATCCATTGGCATATTTACATCTTTCAATGTTACCATTGAATTCTGCTTGGTTTGAAATTATTCATAACAATGAATTTCATCTCTATGGCAACTTGACAAGATTCCAAATACCATACCCCTCATGATTTCTATCCTCATTCATGGCCTTGATCCATGCATCGGAATTCAAACACAATTTGATTTAACTAAAGATGTAGGACCATCTTGAAATCTCATATCCAATTTGTGTTCAATGGAGATAGATGATATAGTCATCTGAAATCATTTTTCTCCTTCATCCGATGGATCTCCTTATTGGCACTCTAGATTTGAAGTTGTTGGGGTCATCAGCTTCAATAGATGATGAGTCCCTACTTGATTAGTGGGCATGTTCAAATATAGTTGTGTTTACGTAATATCCCACTTTACAAGCTAAAGAGTACTAGGATAAACTATCCAATCCCTTTCAGCTGTAACCGTAGTGGGAATGCTAACACACTCCTCTTTAAACACAACTTGCTATTTTGATTTCTCCCACTATAACCAACACCTCTATTTACTTGGCATTTCTATTTGAAAAAGGACATATGTGAGGGACATAGTATTTAAAGTCCCTCGATTTTAAGTATCCTACAAAATAGTAACTATTGTTCTTTAGTCCAGTTTATTCTTACTTAGGCCTGTGAGGCCTAGCCTCAGCTGGACATCCCTGACATGCAAGTGTCTAATACTAGACTTCTTGTTCCATCCACAAACTGGATGGGATTTCGTTACTATTTTGCTTGGAACTTGCCTTATTGTATTAATGTAGACTTTAGTGTCCCATCTAAAAGTCATTTTAGAAGATTACGACTACTAAATATCAAGTACAAATAACCACATCGGAGTAATCATCAATAAGTGATATCAATGTTATCCATTCCATGATGCCGTAGGAATGATCTACAAAAGTCTAACATGTATCAACTCTAGAGATTCTTTACTTCCTATTCGCACTTGTTTTCTTTATATATATATATTCTTCATATATTCTACACATTTTTTTTGTTTTTAAGTCTGAAGAAGAAGAAAACCAGAATTCCTTTGACATAAGCATATTTATTCTCTATTCAGAGAAATTACCTAATTGCTTATATTGTCACACAAATGAATTCTCATTATCCAATTTGGCTTTAGTACCAAAGTTACTTTTCAAAGGAGTCTTTTTATTTATGTTAAAGCTATCGGTATCTAATATTCACAATATAACAAACTAGAATACAAGTTCCGTTAATATGTTAATTTAGAGAAATACTGAAAATGTCATTTCCAAAAGACAAGTGGGTCTGAATTTGTCCAAATAGGAAATAGGAACTAAATTCCATTTCATTGATGGTGTAATCAAAAATTTTCTCTAAATTCAAACACAAACCAGTATTCAAGAGACATTATAGACACGAATAGCCTTCACAAAGCTTGTTGCCATTTTCCATATAGATGTGTCCTTTCAACACCAATTGGCACTAGACACCTTAATTAATCCTAAAGTATGAAGTACTAAAGTCAATTAATAAAACAAACAAAATTGAGAAGTCAATATTTCTTCGCACACCATTAACCTATTTGGGACAATACTCTTTAGGTGACCACCTTTCTTGCAAAGTAACAAATAACTATTGAATTGTGTTCCTTTTGCACTTTATGTTGGAATACACAAAGTTCGCAGTTTCTTTAACATAAGTCCTTCTTTATTTCTTAATGTCAATAGTTATTTGATAAATTGTTGCCAAATTAGTACTTCATCCATTTTGTTGATTAAAACTAGGTCCACAAAAATATTTTTCAACATTCAAACTTTTAAGGACCTTCATATTTATTACAAGATTGGATTATCCTTTGATGTACTTCTTTACTTTTCCTTTGCATTTATACCGCATTGAAATGAGCTTTCTAAGGATAATGCCCATTTTGACCTTTTCGCTGGAACGAATCGGTCTTCTATCTTTGCTTTTGGAAACTTTGGCATTTTCTTTCTCAAAATACGACGCCTTATGGATCCGGGAATTTAAATGTTTGCATGACTATTAGACTAATATAATTTGATTGATCCTACTTCTCGTATGCGGCTTTCTATCAATAGTACTAATACTATGATTAGATTCGCAGGACTATCAAATCCTAATAATAGTCAAGTCTATGCAACCAAGCACATCATAAAGTGCATTTTTCTATTTCTCAAGATTTGTGCTATTAAGCACAGGGATGTTATTCATAATGACAAATATTAAAGGCACTAATAAAGAAAATTAAATACGCTCAAAGTAAATCAACTGTATACAGTATGCACAAGTGTGAAATAAATATATTAAACACATTACATGCAAGTGGGCCCATCTCAAGATACCTAGCACAACATTGTCATTTAGTATTTGACATAAATGCACACTTGTAAGTGGTACTTTTGTCCATATCATGAATATTGATAGTTTCCTAAGATACCCAACACAGTATTGTTATTAGTCTTTGTGACAAAACAAACAACTCGTAATCGTATCAGTAATTCATAAAATTTCATAATTGGAAAACGGCCTAGCAATATGCCTTTCTTTGGATCGACAATTGCCAGCTGTTAACCAAGATAATTTAATATTTATGACTATCCTTTGTCTTGCCAAATAGTCTTCCTTTGGGCCGACTATCTCGCATAGACCAAATAACACGAAATTCACATATTCATGAATAAATCATCTAGCCAAAATAATCTTCCTTTGGGCCGATTATTTCGCATAGATGAAGCTAATAGGACAACTTACATATTTATGAATATCATATCTGGCCAAAATAATCTTCTTTTAGGCCGATTATTTCGCATAGATAAAAGAGTATGAACAATGTATTCATAAATATAACCCATCTGGCCAAAATAACCTTCCTTTGGGCCGATTATTTTGCATAGATGAAACATGCCTATATTTCAAAGTGATAAATTTTACCTAATAGAGGTTGCTTTGGCAACATATTAGTTCAATCTATACAATTTCAAATAGGCACAATATAACTAAATCCCAAATGCACTACTTAAAAGGCAACTTTATACATAAAGCTAATTACACAAACTATATTGTAATAGCAATATGGTCAAGTAGTGTGCATACTTTATACAACAATTTTTGAACTCGAACTGTACGTGGCGTTGTTTACCAGACACGAGTCATCAAAGATGACTCTTTTCGTCTGGCTGTCCGGGTTTCCAGCCGATATACTGTTCTAGTTCAAGGGTTCAATTTTTATTTGATCCCAAAATAAAACATGCATATGTTGATTTAATACAAAATAAAAAAACAACATACAATTATAGAGCCAAGGCATAAATACCATATTACCACACATTAAACCCAAATTCAATCCACATGGCTGCCATTTTTTTTTTTTTTTTTTTTTTTTATTAGTATATAGATCCAGAGATCAAAATCAAACACGAAACAAATGCACAGCAGGGATAATTGAGAGGCAACAGCCCAGCGGTCTGAAGCACGTGCCCTTTCCTCATGGTCTCGTGTTCGAACCTCGCTGGTTGCATCAGAATTAAGGTTTTTTTTTTTTTTAAATCTGACACGCACGTTCAATCCAAAGTAAAAATATTGGTGATATTAGTGCCCACACGAGTGGCAGCCCAACGGCTAATGCGCGCTAGTCAAACCCCAAGATCCTGGGTTCGAGACCTAATGGCCGCTGCTGTCTCCCCGTTTTTTTTTTCAATTACAAAGAGGTTCAATCTATCACAAACAATAGTGAGTGTAAAAAAAACACAAACCAAGTGAGGCGTTGGTCCAGCGGTTGAGTGCACGCGCAATTAACCTAATGGTCTCGGTTTCGACCCTGTATGCCGCCCCAACGCCCTTTTTTTTTTTTTTAATTTGAACAGCAGTCTTGTTTTATAAATCACCAAAA